>WAAE01010455.1:339319-439984 GCA_013400495.1 Nicator chloris
GGTCCAGCTTCTCGGCGATGGCCGCGATCTTCTCGGCCGAGGGCCGAGGCTGCAGAGCGAAATACGCCTCCAGCGAGCGCCGCTCGGGCGCGGCGATCGAGGTCCGCCGTCGCTTGCGCTCGGCGCCGGGCGGCGGGTCGGGGCCGGCGGGGCGGGCGCGCCGGGCGGCCTCGGCGCCCTCCAGCCAGGCCTGAAGCACCGGCCGCAGCGCCGTCATGTTGTTGTGCGACAGCGTCAGCGACTCGAAGCGGCAGATCGTGCTCTGGCTGAGCGAGCCCACGCCCGGCAGCTTCAGCGCCGCCAGCGCCGCCCCCACGTCGGCCTGGGTCACCCCCAGCCGCACCCGCCGCTGCTTGAACCGCTCGGCGAACGCCTCCAGCTCCCGCGGGTCCGCGGCGGGCGCGGCGGCCCCCGGGGCGCCCACGGCCACGGGCAGGGGTCCCGCGGCGGNCCAGCAGGTCGCCGCCGTCCAGCGCCGGGTGCGGGAGCGGGTGCGGATGGGCGGCGAGGGCCGCGGGGTGCGGGAGGGCGGCGGCACCGCAGGGGACGCCGCTCATGGCGTGGAAGGCGGCGTCCGGCTTGAAGTGGGGATGAAGGTGGTGGCCCTTGGCGTGGGGGGCGATGTCCGCGGCCGCCAGCGCCTCGGCGCGGGCCAGCAGGCTCTCATCGAAGCTCCCAAATATATTGCCCTGCAGCTGCGAGCAAGAGCACGCATGGCGAGGTCAGCGGGGAATTCTGTCATCTCCGCCTGAAAAACCGGCCCCGGCACCGCGGGTCCTCCCCAAAGCTCAGATCATAAAAATTAATAGGAAGACAGCGGCCCCGCTCCGCATCGCGCGGATCGGGGGCGGGCACGGGGGGGCCGCGGAGCCGCGACGCGCGATGGTGCTGCCGACATGAAAAAAACATTAACCCGGTGTCTGTCAGAAAATGTGGCTTAGAGCGGTAACTGGGCTGCATCCACGTACCTGCGGGGCCGGGAGGCAAACTCTGCGCATCGCCTCGGCACCGGCGTGCAGGCTGGGGAACTTGGGCTCCTGGAGGGCGGCGGGCACGGCGAAGGGCTGCTTGGCATCCATGGCCATCATCTCGGCGCGGCCCGCGGGCGGGAGGCCCCGGGCCTGGGCGCGGGGCTGCGTCTGCCCTCGGCACTGCCCGAGCGAGCGGTGTTCGATGGCAGAGCTCCCCCGGCGCCCGCCCCCCCACCGCCGCCTCGCTCATCTTACACGCTGCCCGCCCGCCCGGGCCGCGCACGCGTGATGCGCCGGGCAGGACGGGCAGGGCACGGGCACCGAGACCCTCCGGTGCCCCGCGGCCCGCCGCCCTCAGCCCCCGCTCGGGGCTCGGGGCCGGACGCGCCGTCGGGGGTGTGTGGCTACCGCATAGGGCCGGCAGCGATTAGCACCCCCCGGGCCACTCCCGCTCGAGTCCCGCTCTTCCCTCGGCCGGCAGGTCCCGGGGGAAGAGGGGAGGAGCGGGCGTTTCTCCGTGGGCAAAACCCGCGGGCTGACGTTTGGAGCAGAGGGGCCGCCGTCCACACTCAGCCCCCGGGAAAGCGGTTCTGAAGTTGCCATCGTTCTATTACTGAGCGGCCCTTTCATTTTTGCTCTCCCAATCTTCGCACATCTTCAGACATTACTGTACTTTGAGAGAGCTGAGATGTAAATATTTTGCAAAATTCGAAGTTCTTAAGCAAAAATAAAACCTACTCCGAGATTTAAAGTTTCCAAGAGTTCTATGCCTCGGGGAACACGGACCAAGAGCCGAAGGAGCTGCTGTCTGGTTTCTGACAAACGTACTGCCTCTGCTCGCGGGCAGAGAAAAGAAGCGATGCTGCTGTGGTGAAACGGGTTCCTTCGGGAAACACGCACCGAGCCCAGATCACACAATCAAGGGCCGGGTTGTGCCGGAAGGGACTCACCGCGGGTGGGCCCGGCCGTGCGGGGAGCGGCTGCGGCGGGACGGGAGCGGCAGCACCGCGGACAGCGCCGGCAGCGGGGAGCGCGGGGCGGGGAGCGCGGAGCGGGAGCGCGGCGCCGGGAGCGCGGAGCGAGAGCGCGGAGCCGGGAGCGCGGAGCGAGAGCGCGGAGCCGGGAGCGCGGAGCGAGAGCGCGGAGCCGGGAGCGCGGAGCGAGAGCGCGGAGCCGGGAGCGCGGAGCGAGAGCGCGGAGCCGGGAGCGCGGAGCGAGAGCGCGGAGCCGGGAGCGCGGAGCGGGAGCGCGGAGCCGGGAGCGCGGCCGTCCTGTCCCGCCGTGCTCCGCTCCCGTTCCCAACTCGCTCCGACCCCTCCTCGCTCCTGCCCCGCTCCCGTCCCGCCCGGGATCCAGGCCAGGATAGCAGCTCCCTCCCACCGGGGGGAACAAGCGCGTTGGGGCGAAGCTGTCTGCCCTGATTTATGATAAAACATTTAAAGGAAATCATTTATATTTCAGAGGCCCTAAATAGCTGCATGAAAGTTTTATCTGAAGTGGCACCGCTTTAAAGGCGGCCCTGCTTGCTGGAAGTAATTAATAGGGGGATAAATTTCAGGCCTTTGTTTTGTTTTGGTTTTAACCCTCCTTTTATTTAGTGCTGGCTGTTAACGCCAGTAAACAAGAAGATGCGAAGGGCGGATGCACAGCCCGATTGGCGCTTGCTCGTCAGGCTCCGACTGCCTGGCCCCGGCTCCGAGGGTGCCCGCACAAGATCGGCAGCTTTTCCCGCCTCTCTGCTGTTGCTTCATTCTCTCCCAGGCGAGGAGAAGCTGCCGGGGACCCCGCAGGCCCTGCCGGTCCCGTTGTCACTGCAGAGACAGTTCACTGCCACAGCCGAGCATCACCGGTGTGACCACAACGCTGGGCTCGGGGCCGCTGCCACAGCTTAGAGGGTCCCTCTCCCGGCCCATCCCATCCCGGGACACCTCTCCCGGCCCATCCTATCCCGGGACACCTCTCCCGGCCCCCCGCCTGAGGCACTGCCCTCCCCTCCCCTCCCCTCCCACAGGCAGCCGGGCGGGGCAGTGCAGCTGCTGGGCTCCCTTTAATTAATGCTGTAAAATATTGATGCTCCTGGCCCTGGCTGCTGCCATTACACCTTACAGCCAGGGGAGAGGAGTCCAAAGCATAAACAATAACAAGTTAAAAGAGCCCAGATGGTTTGCCATCAGAAACTGTCTGCAGACTCAGAGGTGTCACTGCAATAGATTTCAGAGATCATTCACCTACCTGTAAATAATTAATGGCATTTCTGGAAGAAAAAACTCAAACTCAACCCTGATGAAACATTGCTGGTGACTCATTGGAAATCTGAAGGCAAAAGTCAGTTTAAAGGCATGTGCTATTTTATACCTTGTCAGAGTTCATGGATTGCTGTCCATTTTCCTAATACATCAAAATATTCTATGCTTATTTAGATTTTAATTCACAGCTCATCACAAACTAGTGTCAATAGGCTCTTGGTTTCATTGTATTAACTCAATTTAGTTTAAAAATATGCAGCACATGCTGACACAGGACTGATGGGAAGTTTGAAATAAAACCATTAGTTATTTAATCCACAGTTCATGCTGCTGCCCTCTCTGCCACAGACTGGGAGCAGCACTGTGTGTTACAGTCACAAAGCTGACAGGACTTGCCTCTTTAAATGTTCTTCAGTAGCTGCTTAGAACAACCACACAATGTCCTGCACACCCAGCTCCTCCTCCAGAGCTGCTGCAGTGTTTGCCCGTGAGGCAGCTGAAGCACACACAGCTCACACAGGGACACCTCCCTGCTGGGGCACCTCCAGCCCCCTTCTGCTCCTGCTCTGGGGGCTTTGCTCCCCTCCCCAGCTCACCTGGAGTTGGCCAGGTCTCGTCGTCGTGCCCTTCACTGCGGATCTGGAAAAGAAATCCTGTTCCCAGACCTGAGTCAAGATTTATGTCGTAAAATACCTTGTTGCTAAAATGCAGCCATCAAAATCATAGAATTGGGATGGTTTGGGTTGGAAAGGATCATCACTAGGCTGTGCTGAACCTCAGGAGGTTCCATGGGCCCACTGCTTGAGCTCATGTGCCTGGTCCATGTGGAGGAAGAGGACCAGACCTGACTCTGGAAGGTTCCTCTAGGCCCTGAGCTTGCACAGCACATTTCCAGCACCCCAAAGTTGTGAGCCATGCTGCTCCCCGGATGATACGGTTGTTCCACTGCACAATCTGATCAAGGAAATATCTCGAGTTACCCCGAGAGTCAATTATTCATCAGCTAAATGGCCAAGCATCAATTACCTGGCCTGATTCTCTTATTCATTAAGGAGATTGAAGAACCCACCTTAACAGAGCAAAAAAAGTTGCTAAGTTACAGGAGCTGTCTGTCACTGAGGCAGTGTTGGGCTTCCAAAGGACAGGGTCTGGCACTGAGGAAGTCTCTGAGCCTACAGTGTCCTCCAGAGCTCTTGCTATGGGGAGCCTGTTCCACTGCAGGCCTGGAAGCCATGGGCTTAGGGAGAGCAGCTCGAGATCTGCCTGTGCCTTGTGTGCTGCCACGGGGGCCTGGGAGGGAGTTTTGCAAAAGACCTTGGAGGGTTAAAGGGGGGGGCCAGGGCAGGACCCCCGTCACTCCAGGAAGTTTTTAATACAGGTGGGATGGAAATTGTTCCAAAGAGCACAGCTGCCAGTGGCATCACAGCAAGGACAGGCTTCCTCTGCAGACAGGGAGCACTTGCAGACACAGTGAGGGCCACCCCCACAAACCCACCAGAGAGAGCTCCAGAGGGACTGAGTATTGGGCCAGTTGCTGAACTTCCTTCCGAGGAGAGGGAAGGGGAAGCATCTGGGGTCTGTGCATTGTTTCAGATTAAATTAGAAGTGCTTTCTCTCCTCTTCTATAATTCAAATCCAAGCAGAGCCTTGCTGGCTGCACAGGGGCTCTCAGCGAGCAAAGCCTTGAGCACATCCTTGGCCTCAGGCAGTGGCACAGGTGGCTCCAGGGGCTGAGCAGGTGTTTGTGGGTGTTAATCCCAGAACAAACCCCAAAGCCTTTGCATTAGCAGAGCATTGTGGCCACGTCAGAACACAAAAAGTGCCGAAGCTGCTGCAGCTTTGCCGTGCTGGATGACGGGGGCAGAAAAAACAGCCTTGTCTAGCAGCAGCAGGTGGAAAGCTCGTCCACTTAGTTTTCAATTTTTCAGGAAACAAGGTTTTGATTTGAGGTCCCAGGAAAACAGGAGGCCACTGTCTTGGGAGGGCCATCCTTTACTCACTTGTAATGTACATGAATAATAGAATTTGTTACTTGTATCATTCACTGAAATTAAAATTGTAATAAAGGACACATCAGTCCTTGATCAGAACAAACTCTCCCCTTCCTGCTGGAGAGGATGGGGGCAATGGGACAATGCTTTCCAGGGGTGGAACAGAACACTCAGCTGCCAGGCATCTCATTATATTTGCTCCTAATTCTAGAAATACATCTAAATGCATCTAACAGGACTCTGCCACCAGAACTTAATGAGGAACAAACGTTAATTATTCATGCCCTGAAACAGTAGGTCTCCTTAATGTTTTTTGCTAATCAACAAGTGAAACAGCTGTATCTTCGTCAGGGCAATCTTGGGGAGGCAGAGGAACAAGGCTGACACGTTGGCCTGCCCCCAGGTCTCACCCCCTAACTCAGTGAAGGGCATTTGTTCCCAGCCCAGCAAAGGGGCCAGAAGTGTGGGAGCAGGAGCAGCCTTGGTCCTGCACTGCCCAGGAGCAGCAGCTCTGCATCCTCACAGCCTGCTCCTACACCCAGGGATGCTGAGGGGTGGGTCTGGCCAGGGATGTCCCGGGAAGCACAGACAGAGGGAAGGTGCAGTCTGCTCCCAAAGCCAGAGAGAGCTCAGACCCTTTGAAGTCAGAGTCAGCTCCCTCTGGGTGCCGACACCAGCGCTGGGAGCGAGGCTGTTCAGGAGCGCCCGTCACTCCGTGGCCCGCAGGTAACGCAAAGCCACGAGAAGCAGCGAACGGGAGGAGCGGAGGGAAGTGTTGTCTGACAGAGCTCTCGCCAGGAGAGAGCACAGAGGTATGTGAAGTTGACTCCAAATAATTTTCACATGAATTACTAAAGGAATGTATAATTTATGGCTGTTTGAATAAATCACTGGCAGGAGCGCGGTGCGGAAGGCTGCCGGCGCAGGACGGGCTGTAATTAACCCGCACGTCCCGGAGCCGGGGCCGCTCCGGCAGCGCCCGCCGCCCCGCCCCGCCTCCGTAAGGCGACGGACAAAAGCAATTCGGCTCCTAAAAATAAGATGAGGGAGAGCAGAGCAGCCAGAGCCCCGAGCTGGGGGCGATGCTGGAGCCCCCGCGGCCCCGGGCCGTTCCCCGGGGCAGTCCCGGCTGTGCCGCCCTCGGGGCAGGGGCCCCGCGGAGGCTCCTGTCCCCGAGCAGCCACGGCTGGCACAGGGCCGCTGGGTGCTGCCGGGGAGCCTGCCGTGCTGACAGGGGACGCTGCTCTTCTGCCCTCCGCCCTTGGGCACTCGCGGGGCCAGCCCCTGGCACGGGCTCTCTTTGGGCTGAAGTCTCTTGACCAGGTAAAACGTATTTTTGAACTTCAGATCCAGGAGATATTTCTGACAAAAACCATATTTTCCATATGCCATGCAAAAGTAGCGAAGAAGCCTGTTTTTTTTTTGTGGGAAAAAGGGGCAAGCTCCAGGTGAAGGAGGCATGTGGCAACACGGCACACGAGGCCTTGCCCTGCACCCAGCAGGGATCAGCCCACCTGAGATCACCAAGCAGCCATTGGAAGTCATCTGTGGAGTGATCCTGGGGAGAAAGAAAGTGCTCTAGTTTATGCATTTAGGTTTTGATCATCACAGTTGTAAGTCTGTCATGGAATAAAGTGGTGGAAGCATATAAAAACCTCCAGAGAAACATCAGACAAACTTCTTTTTCCCTTTTGAACGCCCCTACTGTCAGTAATCTCATCAGTAAAGGCCCAGACACATTACACAACCTGCTCCAGAGGACAGAACTGGGTCCCCTGTTTCCAGAGACGAGTTAAAATTAGATTGGCCCCTTTGGGAAGCCTCTCCAGAAGTTAGTGCTGTATTCCATACAGCCTCAACTGGAGACAACAAAGATTCTTGGCCTGAAAATTACACCAACTATTTACCTTTGTGTGACTGTTCCCTTCAAACAGACTTTTCCCTCCCTGCAGACATCTGGTTGCTTCCAAGGGGCTCCTGGCAGGATTGTGGCTGTGGGAAGAGCTGTCCCACCCTGCTGGACACTGCTGCTGTGCTCAGGGAACTCCCAGGCCACATTTGGAATGGCTGGGGGGAAAAAGTACATCCAAAACCACACACACACACAAATGCTACTCCCTTTCCAATTTTTATATACCCTTTTTCCTTTAAAATGAATTTCAGTAGTATAGGAAGCAGCAAGTGCTTTGGCCACTAAGCCTTTCCTGCTCCAGGCCAGCACCTGTCTCCCAAAGGACATTGCTGCTTAAGGCAAACCAGGCTGGCTGGTGGCAGTGGACAGGGGAAGGCCTGGGGGCCACTCCAGAGCTCAACCCCTGGCACTGAGATGTCTCACAGGCACAGGTTTGGCAGCAGCACAGAAGAGAAACACAGGTTTTATATCACCCTCCAGCACCTGGACACAGCAGGTACAGGGAATAACAGGACCTGCTCAAAGGGCCAAAGACCAGGAATAAAGGTAATAAGAGAATACATTAGTTTTCACCCCAATCTGCAGAGGAGTCAGAGCTGGCAGGTGTGTCCTGGCAGGATTTGGATCCAAGAGTCCAGAACACTCTAAACCTGTAAGAGACTGGGAACCCACCCCAGGCTGCACAACTTCCTCCAGCTTCTGTTAAACTTTGAGCTCCCCCACAAACATCAAACAGCCTTTCCTGGACTCCCTCCACCCCATCTCCTCCCCCATCCATTTACCTGTCTTAACACATTCTGTTCCAGAGCACTGAGGCACTTGGGAGATTTCTCTCTCAGCTCTGACTGAAACCAAACCTGCACACACATTACACACACATAAATCCCCCTTCACACATCCACTTCCCCCAAAGAAGTGATAATGCTCTTTTTCTGAGAGTTGTAATTTTTTTGAATGGTTCTCCTTTCAATTTATTTCAGTTAGAATTTTGTCTTTTCTAAATCTTGAACCATTCCATACTATAACTTTATTGCAAAAAAGTCAACATGCATCTTAAAAATTTGGCTTGTAATCAATAAAACAATTACATATATGAATTTTAATGTGTAAACAATTAGAAATTCAACAATATCTGCTATTATCCTATTACACAAGTTCACAATCTGTAAAAACTATAGTACAAGGTTACTATACACCAAGAGGAGCTTTGTTCCTTTTCACATGATTTTGTTAAAGTGGAGCTTTCCTAAGCAGGTGCCTGGTTTCAGATTTGAGGTGGCTTTGTTTATTTTGCTCAGGTTAATTCAGCACAGAAAGGGAGGGAATTCTTTGCACAGTGACTTCCTTTCCCTCCCCTCATCCTTCAGTGTCGTTTCCCCAGCCCAGGCTGGTGCACTTGGCTGGGGCACACAGGGACCCCTGAGGGCTGTGCTTTGCCCAAGGCACAGGTGAATGTCCCAGGAAAGCATCACCACGAAATGAACTCGGCTGTAGTGCCCTGCTGCCCATGCAAACACAGAAATCCAAGCCAAACCACCCCAAGACAGGCCCAGCATGACCTAAAGCACAGGGGGGTCCATAAGCCTTGGCAAAAGGCAGAGCAGCTTCACACAGCTCCCCTCCTCCTCCAGCCCCCCTCACCAGCTGTGGCCCCTCTGCCCCCGGGTACAGCCAGGCTGGGGGGCACTGCCATCCTTTGGGATGGCACCTGGCACTCAGGCCAGCCTGCCAGGGGTACTGTGAGGGCAAACAGAATCCTGTGAAGCTCAGAGATGGCCCTCGCTCCCTGGCCTGTGCCCCTGGACACAGGTGCCAACCCAGTGTCACTTTGGTGCTAAAATCATATGAAAAGGAATCCATTCTGTCTGTGTCGAAGGCTACTGCAATTTTTCTTACAGCTTAATTAATCCACTGTAATTTTCATTTTCCAAATACAAAAATACAACAATTCTTATTGAAATCTATACGCCGGTAATTTTAGTACACAAAAAAAAGCAAAATATTTACAAAATTATACAGTTTAAGAAAAAACTCTGTACAAAAAAATATATAAATCCTTTTGATCCCTCTCTCCTTTTTTAAGTTGTCAGGACTTGGACATGTTTGCTGCAATGGACTTCTCGAGATACACTTTGTGCCACAGACATTAAAACCCCTCGAGGTGATGGGAGAAGAGCAAGACATTCTTGTAAGTTCATGGGGTGAGTTTCTCCTCCATTTCTTCATGCCTGGAATTTAGTTTCAGCATTAGCAGGACAGTCCTAATTCTAGAAAGAGGAGAGGTTTGGAAAGACACAGAATACTGGAGACATTCCCTTCAGTTGACAAGAAACAGGACATTATACAAGTTGGATACCTCACCACAGCACAAGGATAGTCAGCCGGGCTGTGACCCCAAAGGGTGCTCAGCACCTGCCCCTGGCCACGCTCAGAGCCCTTTACCCAGGTAAAGGGTTTGTTCTTCAGTCAGGAATTGCTGGGGCCTACACTGGCAATCATTCAAGAGAGAAGAGAGCTGTGCACGGACACGGTGCTCATTTTGTGTAGAAATGCACCTAAAACGAGCTGAGGAGTGCCCAGGGCAAGTGGGCAGCCAGGGAAGGGGCTGCTGGGTGCCCCAGCCACGAGGCAGAGCCCAGAGCCAGCCCCCTGTGCACGGCCAGCACACGTCCTGCTGGCTTCCAGGGACAGCACAGAGGCCCTGAGAATGGGACACATCTGCACAGCTGCCCTGGGACACCAGGGACACCCACTGCACAGCCAGCTCTGAGCTCCCTTGGGACACTGCACTCTGCTTTGGGGCCAGGCCAAACGGGACACCCCAGTCCTGTGGGGTGAAGCCCACCCTGCTCTGAACCTGCAGGGCTCTGCCTGGACACAGGGAGAACAGGGAGGGGCCAGTTTAACTGCTCTGGAGGAAGACTGGAACTCCTGTTCTTGCTCACAAATACTTAATGCAACAAACAGCCTGACTTACACTGAGCCTTACAATGAAACGACAGAAGGAAATCAAGGAGTGAAAATCCACTCCAGTGTGTGCTCCTGTTGATGTTTTCTGTGAAGCAGAATTTGGAGAAAGAGTCAACTGGACAATGTTATAACAATATCCTGTTAAATTGTTTCTTCCACCTCCTCTCATAAAAAGCAGCACAAGAGAGACTGTGTGGCTGTCACACATACTGAAGTAAATGATTTAAGAATCTAGCCACAAATAATTCCTACGACGTGAGACTCCACAGGAAATAAAATGCTCCCTTTTTTCAACGAGCAAATGAGGCCAGTTTTTCTTTCATAATATTTAATGAAAGTTTGTCTTTTCCCTAACCCCATAATATTGCTAAATAAAACCTGCAGTATCTTTTCAATTATAAACTAACAAACCAATCACATTATAAAAAACCCAAAACAAGGTAATACAGGTGACACAAAAAGAGGACAAGAAAATACTGATTTCCAACTTCCCCCTCCCCCACCCCTTTTTTATCCTTCTTAAATAGAAAAAAATCACCACCCTGGTGAGCTTGATAATCCTGCAAGAAGTTCCTGGGCCTTTGGCTAGCTCAGTCTCACAGCTCTGTGTCCCAAATGTTTTCATACCAAACTGCTCATGGTAAATCTGGATTGAAAAGAAAGTAAAGCTCTTTTTGGCTCATCAAATTCCTTAAATAAACGTTTAAAAGATGTAGTTTGAACTATATTCCTAAAATTATACATTTCAAACATCAAGTTTCATCTTCTCCAAGAACGGGATTCATCCTCATCTTCATCATCATCGTCATCATCTTCGTGCAAAAATAAATCTGAGGTTTCAGTCTCCTGGAGGAAGAAAAAAAGGAACTTTCAGACCCAAGTTCCAAGCTATGCCCAGGGACACATCCCAGCTCACAGCACCAGCTGTACTGGTGTCTGGTTCGGGTGTTACTGTGTCTCTCACAAACACACACAAGTTACATCCAAATAGTTTTAGGGGAAGAACAGCAGCCTCGTGTCAGGAAAGAGAAAGAGAGCAAAGCTTCAGAGGAAGCAGGAATAAACCACCACTCACCCTCCCCCAAACAAAGTTTCCGTTAAATGCCACAACAAAATAACCTTTAAAAGCTTAAGGTGTTAAGGTAAATTACAGGCAAGAACACACAACTTCTACAGCAGAGCACGAAGAGTGAGGAGTAAAAGGCTTTGCAGCCTGAACATTCAGAACCCTAGACTCGTTTACATCATTTACAAATTAACAGCCCATTCACAAATTGTCTTTTTTCCCCCATTTTCTCTGTTTTAAAACCTGGGAAATGCACTTGACTATTCCAAACCAGTTATGTTCCTGGTGTGTAAAAACATCTTTTATGAAGCTTCTTCAGCACACAGGAAACTATCCTAAGAGCTCTCAGCTATTAGATTCCAGTAAGAATGATCAGGTTATTGAGAGATTTTCATACCTCTTCCTTGGTCTCCTCTTCCTCGACTTCTGTGGACACAGAAGGGACCTTGGGTTTGTGCCACGAGATCTGGAGCCGCCGGTCCTTGAAGCGGGATCCCTGGTTAGCAGCCTGAGTCGTGGTCAAAGGCACACACTCAGAGACAGGAGCAAGGGAAGAACTTCTAACCTCAGCAACAGGCCAGACCCAGAGCAGGTCGTACAGAGGCATGTTTGAAGATCTCGAGTATATAAACCACAATCACCCACTCCAGTGTTCCAAGAGCAACTTCAGCCACACCCAAATGGGCCAAATCCTGCTCCTGCCCCGGCAGTGTGAGAGGATGAGCAGAGCTCTGAACTGCCAGGGACACACAGCTCTATCAGGGAAAGCCCTGTGTCACTGCTCAGATCACTAGGAGGTGCTCCCCCTTCAGTGGCACTACCTGCAGCACCACCAAACACTATCAAGCTCAAACTGGGGGATCAAAGCCTCTGAAATTTTAAAATACAAAGGTAGACACAAGTAGTTAAAACATCTTATTTTAGAAATATGAAAAATTATATCCATGATTACTTACATTCTCAGCTTCTGAGCGGGACTTAAAAGTTACAACAACACTTAATGGGGAATCCTCTTCTTGAAGATCTTCGATATCTCCAAATTTCTGTGAGGAAAAGTTTGTTAGGACTGGCAGTAATGCTCTCTTCCACCTCCATAGTCATGTGGTACAATTGTAATGTACTGGAGTGACACTAAAATCTGATTTTTTGGACAGAAAAGTGAGAGCCAGAGGACTTTCAGCTCATCAGCCAGCAGTATTGTAGCACTTGTATTTTTGGGCAAAAGCTCAGGTTTATTGCTGTTCTAAGAAGAGCTCGATTTTACAGCAGTAAAGGGAACGAATATTGATTTGCAGGTCACACTTACAGAGAAGTGCTGTAACAATTCATCCTTTTCCTCCTCCACGAAGCCCCCCACGGTGAGCGCCTTGGGCCGATGGTCCACCACCATGTGGTTCAGCATGCCCCGTCCTCGGCCGCCCCGGCCCCGGCCCCGGCCCCTTCCCGGGGCTGCCACCGCCTTTCCTCGGCCAACAGGCAAGATTCCTAAACGGGCAGCCTGGGGAGAGAACACAGCCACCCCAGGGTGAGAGATCTGAGACACCCAGAACTCAGCAACTCACTCACAGCAGCAGTGCAGACCAGCTCACCTCCACCTGTAACTGGTTGAGCTTTTTCCGCAGTTCGGTTGTGTCCTCTCCAGAGGACAGTCTCTTATGGAAGTCCAGCTCTGCATCCAATAGCTCCTTCTGTGCCTGGCAGAAAAGGAGGTGGGAAGAGGAAACAAGCAAAGGGCAGAACTGTAAGGCACACTTGTAATGTTTTATTCTATTTCAGCAGCACATTCATGTAAATGATACCGACAGATCAGGACACAATAGCCATACTTTTCTCTAAATTCAGTTTCACTTTAATTGTCTCTGTGTGTGTGTGTGGTCCCCTCCAATTTTTGAAGGACCCAGAGTTCTCTGCTTTAGAACTGGAAGAAGCATGAATGAGCTACAAGCAAAACTAGGCCAAGGAGTTCCTTCAACCATGGCTTGTTTGTCCATGGTTATCACTCACATTAAATGCTGCTTGCAAGTGTTTTGATCTAATGCTGCTGCATTTTTAAGACATATTAACAGAAATAGTTACAAAAACCAAGCAGACAAGTGTGTTGCACAATAAATACCTCTGTCTTGGACTTCAGTTTGGATGGTGTGGAGGTTGCAGATGAAGTTTTTAATTCATCCTTTAACTGAGATATTTTTCCTGTTAGCTCTTTTAAAGTCTTCATAATTTCTGCTCTCTCTTCTGCTTTCATGGCCTTGTTTTTCTCCAGCTTGGATATCAACATCTATACAATAATAAAAGAATAGGAACATAAAATTCCAGGAAAAACAGCCCTAAACAGACAGGTATCTACAAAATCAGAATGTATTTACTAGCCACATCCCAGACTTACCTTCTGGCATTCTATTTGTTTTTCTAACATCTCCTGCTTCTTTTTCCTCATATCTTGCTGGAGTTTCATTGCCTCCTATAAGAGGAGAAAATTCTTTCCTTCAGTAAAAAGCATTATATATACTCATAGAGATCATATATGTACTCATACAGATCACATTGTCCTCTTCAAGCTATGGAAGTGAAATCCACAACCAAAAGTCCTGTCTGCAAATGAAGTGCAGCTGATTCAATACGTAAAAAATAAAATGCTCATTTCCTGCTGTAAGGTACTTTACTAACATTTTGCCCCCTTCAGACACCTCTTAAGAAACACACTGTGCACTGTCATGCAAGTGTCTCACACCTGCAGAGATGGAATCCAGAAAACCCCAAGCAAACCCAGAAAACCCAACATGGCCAAGTGAGTTGAGTAAGACACCCCAAGAGGACACTCCACACGTGATCACCCCAATGTGTGTTTGCAAGACCATCCCACAACAATGACCAACTCCACACCCACATATAAAGCTGTACAGGAGTGGTTGAGGTTTCAGGTGCCCATCAAACCTTGTGTTTAAAGCACTTTGCTCCTTCCATTGTCAGTTAGCCATCAAGCATTAAGTACCTGCTTTTTTTTAAGGGCTTCTTGCATGTCATGAGGTTTAGATCCTGCACCAGACTTCAGAGTTGTCTTCAAGTTTGGAGAACTGTAAACCATTTTTGAGTGGCTTGTAGAAGTAGGAAATAGCTGAAATAGTAAAAAACACACAGTAAAAAATGGAATATTTTAAAGTGACTGTGATATACCAGCAGGAACTTCAGTGGATCATGTTCCCTGAAACACCAACTCAGATGCCCAGATTTGTGCAAGGAGGCAGAAAGACCAAGGCAATTAAAACACACGGATAAAGACATCAGTCCAGCTAAAAGGATTTCTGAAAAAGATACTGTTTTTCCTTCTCCATGGCACACTCCCTTTGCATCCTAATTCCCACCAGGACACTGCTGAAGGTGATGATCTGCACTTGCCTTAGTTTCAACTCCACAGCCCAACATCCCACTTTCTGATAAGTAAGGCAGCCAAAGCCACTCCATGCTTCCTTTCTTAAAAGGACTTCCCCATGGCCCAGAACACAGGCTGCACTATGATACCAGTATCAGCTTGAACTCCAGGTGCAAATACTCTCTAAGCTTCTAGCACTGCTGTTAAAGCACAGCATAAGCTCAAAAATTACTGGGAGAGCAATTACATTTGTCAACAAAAGGCTGGTCTCACATACAGGTTGTCAGATTTGTTTACTGTCAAGCACTGCCAAAAATATTTATGCTATTTACAACACTGATAGTTGTAATGTTGTCAACTGTAGCTGACAGCTCCAAAAGTCACTGTCCCTATTCCATATAAACAGTTGATGAAACGAGGAAGAAGTGACTGACCATGGCTGCATGAAACATTACTGAAAAGGAACAGAACCAAGTGGGAACAATTCACAAATCCTCTTTGCTTGTTCCTTCCTGGCTGACAAGGCAAAGCTGTACCTGAGAGCATGACCACTCTCAGCATACCTGAGGCTCCTCCAGCGCAGCCCCGGGCTGGCTGAGCTCGGGCTGGCTCCCACCCGCTGCTCCAAGGCGCCTTTTCACCGGGACTTTGTTAAGGACGTAGGCACCCGACGCCAGGGGTTTGTTCATCACCTGTGTATCCACAGATTTGAGAACATCAAGGTTAGATACTTGGCTTTTCTGCGGCAGCGGCCGCTTGGGAAGGCTGCCGAGGCCCCCGGCAGCACGTACCTTGGCCAGGCTGCTGTGCACGGTGACGGCGGGCGGCGTGGCCAGGGCCTGCTGCTGCAGGTGCTGCAGGGCCTGCGGGGCGGGCGGGGGCTGCTGCTGCAGCAAGGGCGGCTGCTGCTCGCTCTCCCTGTGCCACAGCACCCGGATAAAGCGATTGCTCAGCACGGCCTCCGTGCTGGAGATCGCCTTCCTCGCCTCGTCGTTACTCAGGTACTGAATGAGAGCAGCTTCAGGATCGTTCTGGAAAGCAACCTAGGCAAAAGTTCACAAATGCGTTATTTCTCAAGGAAGAAAACATTTCAATCATTAGCAAACCCATCTACAAATCACGTGCAACGATGAGTCGGGTATCCAGTGTATTAACAGCTCCAAACACTGGTAGGACATTCTATGTACTTGAAGTGAAGTAGCTTTTGGCAAACATTACATGTACTTGCAGCAAAGCCTATATACATTTAAATAAATGAATGAATGAATAAATAAGACTCCTCCACCAACAGCATCACGTATTCAGAGCACTGTGCAGTGCCCCTGGGGAATGTGTGGTATCACTGGTGCTGGCCCAAAGGCTCTTTATCCCAGCCTCCCAAAGGACAAGTGCTGCCCGAGGCTGCACAGTGCAAAGCCTCACCACACCCTCAATGCAGCAGCATCTCAAAGTCTTGAATAAGCATCTTTTTCTCTAAAAATTAGTATCACAGCAATGAAAATGTATCTTGGACTTTCTAGTGTAGTGATTGAGATAGCATGTTTGAAATCCATTATTTCATTAGAGAGATGCAGAAAGCACCACAGTATCTTCTGGGCTAAGACAAAGTTATCAAGAAATAGAGGGGCTTCCCAGGTATCTGTCTCTTCTTTACACCTCTAACTGAGGACTTGAGAGGCAACCATTTTGTCTAGAAAAATAAATGGAAATTAAATGCGATTTTAACTACTGTATTTTTTTAAGTGCTTTTCCTGTTTTTTACAGGGCAAGATCACCCGAGTTGGAGCCAGTTCTAGGATGCCAAGTGGTAACAAAATGAAGCAGATAAAGACTCTCCTGTAGCATCCTTGTCAAAATCCTGACCATCAAATACTGTAAGACTATCATACAAGAAAAAACTGTCAGATCATTTATTTCAAAAGTTAGACACAAGTTGCTTAAAAACCTTAGTTGGTTTAGACACTGTTAAACCTGCCAGCCTTTCAAATATAATTAGGCATCATGAAGCCAATATGTTTTACAGAATTAAGAAAATAATACAGTATTCAAGCAGGCTTCAGGGAAAATAAAATACCCACACATAGACATAAAAGTGGACTTTGGTTTTTTACCTGAATGTTTACAATAGTCCCAAATTTGCTGAAGTGTTCGTTGAGCTGTGTAATATTGTTCAATTCTGGTGGAATTTTTCGAACTTCTAATTTTGTATTAGTATACTGATTCTTTTTCAAAAACCCTGGCTTATTCTGGTTGTTATTTACTTGCCTAGAGAAAAGGAGAACAGAAGAGTTCAGATAAGTACATGTGTGCCTAAGTAAGGCAGCAAATGTTAATATACCTCTAAATAGCATTTTTCCCCTAAAAAGTACACCCTGGACACACCGACAAAATAGAGCTTCCCCCTGACCCCGTGTTTAGTCTTTACATTATGTGGACACAGACCTGCCCTAACCATCCCAAATTACAGAGACTGGTGAATAGCAATGTTCACAGCACTGACAGCAATCGAGTACATTTGAATTAACACCCGTAGCTAATTCTTACTTTCCCAACCAGGGTTTCTTCAATGGTGGACATTCCAGGCTGCTTGGAGATCTTTTCCTGCTGTCTGGTTCCAGGACAACTCTAGTGACATTGCTGCTGTTATTTGTAATGGGAATGGGAGGTTCAGTTTGGATGATAATGTTGGCAGCTGGAGGGAAGGAAAAAGGCCTGTGTTATTCCATCACACATGGAAAAGCTTTCACACAGCAAAATGGAACTGAGATTAAAAACATGAACATTAGGAAGACTCTATCAATTTGGTCAGTTTTGTTTCTGAACAAAATCATTCAGATCATTTCCTAGCCTAACTAAACATTCTGAGAGAAACACACATGGTCCAGCTGGGAGGGATGGGTTTTGACCTTTAAGGTTAGTAGTAGCTTGAAGAAACAAAGCTAAAACTTCATTTTTCAGGTACTAAAAACTCAGGTTCTGCAGGAAATGGAGAGAAGAAAAAATCCCAAATCCCAACAAAACAGTAAAGAAAGAAAAGAACCATGGGTGTATCCCTAGGCTTTAGGTTGGAGCTCTACAATGGGCTGGGGCTGAATTAACAACCAGCTTGCCCTGTGTGAAGCCTTGACAGAGCAAAGGCAACCAAGAACCTGTTCTTTCCACTGCTGTCCCACTGCCAGCCCTCATACCAGGTTTCAGCAACAAACTGTTCATTAAGCACAACTATTACACTCTTTGAAGACATTAAAGTTTGAAGCAATTTCTATCAACACAAAGTTTGCTAGAAATTTATTTGCAACCTTTTCAAGATTATTCCCTTGGTGTTAAGTCTCCTGTGAATGGCAAATATTCAACCTCTAAAAAGAAGTCTGAGGTATACAGCAATTTCTATGGCTTTCATATAAGGCAGGGCTCTGCTGGTTCCACTGGTGAGAACAGAGACTGGGCATTTATGGGCATCCTCACTTTGGAGGATGACCTGAGAGCAAACTTTTCACACCTGTGACAAAGACAGTAACAAGCTGTGTGAGGCAACTGTTATACACCTCTGAGCACTCACCCTGCCCTAGCCCCGGGATGGCTCTCAGAGAGAACCTGAGGGGCAACAATTAAGCCCCAACCCTGCCTCTGTGACAGTCATTAAGATGCAAACAGCAACAGCAATTTCTACAATAATAGTCAATCATATTCCTTATGAGATGAGTCGTTGGAAGGGAATACTGAAAATAAAATAAAAAAATCTTTCTTATCTACTGAGTAAGAGATACTGAAGTATAACAATAACACCCAAAATTCAACATCTTTGGTTTTAAGAATCAGGGCAGGAAAAACACGAGGGAGAAAGAGTTTTGCTACCACAACTAAACTTTGAAGAGCCTTGACTTGAGCCCTTCCCTAAAGGATACTTTGTACACATCACCACTAAGAGACAGCAGCCACATCCATTCAGGCATGGGGTAGGAATTACATAAGTGCAGACTGGGATTCCCATGAACTGGGAAATTGGAATGATACCTGGGATGTCCATTTCAGAGAGAACACCTGGCTGACAGAGTCAGACCATCAAGCACCAAAACATGCCATGATAGCTCCCTTCTTCACTGCCATCACAACAGCCAAGGCAGGGAGCTTGGATCATCACCTCTGTGCCCATGGCTGATCAAAAGCAGTCTGCAGACTGTGCTGCTAAAGCCATCTTTAGGCACCATTTTTCTTTCTAGGAGCTCCCAGTACCTGGAAAATAACTTCACAGGCTTAAGAGGAATTAAACCCCAACCAACCAGCAACACCCTTGTAACATCCCCAAGCAAGTGGTTCTTTTTAATCAAAAAGGCTGCTTTGACTTTAATATGGGCATGTTAGTGCTTAAAAAAGGTAGAAATGTCCAAAAATGCTCTGAAACACTAGATCAGTGAGAAAAACTAGTGCTTTCAGCCTGAAAAGAGGGAAAAGTGTTGACGGTCTTGGACAAAAATAGCAACAGCAACGACCAGAACCCTTCCTACCTCGAGGGTTTGTATCCATCTCCCCAGATGTTAGGCCAATTAGATTTGGACGCTGCATTTGTGCTCTCGTAAAGAACTGCCGATACTGAGATCTACCAGCACTGGTAATACTAGGAGCTTCAGGGTTATAGCCATCTGGCTCATATGTATCTACAAAAAAAGGAGAGAAACGACAGAATTTTTCAAGTGAGTTTAAGACTCAGGGTTAATTTTCCTTCAAGGAAGTGCAGGGATGTCCAAGAGTCAGAGGCTGTCTTGGATGAAAGAAGAGAGGTGGTACAGCCAACCTGTGCAGCCAATGCAAACCCTCACCTGATCTTCAGGCCTAGCCTATCTGGACACATTCTCTTTGGTTTTTATTCTGGTTCTGCTTGTCCAGAGCACACAGGTCACAATACAGAGTACTGCTGATCCACTGCCTGGAAAGGCCTCAGGTGTCTGTGTGACAGTGTGCACAACATCTGGCAGTGTTTTAAGGGCAACAACACAGGCTTTGGTTTCAGCATTGATACTGTAGAGTCTAAGATGCAAAGAGATTTCCAGCCTTTGCTGCCCAACAGTCTAGTTCTCTTCAGAAAAGAATTTTAGGTGCAGAACATACTTAAATGATTTCAATCAAAGAAAGCTGAGAAATGAGGTAATGGAACCAATACTTACCTACTGAATTCTCCTTATGTAAGAGTGAGATCAGCTGCCTAGCTTAGGTAAGGTACCAATGATCATTGTCATTAGAAGGGGTCACCACAAGAAAACAAGATGACAGAATTGATTCCTACTGCTCCTCCAGCCCAAGGTCCAAATTGAGGATAACACATTTTTTTAACCTTAAAAAGGAAAAGCTGTACAAGAACTAGAATGAATAAGTCTGTGAAGAGCCTCCACAGGAACAGTATATCCAGGAACAGAATGAATGCCTGTACAAGGGAACCTGACAGACATGAAGCCCTCGAAAATCTCAGGTCCTTATTCTGCAGCAACAAAGACAACTCTACAGTTAAAAACAGATGCCCCACAACACCCACACTGATAGCAGAGCCTGACACTGTAAAGCAAGAACTTTCTCTAACCTTGAAGGAGCTGAACCACAAGCTCCTCTTCCCTGATTTAGAACATGATTGACTGCAAGAGGGCAACCAGCAGCTGCTACCACAACAGTCCAAGAACAGACATGAGAACCTCCACAGAGGTTCTGGAGAACAGAATTATTGTGAAGCTCTGTGAGCTCCAACAGGTAGAACCACCCTTTAGAAGTTCTGGAGCTGAAAGGATCAGATGGTGACACCTGAACACCCAACCAGACTTGGGGATAACTGAACAGATTATCTAATAAGCAATTTGAGTGTCTGAAGTTCTGAAAAGCATGGAAGTCACAAATAAAATGACAAAGATCATGAACTGAACTAGATCCCCTCTTTGAATAAAATTCAGAGTATTTATGTTAAAAAACCCCAGATGAGAATATTATAAAACACTGACATTTAATTCTCTTATTTTGGTCATATAGAACATGGAAATACCATTAATCCTTTAATTATGAAAGAAATAAAATTTGTCGTATTTAAATTGAGCAATCTAGGACTTTCCAGGTATTTTGCTATTTTCCCTCGTAAAAACATACTTTCAAAAATTTTGAGCTCTGTTAAGGAAGAGGCATGTGTTCAGTGAAAGCTAACAACTTTTAGAAAGCTAGAACCAGGGTGATTCTGGAAAAAGAAAAGAAAAAGTACTGATGTCTATGAAGACTGTACAGACTATTGTGACACACAGCTAGAAAAAAAAAAGCTCTCATCTGTATTAGTCCAAACTGGAGAGGAATAAAGCCAAAGTTAAACAGCTATTACAGGTTTGCAGATCCATCTTTCACCTACTAATATCCTACTGAATGGCTTGAAGATGAAAGGAACATTTCCTATGCAACCATCAGATTGCTGTGAGCACGTGAAACCCAGAGGTCCCCACAGTGCTCCTCCTCAGACCAGGACAGAGCACTGCTGCCACTCCATTCCAGAATGGATGATGGGCTGACCCAGGGAGAGCCAGCAGACTTCTTTTTAGATTTGTATATATTGGAGGAAGACAGATCATAATTTCTAATCACACATCAACAGAGCAAATGTAAAATTTTACAAAGCAGATTGAAACCAAAAGGCGTTTGCTTACGTTCTGACACTGTATAGAGCAGGTTCTGAGGCAGAGGAGGAGGCAGCCTTGCTCCCACGGGTGCAAGGCTGGGCACTGCACTTGTCCCCGGCTGCTCACGACTGCTGATCAAGCTGGACTGCGTCAGAGGTGGTCCTGCAACAACACCATGGAACAGATCACACACTGACACCTCAAAGGCAAAAAGGTGCAAACAATTCAATGCTGTGTTTATGCCTTGCTCTGAGCAAGGTCAGAGTTGTAAGTATGTCCAATCCCACTACAGCAATAGTAAACTGAGAAGCCTGTTCAGGTAAGCTGCTCTGATTCCAACACCTTTTCTCTTTCTCCAGAGAGACAAAGCTTTAAGGGAAAAGAAAATGTGTCTTTTCTTCCCCTGTGGTTTGTTAGTGCTAGAGATGCCTTAACCACAACAGCTCCTCCCTCAGCTCTACCATGGAGAGCCAAGGCTTGCTCAGAGCAAGAGGTCACATCAGCAGCACTTAGACTGCAGCTCTGAAATAAGAACTGCAGGACAAGAGCCCTTCCCAGACAAGGAATTTCTCTAGCTGGTTGTGTTTTGGTTTCCCCGTGTACCATACAGACATTCCTATAGACTGCATGATCAAAAAGGACCCTGAGTGACACTACACAGCCCATCCTGAGCACTGTTCTCTCACAGCAAGTCCACTCCACCCGCCAAGGGCTCTTGCAAAGTTTAGGGTTAATCCTGTGTCAAATTATTCCTCATCCTAAAATTGCTGATTTTAGGACACAATTGCTGAAATTGGACACAATTATCACAGCATTTATTTTGTCCCTGGAATAGACAGCACTGAAACAGAGTAAGCATGCCCCTAAATGCTCCTTCTTCATAGAATTTATAAGATGCAGTAAGAGAACACAAAAGGCTCAACATCTCAGAGCACTGCTGAGCTAAGAAAGATCTTAAATGTGTCAATAATGTATTGCTTTCTAGTGGTAGATAACGTAGCATCAACACTGGAGCTTTATTAGAACCTCTAGGAGACTGAATCTCAACATTTTTTGCATTATAGCAGGAAAAAACCTGGCTAGTAAGTGTCAGTGAGCAATCCAACCACTACGACTGAGGTGAGCTGAAAGATCCTCAACTCCACTCCCCCCGCCCAATTGAATCCAGTCTGGCGTGCTCGGAACAGCACGGTTTAGCAGCTGAGCACTCTCAATTCTGTGGGCAGGGTTTGAAGGGCACAGCGCTAGCAGAGGAGCTGCAGCCGAGGCTGAGACTCACGCGGGATGGGCAGCACGACGGGCGGCGGCGGCTGCGGGTGGGGCTGCGGCACGGGCAGGCGCAGCCCGCGCACCGGCCCCGGCAGCGGCGGCAGCAGCAGCCCCGGCGGCGGCGGCAGCCCCGGCGGCGGCGGCGGGAACGGGATCATGCTCGGCAGGGAAACCTCGTCTACTACTAAAGGATCGTTTCCGTGATCAAACTGGCAGAGATCGCCAAGGACACAATAGCCTCGCTCTGCAAAACAGGACGGTTCGCCTCATGTTAGAAAAGGAATGCAGTCATTCTCAGCGGTTTATAACATTTCAGGTTTTCACGGAATTTCTTACTGGAGAAAATATGCATCCACTGATACGTTATTGTATTGTAAGGTAAGGTTTCACAAAATAATTAAAATTAAAACAATCTTTCATAAAAGCATACAAACTTACATGCATTCATCATAAAAGCTGTGGAAAAAAATAGTCAGAAATACTATGGTTTATTTTAAACACACACTGCAATCTGCACCAGGTCTGCCAGTGGTTGAGGTATTTGTCTAGCACATAGAGAACTGTGAAAAAACTCCATATGTTCTTGTCCAGCAATTGCCACAGCATGCTGCTTCCAGTAAGACTGGTTATTTCTCCAGTATGATAAAGGTCACCTCTGCATCTGTTACATACAAGGTACACATCACATGCCACTGCAGTGTGACTTGCTGCTAACATTTAACGAATTCCTAAAAGGATTTAAAAAAGCCACAGAAACATTGAAATAAGGCATGAGACTAAAACTAAGGAACAGTTACCATCATAATCTTGACATCTTCTTTTAGGAGGAGGGTTTCTGCCAAATGAGCTGGGATTGCTGTGATTGTTGAAGTAATTTGACCAGCTCTCTGTGGTGCTTTCAAGGTGGTGTGCAGGTGCAACAACAGTGACAGCACTGGGAATAGCTTGTGCAGAGGAATACTGTTCAGAGGATTTACTGGGAGATGCGGACACTGGATTATACGAGCCTTCAACATCATTTTTTTCACTCTTGTATTTTGATCTCTCTCTCTCTCGGTGCTCTGTTTAAAAAAAATAAAGTTGAGTAAAGATTTCATGCTTTGCTCTGTACATCAGAGCCATGAGTAAGAGATAATAACACATTCCCTGAAATACTCAGTGTTCTGCACATTGAACTGTTCTTGAAGGAGCTCAGTCTTATCAATGGAGTAACAACCAAATATAATGTAAATAGGGGTTTAACTTCAGAAATACCAAAGTTTTCTTTGTAAAATGCACATTCATGCCTCTACTACTTATTTCATTCTGGTTTACAGCTCTCTTTTAAAGGAGAAAGAAGGGCAAAAGCCTGAAACAACAAACCTACCTCTGCCCTTAACTAACGCGGTCTCAAGGTGCGTGGAATGCTGTAATCTGTGCCACTTACTTTTCCGACAGACCTGAACTAGCCCTAAAAGAACAATCATATGGTAACCACCTGCAACTGCAAAGACGCCTTCTCTAAAAAACACACAGTAACAAAATGAAAGAGGGAAACACTGCTTTGCAAAAAGTTCAGTCCTTAGGAAGAAAAAAGAATAAAATTAACAGCTTTGTCAGAACACACAGCACAAAAATATGAGCTACTGATATCCACAGGAATACACCTGTGGATAAATTAAGAGGTTAGCAAAGAAGAAAACAAACCCCTCAATTGTTCTATGCTGAAGAAACAGCATCTTAATTAATAATTTCAAGAACACAAAGCTATCAGAATTTGCTCCAACTTCTCAAGGGCACCTCCTGCCTGCTAGACCACTCAGAATGTAGAAGTCACATGTGTCACTGCAACGAGATGCTCTCCTGAAGCAGCACCCCGGGTACTCACCACTCCTGCTGCCATCCCGGTCTTTGCTGCGGCCCCTGCTGCGGCTGCGGCTCCGACTTAACCCTCGGCTTTTGCTCCGGCTTTTACTCCTGCCCCGGCGCCAGCCAGACTTCTCCCTGTACAAGTCACTCCTATCATAGTACCTGTCATAGTCCCTCCATTTCCCATCATCCCGCTTTTTCTCTCTGGTTCTAGGAAAGACAGATGTAGACCACGTCAGTGAAAAGAGAAACAAAATTTAAAAAGCAGCTTGCAACACGGAAAGATACAGTTCATCCTTCCCACCCATTTGGGCAGTGAAACACTCCAGTCAGAATTTCACAAATCACAAAGGGAAGTACAGAATCTTAAAGCTGATTCACTGGTCTGTAGAAAGCAGGAGTAAGAATTGGCAAGGTGAAATAGTCATGATGCTCAAAGCAGAACAGGCTTTAGAATTGATGCTGACATGGTGTGAACAACTGCCCCCAGATCCTACAGCCCCCCAGCAATGTTCTTCATTTATATAACAAGGGAAACAATGGAACTGATGACATTCCTAGGAATTGTAATTTCAAGAATACGATCTTTTTTTGCAAGAGGTCAACTTCTTGTGGAGACTTCTCATGCACATGATCAGCATACACACAACATATCACAGTCAAAGGAAGGAGAAAATCCCTATTTTTCACAAAAATCACTACCTTCAAGGTAAAAAAAGACAGTCAAAGACTGACTGCAAATACAGAAAAATTTCTTAATGTTGTAGCTCAAAGCTAACCTTTGCTCACTGGAATCTGCACGGCTCCTCTGGGGACTGGAATACTTCTTCTTCCTGCTCTCCCGTTCTTCTTCAACAGATTCTTGAAAATTCTGTTTAATACACAACTACCAAACAAGGACGAGTATCACTTTTTTAATGAAGAAAATGACACCAAAATGCAGTTCAAGTTACAGACAGCACCGCAAAGAAAACAATACTCAAGTATTACTTGCCCAGAGCACTGAAGCACTACAAGTAATCAAGCACTAGACAAAACTTGCCTTTTCTTCTGCAGAAGAGATGCCCCTAAATAAAACCACTGACGTTTTGCTTCTAAACAGGATTCATGAAAGACAAGATCTCTCTCTATTGCCTTATTTAGCATAAGCAATTCTACAAGTGAGGCATTTCCTGAACATTTAAACAAAAAGTCTGGAGTCACCTCTCCAGGCAGGGAAGTCACTAGCTGACATTTTAAATAACTGCTTCAAGGGAAAAACCTGCTCCCATGGTGGAACTGGTCACATTTCTTGCTGGTCCCCACCACAGCAGGTTCAGAAGTCTGTCAGCTGTACCACTACTGCAAACCACTGACCCATTCTGCACTTCTGCTGCCATTTCACACTACTTACAAGTTACTGTAAATTTTGGTGGAAGAAGTTTACATGCACTAATCTTTAAAAGACTTTTTTCCAATTGAAACCAAAAGGAAGGCTTCCTCCATCCTTGTAAAAGAGGACAGTCTGGGGAGAATTGGCAGAAATACTCAAGACTTGGCTGGACAGGGCTCTGGAGAGCTCCACCTGCAGTCCTGCTGCCAGCACAAGGGGCATCACATGGTACCTGGGGTCCCCTGCAGCCCTGACCTCACTGTGATTCCACGTGTGGCTTATTTGGTGGCCTCTGTGTGTAGGAATCACACCATACACTGATCTTCGTGACACATTGTGAAGGCCTTGCTCATGTCGAAGTAACTGACTGATGTCCTGAATTCTGTAATGCTGTCCCATAAAGCTGTCCTAGATATCTTCTTTTGCTTACTGCCACTCCCCTCCAGCCCCAAAAACGTCCTCCTTTGCCCCCACCAGGACCTGCATTTGTTTCAGCTTACCTGGGTTTGTCTGACTGACAATTTCTGCAATTATTTGTCACTTTCTCTCAAAAATTTGATTGCTTTCAATTTTGCCAACAGAACTTAAAATCAAGGTAAAAGAGAAAACTGTTGGCAAAAAAACTCTACCTTACTTTCCAAAGTAATTATTCCAACATAGAGGCTGACATATTTCAAAGATTTTAAGCATCACTGGAAACATTTTAAGTAATTTTCATTCCTCACAGAATATACAAAATTGGAAATGTTTTGGAATGTTCTTGCTGCTTCTCCCTCTCAAACCTTTCCAAGTAATTATCCACTGGTATTGCCATAGCTGTGAATAGGATTTCTGAGTGCTTGATCAAAGGGAGACTCTGCAAAGGGATGTAAAATGTTCTTGTCTGCATAGTCACCTTCCATGGTTCTTTGGACACAGAGACCATTAGTCACAATAGAGTATATTTTTCTGTCACATTTTGCCTCACAAGTGTAGGACAGCTAATTTGAAAATGAAAGGCAGGCAGAATAAATAACATTACCTCCTCCTTGACTTCTTCTTTCTCTTGCCCTGCAGGCTTTGCCTCTGCCTTTGTGGGCTCAGCAGAAGGAAGGTAACTCTTGGTGTACAAACTTTCAAAAAGTTTATCTACAAACCCTGAAGTTTCTGAGGATATGGAACACAAGAAAATAGTGTTACATATGCATTTACGTGCATGCTTACATTTACAGGGAAGACTCTGAAAACAAACAGCTTGCAGCAACACCACCTCAAATTAATGAGCATTAGCTCCACTGAAGGAGCTGGAATTACATTGGTGACACTTGAGGCTGTTCATTTAGAG
Source organism: Nicator chloris (assembly GCA_013400495.1). Lineage (NCBI taxonomy): Eukaryota > Metazoa > Chordata > Aves > Passeriformes > Pycnonotidae > Nicator > Nicator chloris. Next base: position 366,297 of record WAAE01010455.1, read on the forward strand.
AAAGATATTCCTCAGATATATCACAGACAGCAACAGAGACTTCTCCTCTTCTACGAGGCAAACATGATTGGGGCCTGTGATCAAGGAACAAGTCCACAGCTACCCACAAGTTCCATCAACTACACTCAGCAGCCTCTTTAGGGCAATTTTTATGAGAGTAAATAATTCTCAACACCTTCATCAGAGTTCAACATCACAAGAAATGCACAAAAACTTTCCCAGTGAGTGTCAGACTTTCACGTGTTTAAACCCTTGATGATGAAGCAAATTGCCATATGTGAAGCTCCCCAGCAATCTGAAGGATTAACATGGATCAGGTTTTCAAAAGTTACCGAACACCTGTCGGAGAAGCTTCCGGCAACACGACTGACAAATTAAATTTAAATTAAATTGCTTTTATTTAAGAACATTTTCTCCCACCCACTGTGAGAAGTCCAAGTTACATGACTTCATCTTATGATTATTATTTTTTTAATCACAAGATCTTTATTCCTTCCAACTCTGTATGAAATATTCATGGCTACCAAGAAAGCTTTTGAAGGCAGTAATGGTGCATCACTGTCCCGCCTCCCGCCAAGAGCTGAAGCCCCCAGACAGCTGTGGCCACCAGACCTTTCTGCAGGAACACATCCAGCTGGTCAGCACAGAAAGCTTTCAGCTCCTTCTCAGGCTTGTCTTTCTTGACTAACGCCACGACATAGTTGGCCAAGGCTGAGGGGTCTGCGTCGCATCTAGTGAGAGAGAGAGAGCTGTGCTTGGCTGCTGCAGGATGCCAACCCCAGGCCACAGCCCCTGGAGAGCCCCCAGGAGCTCCTGCAACACCCCTGGGCTGCCAGGCTCACACCCAGCACCAGCACAGCTGCACTGGGGTCATGGAGCCAGCAAAGGGCTTTTTGCAACCACAGCCCAATATTTTAGTTGCCTTGTGAAGCCCCCAACTGCACCTGACAAAGGTGGCCCTTCTCTGCTCTTCCTGAGCCCTGCTGAGGGAAAACCACCTTTCTTTTACCCAGACAGACCCACTTATGGGCAGCTCAGCAGCCACCACTGCTGCTGAACTCCCTCCTGGCCCAGCAAGCACACCTCGAATGGCTCTACAGGCACAGCAGAGCACGGGCCAGGGGAGGCACTGCACAAGGACTGAGAAGGATTAAACGGTGTTTAAAAATTAAAACATTATTATAAAGCAGTTCAGAAAATGTCACAGAGGTCCATTTTCAATACATACACAGACACGTTCAGCACAGCTTCAGTGACTGTCCTGATGTGCTGGGGTTTCCTCCTCAAGGATACTTCCATGCCATATTTTACAGTAACCTTTTAACACTGCCAGAACACCTGAAGGGGAGCAATGACTGACCCAGGTTCTCTCCTCGTGCTCCCTCACCAGCACCAGTGTCTGGCTCCGCAAAGACCACAGACACCAACTTTATGCAGTGACACTTCACCACTAATCTTTAACCTGCATATTGCTTTAGAGTCCATTATTCAGCTACTAGACACTCCAGGTATGAAATAGAGTAACAGTGTGATTAAGTGACAGCTCCTTGTTTGGCCTCTCAGAGGGTACAGATGCCAGACATCAGCTGAGGACACAAACCTAAAATACTCAGAGGATTTTTTTTTTTAAATTAACATTTAAAGAGAGGATTGTGTATTTTCTTCAAAAAGTAACTCTGGAAATAGAAAGAAAAATTCTGAAGTATATATACCTCAAAATAATCTCACGTAAGAAAAAGATCCAGAAAACAAGCAAAAGGCAAAAAGCCAAGCAGAGGGCAACTGGTGACAGAAATAAAAATCCTCAATGAGCAGCAATCAAGCATCTCTGCTCTCATATAGCCTCCAACAACATCCAACCTCCACTGAAAGCCAGGGTAAATGGAGTAATTAAGAACAAAGAAACCACAAATTGACAGATTTTATAATTCTTACATGCCAAGAGAAACAACCTGTATGTGATGCATTCACTGTATGTGATATACTGGGGCCCTCACCCACTGACTATAAATCTTCCATTTCAAATAGAGGAGATGATCCCTCACTTCACAACCATTACCTTTCCTTGCTCCTTGTGTCAGTCCCTCCCAAGCATCCCATCCCATCCCATCCGGTGAGTGCACTCCTCCAGGTAAGCCAGTCTGTATTGTCATTCTAGTGCCACTACAGAGTCCCTGACTGTCAGGGCCCCCATGCCAATTCCTTGATTCTCTGCCTCACATTCCACAGTGCAGCTCAAATGCCCAAGGAACCACTGCAGTTGGCAGGGAAAGTACAGGAGCAGGAGTCAGGCTCCAGTCCAGACACTTTCAGCGGGGTTTGACCAAAAACCAGAGAAACCTGTGATTTTAACAAGGCAAAAAGAAAGTTGTGAAGAACTTCCAAAAGCCTAACACTTAATGATGGCAACTGAGCAGACCTAAGGCCTATTTAAAACGCTTCCCACAGGTCTTGGTTGTACTTCATGGGAGACCTAAGCCTGGCCAGGCACTGATGAGCAGCTTCCCCTGGTGAGACCCACTGAGCCCGCACAGTGCCTGCACCACCAGCACCAGCCATGTTCAGGCACTACAGAGCCTGGGACCACACAAATCCAGCACCCTTTGCAGCCAGGAAAAGTTACCATAAAATGCACATGACCTGGATCCACGCTGACTCCATCCCAGGCCCACTCCCACTCCCACCGTAAGCAGCAGCAGGAGGATGTAAATGCAGAGTTCCCACAGTCTCAACGTTATTCCTGGTTTTGCTAACTCCTGCAGCAGCCCCTGGCTCTGCTCCCAGATGACAGTGCTGGGACTGAAGTCGACAGCACAGCCGGGGCAGCAGGTGGGAGCACACAGAATCACAGAGGTTGGAAAAGACCTTCCAGGCCACCAAATCCAATCTGTGCCTGATCCCCACCTTGTCACCCAGCACGGATCACTGAGTACCACGTCCAGTGCTTCCTTGGACAGCTTCAGGGATGGAGAGTCTCTGGGCAGCCCCTCCCAAAGCCTGACCACCTTTTCCATGGGGAAATTCCTGCTGATGTACACCCTGAGCCTCCCCCGGCCCAGCCTGCGGCCGTTCCCTCTCCTCCTGTCCCTGTTCTCTGGAGCAGAGCCCGACCCTCCCGGCAGGGAGTTGTGCAGAGCCACAAGGTGCCCCCTGAGCCTCCTCTTCTCCAGGCTGAGCCCCTTTCCCAGCTGTTCCTCATCAGACCTGTGCTCCAAATCCTTCTCCAGCTCCGTTGCACGTTGTAGGCCAAAAGGCCCCCGGAACCCACCCCCGGGCCCGGGCTCTCCCACACTCCGGGCGCGTCGGGCCCGGGCCGGGGGCAGGCGGGGCAGGGCCATAACGCCTCGGCCAGGCCCAGCCCGCAAGAAACCGCTGTCCTCCCCGTCCGCCCGGGCCGCACGCCCGCACTCACATGGGCTCCAAGAGCTTGGCCAGCCAGGACTTGAGCGCGTCTACGCTCTCGATGATCATGGTGGCCCCGCGCCGCCCGCTCACACATACACCGCCGCCATCGCCGCGACCTGCCCGGCACCGCCCGCAGCGCAGCCTGCTGGGCACGGCGAGGGCGGGGTCGCATCGCCAGCACCAATCATAAGGTGCCGCTCCGCGCTGCCAACCAATGGCAGCCGCCCAGAGCCCGAGTCGAGGGTCAGAGAGAACCAGCAAGTTCGGTAGAGTGAGCACATGAACCCGCGGCGACATCTTGGGGGCGCTCTTAAAGGGATAGCGTGCCGAGGGGCGCACACCTCGGCCAGGCACACCGGGCTCATTTCCCCCTCCCCAGCCGGGACAAGGGGCCGCAGCGATCGCTCCGGTCGTTCTCCCTCCCGCCGTCCTTCTCTGCCCTCCCTTCACGCTAAAAAGAGCCCGGTCTCCTCCCGCCCCCTGCCTTGGTACAGGCCGGGCTCCCCCGGCCGCTCCCGCTGTTGGCACGGCCCGTGCGGACCCCGTCAGGCGCGGCAATATGGCGGTGAGTTTCGGGGGAAGGCCGGGGCCTTTGGCTTTAGGGCTCCTCAGGGGCTCGAAGCGTTCCCTGGGGCTCCTCGCCGTCTCCTCAGGGTCACTCTTCGGCGCCGCGGTCTCCGGGAAGAGAGTTCCATAGCGGCATACGCGGGGCCTTTGCCCGACGGCTGCGGCAAATGGTGTAATGGTCTTAGGAGCGCCTTGGTTTTGAGGGGAAAAAGCTAAATCCTCAACCTTTATGAGTGCAGAATGCGTGTGTTTGTAATGCGTGTGGCCTTTAATAATTCCTGTGTGTTATATGCTGAAAGAATAAGATCCTTTAATACTTGCTGTGTGTTGCGTGATAAAAGAATGAGGGTAAGAGCTACTGAACACTGACTTAATTAAAATCGCTTGGAATGCTTTACCTGACGAACTCCGTGAACTACAGTTGGAGTTGTTATTAGGCCCTTTTCCTGGCATAGGGAGTGCTGTTCCCACTTTATGTACGTCAAGTGGAGGATGCATCGCATGGGTGCATGGAGAGTCTGGAATAAAACCAGAATTCTGTGGGTGTTTTCACTTATGACTTATATCGTCTTCTACTTCCCCAGTTCAGACCTCTCTGAGTTTGTTCTTTATTGGCAAGATGGCCAGTGCTTGTTTGTGTCTAGGCTACTGAAGCGTCGTTTGCCATGGAAAACGCTTGCTAACACTGTCCTTACAGGTCTCAGGTCTGATTTCAGCAGGGTGGGTCTCAGGACACAGCTTGCAGAGTCATCGCTGCTGCTCTGCTGAGAGGGAGCAGTGCTCTGCAGCAGGGCTTGCCCTTACCCAAGGAGATCAGGAGTGGTTTGTGATAGGTGACACTTCTGCTATTTCTTGCCCTGTTCAGCCAGACTGCTTTTCCTTTCTCTGTTGGACAGGAGCGTAAAGGAACAGCGAAAGTGGATTTCCTGAAGAAGATTGAAAGAGAGGTCCAGCAGAAGTGGGAGCGTGACCGAGTGTTTGAGATCAATGCTGCAGACAGGAGGGACCAGAGGAGGTATCGTTGCACTCAGGTTTTTACTGCTTGAAATGTCTTTTCATTCAATATCTGGTGGGGGGAAACAGTGGCCCCTTTGTCATGAGCAGTATTCATAGCTCAGCTGGAGGGACTTGCTCACACATTGTTGACATTTCTGTAGCTGGTGACATAAAGCAGCTGAGTACGTGTGTGGCTGAGATCCAGTGGGATGAGAGAAGCTTTTTAATTCCCTGGCAGTGTCAGTACCCTCTGTGGTCTTAAAACCAGGTTCTCTTTGGTGACTTGTACTCTTTGACATGGAGGAGGTTCCTGAGTGTGATGCCTGAGCCCTCACCACTTGGGAGATTTCCCTCACTTTGAGGGAAGGTGTGTCCTGCTCTGCCTCACAGAGAACAACAGTGTTGCACAAAATCCCAGGTCCTGGTCTGGACCAGCCTCTTGTACTTTTGTGGAAATGGAGGAAGGCCAGGAACCAGGGGAGGTCCCGAGGGAGGTCCTGGCTGTGGGGACAGCAGATGAGCCACCTTGGTCACTGCTGGCTGCAGCCCCAGAGGGGATGGAGCAGAGCTGTTGGGAGGAAGAGCCTTTCACAATGCAGAGAGTGCTCTGCACTGTTGTGGAAGACCATATGACTCCTGCTTCTATTTCTGCCCCAGAGTAAACCCCGAGAAACTTGTTTATCCTCTGGGAATGCATAGCGTGCTTGGCAGCACAGGTCCTTTGGAATTGGTGGGATCTATGCTCTTCACAGGCGTGGAGGAGCAGCATTAATCCTGTGGGAAGGTCTCTGGCTGGAAAAGCAGTGACCTTGGCAGTATGAGGTTAATGTTTGGTGTGTGGGAAAGTCAGACTAGAGCAAGATAATAACTGAAGTGGTGTAACAGGTGGCAGGTTCTTAAATTGTAGATTTTGCAAGCAAACAAATGACTTGGCCTTTATTCCTGCATGCTAAGGGATCAAGGGAGTGTGTGAAGGGAGGAGACAAGGCGTGAAGTAGAGTGCAACGGTAGAGGTAGAAATTCAGTGTCCTAAATGTAAATATTTTCTTTGCTGCTTTGAGAGCTCAGGTTCCAACAACATAATACGTCTTTGAAACATCCTGCAACAATATATCCCTGTGAAAGGAGGGATTGCTTGCAGGGTGCCCTTAAAATCTGAACTCACACAGTGGGAGATTAAAGAAATGACTTTAAGCCTTTGCTGTAATTAATTTAAAGAAGCAGGATTTGAATTTGTTACCTTTAGGAACGTGTTATATCTATTTCAATGTTTCTGTGTGATGTCAGTCCTCTGTGGGTTTTTTCTTGCATGTTTATTTTTTATGATGATAAAGCCTGTTAGTGTATCAGCTCTTTAAATGTTACTGGCAAGGAAAATGTTTAAACATCACTGTGGGCAGATAATAGCTGAACATACCAGTTACCTGTTTTGCTCGTGTATTGTCTGATGGTCATTTACAAAGCTAATTATGTGTTTTAATTCTTTGACTTTCTTCTCAGCAAAGGGAAGTACTTTGTTACCTTTCCTTACCCCTACATGAACGGCCGCCTGCACCTGGGACACACATTTTCCTTATCTAAATGTGAGGTAAAAATTCTCCTTTGCTGATACCTTTAAATACCACTCCAGAACAAATGCTGATTTTGTAGTTCAGTTTTGAGCTAACAGGATGCCATGTCAATTCCTTTATAGCTTTAGTAATGACTTATTAAACTTTCCTTTCTTCCCACGTTTTCAGTAGAAATGTTGCTAGCTGAAGGGAAATTCCATTAATGTAATTTTTAAATTGATGAGATGGGGCTTGCAGGTATTTCCCCTGTTTGCTCTTTGATGGGATGAAATGAGATTTTTAGGAGAAGCTGTTAAATGGCTCTAACTTCACAAGAGACCTGTCCCTTTTGTTTGTGCTTGCTGTGACCTGTGTGGGAGCAGGTTTTGGGTGCTAGTGGGTGGGATTCCACAGCAGCCCTGCTCCTGCACCCCTTGGTCTCTGGTGGAGCCAGCCTGGGAGCCTGGCATGCCTGTGCAGCCACAGGGGCAGGCCTGAAAACAAACTCTGCTTTCACCTTCCTGCCAGAGTTCCTCCCCAGCTCTGTCACCTGTCAGTGGCTGCATGTTAGAGGGGTCACAGCTGTGTTTGAGCAGGTGCTGGCTCAGCCTGGGGCCATTCCTGTTCCAGCTGTGCCATTTTCCCTGTCTGTAGTTCGCAGTTGGGTACCAGAGGCTGAAGGGGAAGAGCTGCCTGTTTCCCTTTGGGCTACACTGCACGGGAATGCCCATCAAGGTGAGAGTTTTGCAGTTGCTGGGGGTTGTTTCTGGTGGGGTTTTTATCCCTAAGGCTGCTTGGAGCCTTGCTTGCTGTGCATCCCCAACATCACCTTAGATAATTTAAAAACTCACCAAGACAGTGTGATTTGGAACCTGAATTTGTAATCAACGTGTTGTGCTTGATCTATAACGTTACTTTAGAAGATAAAGTGTTGGAAAACTAGATTTTACCTGTTGTATGTTCTCCTTTGCAAGAAAATCCTTACAGTAAACCTCTTCCTGTCCTGGAAGGTGTTCTGGAAGTGGCAGGATCTCCTAGATGTTAATGCAAGGTCCAGAAAAAGTTTAAAGAGTGGAATGCAAAATGTTATCGGTAAAACCCACTCCTTGGCTGTGATTGCAGCTGGTGCCCTGGCTGACACACTCCCAATAACTCTGTTCAGGCTTGTGCAGATAAGCTGAAAAGAGAAATGGAATTGTATGGTTGCCCACCGGAATTTCCTGATGAGGAGGAGGAAGAGGAAGAAAATTCTGGTAAAAAAGAGGAAGAAATGATCATCAAAGACAAAGCAAAAGGCAAAAAGGTAAACTTTAAACCAAGCCTTCCTGAACTGAGAGCTGTGCTTTCAAAACTTTGGTGTGCACACTGTAGGCTTTTCCTCCTTAGGGCTCACAGAAACCTCCATACAAAGATTTTTACTGTTTTTTCCAAGGTGGCTGAGTTACCTTTAAGGTAGACTTGAAAAAACGCATTAACTGCATGGTTCCAGAGGTGCCATGTTAATGCATGAACCCTTATTGGTAAGCTGATGCACTGCCTAATAGTTTTCTGAGACAAAACCAGATCAGATGCAGAGTAATACTCTCATTTTTTTCTCTTTTTTTTTTTTTTTTTTTTTTTTTTTAACCCATTCATGGAACATTCATAAGCAGGTTGTAGGAAATAGCCCTCCTTTCTCAGAGGTAGAGGATGTGTATTCCTGCTGTTCTGGTTATTGTTTTTTAAGTTGGTATCTAGCCAGTTCTGTCTAGACAGGCTGCCTAATGCAGTCCAAACTATTTTCACTTACCAGATATTTAAATGAGATTTGGGATTTTAGGAGTATCCCAAAGCAAGGCAAAGAATCCAGTGTAGGAAAAGTTTAGAGCTGCTCTGTGTGTTGTTTATGTACACTCAAGAGATTGTCCCACCAGAACTGCTGGGTTTGGGCTTCTGGCTGCTCTACAGGACAGAAGGTTTGACCTTGCCTGGGTCACTGCTGGGGAGAGAAGGGACAACAGCTGGGAAAAGTACCATGAGCAAAGTGACAGCAGCAAAGGTTTTTGGTGCAGGGCTGTCCACCTTTCCATGGTGCAAAACCCCATGGGTTTGAGCAGGGCCTCGACAACAAGCTATTCCTTGCTGGGTTGTTGTGGCAGAGCCTCTGCAGGTGTTTTGGACATTGGCAATGGAACAGCTGGGAAGAGGAGGGTTAGGGAATGAACAGTGAATACAAGGTATGGTAGGATGGAAACTTGCAAATACAGCGTGTGGAATGGAAACTTTAATCAATTGCCATCACTGTTAGAGGGAGGATGTGAGAATATTTGTATTAACTTGTGTGTCTGGAGTCAGAAACCATAACATTAACAGAGGCAAATGCTCTTGTGACAAGACTGTGGCTTCTTCCTAATCCAAATTGTTCTTTCAGAGCAAGGCTGCTGCCAAGACTGGCACTTCCAAATACCAGTGGGGGATCATGAAGTCTTTGGGTCTGTCTGATGAAGAAGTGGTCAGTTTTTCTGAAGCTGAGCACTGGCTGGATTATTTCCCTCCCCTTGCTGTCCAGGACCTGAAGAGCATGGGATTGAAGGTGACTCTGGGTGATCCTAACCTCAGTTATACAGGCAGCCATACCTGTACTGTTACTGTGTTTGGTGAATGTGCTACTTCTTGAGATTTGCTGTGTAGTACCACCATAATTCCAGAAATGTTTCTGATATTTATGGAATTTGTCATTTAACTTTAATGGTCTTGGATGATCATTAAGTGCTTTCTTATATAGACCTTGTGCCCTGTACGGTGGTCACAGTTGGAAATGAGTCCAATAAAGACATTATGACCTAAGGTTCATAACTTGTCTGTAGTCAGTATTGACAGCTATTTATCATCACATCATTCTTCTTCCTAAAAGTACTTGTCCTGCTGACAACAGATTTTTGAAAATGAAGAGAAATAAAGATGATGAAACACAGCAGTGCTGAAATTCAGCCTGAATAGTTGGTTAAAACTACTACAAAACCTCTAAATTTCTCAGTCAGTGGAGGGACCTCGAGTCTTGGACAAGTCTGCTCTGACAGAGCAGGCACAGATGTGTGTTTAAGCTTCCACCCTTCATGGGATACGTACTTGCATTGTCTTTTTGGAGAGGGAGCTCTTTTTATTTTTAAAATAATAGTTATGGTGTTATGAGATTCCTTTGATTTCTTGATTGTGCTCACCACCTCCTGTGCTCCCCTCTTGCCCATTTTCAGGTGGACTGGAGGCGTTCCTTCATTACAACCAATGTCAATCCCTATTATGATTCCTTTGTGCGATGGCAATTCCTTACACTAAAGGAGAGAAATAAGATTAAGTTTGGCAAACGGTAAGCTGCCACTCAGCTCTGAGTTTTTGGGAGTGTGGATAAGCTCAGCTGTACCAAAGACAGAGCCCTGTGACATGTCTCTAGAGCATGCTTTTAACTCACATGAAACCAGAATCTTTCATTGCTGGTGCTCTGCCTGAAGTGGTGAAGTGTAGTTGTTGTGCCAACAAAGCATGTGAGATTTGTCTAATAGGTTTAGTTTTTCCATGGGTACCAACTCCAAGCAAAAAAGGGTCAATTCTGAAAGGTCTTGTGAAAACTGAACATTGGCACTGATGGAAACAGATCCACACAAAATTTGAAAATACCATTAAGAGATCTTCTTTCCCCCAGGGAGCTATATTTTTTTCCTTCTTGCTCTATACACTATTGTACTCACTGCTAAATGAAAATACACCTTTTTCTAGATACACAATTTATTCTCCTAAAGATGGACAGCCTTGCATGGATCATGACAGGCAAACAGGAGAGGTAATGTTTTTACTTGACACTTTAATGCATTGCTTATGATCTTAAATACTGAATGGAAAGTAAATTGTATCTTGGAGCAAAACATAGTTTGGATGTGCAGAGTCACTGGCTCTCAGCTGTCAGTGCATGTGAAAATTGAATTAACTCCTCTCTTGAGCAGATTTGTCTGGAACTATGGATAGCTTTATGCATTGTAGCTGGTTTCTGTGATCATCTGGCAATCTGTGCCAGCAGCATCACTTCATTGTGTTGTTATCTGTTGGCACTAAATAAACAAGCTATTGTTAACTTAGATGTTACTGAGACAGTGTCTGTGACAAGTAAGTTTTTGGCTGTAGAATCACAGGATAACCTCTCTACAGTCTACATTTTAGTGAACAGTCTTTTGTATGAATGGAAATAGGATTTACTCTGAGGAAAGCATCAGTACCTTAAGTAGTGTTTGGATTAGGTTCCTACAGAATAGAATTTATTTCCTTTCCTGCTCAAGTGAGTTTCATTTACTGATTGTTGCATTGTTTGTGGGAATTGTAGGGTGTTGGGCCTCAAGAATACACACTAATAAAAATGAAGGTGTTGGATCCTTACCCTGCAAAATTGAGGTAGGTCTTGACTTTTTAGTGGCAAATGGGCTGTGTCTCCTGGCCAGAAATGACCATTGAATTAAACAGTCTGTTTTGCCTAATGCAGAATTTAATTTCACCTGGTTTTTTCCATCACTTCAAAGACCTGGTCAGAATTTTGAGATGCTCTATTCACTGTGTCTGCATGGAACTCAAGATGGAATTAAAAAAAAAAAAAAAGGAAAGAAAATGGAAAACCCACAACGAATTAAGGACCCACTTTTGTCTCTTGGGAAACGTTGCTTGAAAGTCGATGTTAGTTTCAAAGCCTGTTCCGTATGATGCAGAATGATTTTATTGTGGTAACTTATCCAGTATTTTTCCCCCCAGTGGCCTGAGAGGAAAAAACATCTTCCTGGTGGCTGCCACGCTCAGGCCAGAGACCATGTTTGGCCAGACCAACTGCTGGCTGCGCCCGGACATGAAGTACATCGGCTTTGAGACGGGCGGCGGGGACATCTTCATCTGCACGCAGCGCGCCGCGCGCAACATGTCCTACCAGGGCTTCACCAGGGCCTGCGGCCTCGTGCCCGTGGTCAAGGAGCTCATGGGGGAGGTGAGCAGCCTGCTGGGCAGCCCCCGCGCCCGGCCCGGCCCGAGAAAGGGCACGCTGCAATTCTAATGGGAAAGGAAATGCAGGAGGCCTTACAGAAGTTTTGGAGTGACTGAAATCTCTAGTGACAAACAACACACGCAGCAGGCAGTTTCCTTGGCAGCCCAGCCACAGCTGTTGCTGGGAGAATAACCTGGTGCACTTAGCAGGGGACAGATGTATTCCTGTTCCCTCAGCAGGATGTGGTGAAAGGATAGTGTTAAGTAACGCTTTTCTGCTTGCTGGGAAGAGTGAATGGAAAGGGAGAAGAAAAATTAGTAGCTGGAAAGGGTTATGTGGAAAAGGCTTTTGTTGGTACTGACATTTCCAGTACAGCTGTGTGAATGAAGCTTTCTTAGCTGAGTAGTGAATGTCTGGTTTTGAGGTTTGCTGTCCTTAACTTGGGTGCTTTGTGCAAGTGTCATCAGTGGTGTTTATTCATCCTGGTACAAAGCACCTTCAGCTGTTTGCATCCCTTGATCTCCATTCACTACAACTTGTCACCATCTTACTTGATCTTGCTTTGAAGAATGAAGTAGAAAATATGGTTTTTTTTCCTTTGTTAGTAGACATGATGTGAATTCAAGCAAATTAGTGAGGTAGAAGACAGCTGCCACATCTTGACTGCCTCCTGCCAGTGTGTGAATATCTTGACAATATGCTTTCCTTTCTTTGTTTAATGTCACTTTTGACACTGCCTTCCTAAGCCATTTCTGCCTTGCAGCTGTTGTCCTTCAGATACTTGGAAACAAACTGTCCTGCTTCTATGCTTTCCAAATTCTACATACTAGTAATTTAAGTTTCTTGGTATTTGGTATTTGACTTTTCTACCAGTGGATAACCTATATCCTGTCTTAAATAGTACCACACGTTTTCATATGTACTTCCTCCTTGTCCATCTGTATATAAAATGAATTTAATTTGTTTGTACTGTGTCAGGAAAATTTACAGAAAATTTGAAGAGTATCAGCCAGGAGAGCTTACTCTACTAGGCTGAAAGCCCCTGATTTCCTGTAATGCTGTTCCTTTGTCCTGCTCAGGAGATTCTTGGTGCTGCACTTTCAGCACCCCTCAGCACCTACAAGGTCATATACGCCCTGCCCATGCTCACCATCAAGGAGGATAAAGGTAATTCTGCAGCAGGGCCTGTTGGATGGGCACTGGCATTCAGTATGTGGGGACTAATGCTTTCATCTGTTTATCTTTTCCTTTGCCAAGGAACTGGAGTGGTGACAAGTGTTCCCTCTGACTCTCCAGATGACTTTGCAGCCCTGAGAGACTTGAAAAAGAAGCAGGTCAGTCTGTTAACTGAACAGTTTGTTTCCTTTCCCTAGTGAAGAGGGTCAAAAGTGAATATCTGGTAGGTAAAATGAAACTGCCTTTAATTGGCATTTTACCATCTTGAAATCAAAGCAGTTAAAAATAAATGAAGTTTAAACCCACTGGGCTAGGGGAGATGGGGTATTTTCAGACTTCAGGTCTGAGTTTTGGACCAGAATAATGTAACTTGTGCTGCATCTTAAGGTAGAGAAGAGCACCAGTGAAACAGAAGTGGATTCCTCTTGTGGAAATGACTTCCAAAAATTAGATTAAGATTCTCTATGAATTTCAAATGAGACTGAAAGTGGTTGTGGCTAACTGCAGGAATATGTCAGCATCTGAACAGCTATCCCTGGCTACTGAGGTTTTGTCCATTTATTTCAGGGTAGAGCAATATCAGTTTTTCCCCTTTTAAAAAAACGTGATTATGGCAAAGAATCACCTGGAAATGAGATGGGGATTGAGCTCAGCTGTCAGAAATGGGGAGAAGGCAGGGAAGTGGCTTTGTCCGATTTGTAATAAAACATCATGTACAAAAAAGACACTATGAATGGATAAAGACCTTTAAATCTAGAAGACTTCTATCAATTGCTTTTTTTTCTTCCAACTTTCAAGGCTTTGAGGGTGAAGTATGGTATCAGAGATGAAATGGTCCTGCCATTTGAGCCGGTGAGTGCCCCCAGACGTGTCCATCTACAGCACACAGGGTGTTTGCTCCCTGAGGAGAAACCAACCAGGAGCTGTGCTACCTCTTCCAGAGATTGTTTAAAGTCCTTCTCACCTGAAAGAGCTTAAAAAGTTGTCACATTTCCCTGTAGTTACAACCTTTGGTCTGTTAAGGGTTTCAACCAAGATTTATTATTCTATGCTATGCTTCAGAGAGAAAGGGAAGTATCAATTTTTATGGGAATTATTATTTTGGGAAATGGAATGCATTATTATACTGATAACCTGTTGGTTGATAAAACCTTAGTGCCCCCATGGCCAGATTAGGAGAGATCTACTCAATGCAGAAAGCTGAAGTCCCTCAGTGTCAGTGCAGCCTCGAGGCTGGGGCAGTTCTCATTGGAAAATGCAGGTGACAGGTGAAGCCATCCCAGGACTCTGCAGAACCCTTGGTTCCACAGGCCAGCCCCGGTGCTGGGACAGCTCAGGGTGGTGTCATGTCACAGGACACACCTGGGCAGCCCTGGGCTCACCCTCAGCTCTGGGGGCTGCCAGAGCTTCTGGGCAGTGAGTGCAATTGCAGCAATGTGTTGTAAGCCCTGTGTAACTCGTGTTAGATGCCATGAATATACGGAGTGAGCAGTGGGGTGCAGGAGGGTTTGACAGCCCTTTCTCAATTCTCAGGTGCCCATCATTGAAATCCCAGGCTATGGCAGCCTTTGTGCTCCATTCATCTGTGACGAGCTCAAAATCCAGAGCCAGAATGACAGAGAGAAGCTTGCAGAGGCCAAGGAGAGAGTGTACCTGAAAGGATTCTATGAGGGAGTAAGTAATACAAGATTTTGGTAAGTGGTTTCTTGGTGAGTTTAACTAGGAGAAAAAAAAAAAAGCTGGTAAAGAATTAAAAAAAAATCTCAAGAAGGAGGGACGGTGCCCTTTTTTGCCAAAAAAGTCCTAAAGGACTTTTCATTTAGACTCTTCTGCAGTAAGGTTCTGTAGTTGGAGGAGTGATGTAGAATTGGAGAAAGTTTCCACTCATACATTCCTGTGTTCTCTGACCATTATCACCTGGTTTCTGAACGAGGGATCATCTTCTGGGGAGCTGATCCATTTTGTTGCAAGTGTAGATAGGGAAGCTGTTATGAAATGAACAAGGTGTTATTGTTTGCAGGTTTTTTTGTTTTATTTTTGGGTTGATCTTTTAAAATTTTTGTGGTGTTTGTTTTGTTTTTGTCTTCTTTTTCTGCTATCTTTACCTCAGTAGCTCACTGTGTGTATTTCTCAGCTGTTCTTTTGTAAGCAAGCCATAGTTTTTATTTCTGGCTCTTTGCAATCTGTCCTCTGTGTGGATGCTGATGTGTACAAACCGTTTTTGGGTAAAGATGACTACGCATCATGAAAAAAAGCAACACCTGTACTCTTACTTTTTGCATGTCAAAGATTGCAGTACCTGCTGCTTCCTTATATTGATTTGAACACCTTTTGGTAGTTGTCACCTATTTCTTGCTAAATATTGAAAAAATTATCTCCTGTGACCCATCCTGTGACAGGTGATGTTGGTGGATGAATTCAAAGGACAAAAAGTTCAAGATGTCAAGAAACACATTCAGAAGCTGATGTTGGATGAGGTATGTGACAGTGTGCACATAGCTGCTTCTGAATTGTCCATTTTGTCCTTTTCACAGGGCTGAGTCACCAGAGAAACCCCTGGTGTGGTTCTGAGCCCTCAGGGTGCTTTGGCTCACTGCAGACAGAGGGACCTGGTGTTCTTGGGCTGAGTGGGCTGAGCAGCTTAATTAGATTTCTCTTGTTCCCTGCCTTATTCTGTCACTCTCCCTAGGACATGTTCTGGTGGACCAGTTTATTCTTGAATATAGCTGGGAGGATACTGGAAGTGTAGGACCTGAACTGTCAAGTCTCTTTCAAGCCAGTGAAGAGGATGTGTGATGTGCAAATGCCCCATTGCTGGGCTCCCCTTTCAGGGAGAGCAGTAAACAAACAGTGATTGTGGCATCCCTCTAATGAGACTCCCTGAGGAGGATTGGGAATGGGAGAGGCTTCAGGCATTTAACCATCATTCCCTTCTTGTTGTGGCATTGTTATGTCCACATTATAATGCATCAGCAGGAATGGTGTGTGCAAGTAGATTTGAAGCTCAACATCCCACTTTCCTTTGCCTTTCCCCCTCCCTCTGTCCCCCAGAGTTTCCTAGGAGCTGTTTCAATCAGGGGACATAGTCAGTGGGGAATATTTTGTGCTTATGTCCTCCTTTTCCTCATGCATTCTGTACAAAGTGCTATGAGCTGGTACCTTAGAGAAGTAGAGAGTCAAGCCTTGCCTCATCTTACCCGAGGGAATATTTAGGCAGAGAGCCTGGGCAGTGGTGAGAGCTACGCAGTAAATGCTATAAACCAAAATAGAATGGAGGGGGTGCTTTTTAGTAAATAGTCAGGATTTTCAAATCTTTGCTAAGTACTTAAATCTCAGCTTTTGTTGCCCTTTCAACTCTTAGGGTGAAGCCATGATTTATATGGAACCCGAGAAACAGGTGATATCGAGATCTGGTGATGAGTGTGTCGTGGCCCTTTGTGACCAGTGGTAAGTGAAACAAAGCTGTAGTTATGAAGTTGCTCCAATTGTACAGTTGCACACCAGTTCTCAATTGCTTTGTACAATAAACCTCTCCTGACTGTAGGTATTTAGATTATGGGGAAGTGAGCTGGAAGAAACAGGCGTCAGAGTGCCTGCACCATCTGGAGACGTGAGTTACAAATGTGGCTGTAAAGGAGAGTGACTTTGCTGCTGTTGGTGGGGCCTGAGAGGGCTGAAAGCAGTAAGAGCTTCTTTCTTACAGGTTCTGTGAAGAGACTAGGAGAAATTTTGAAGCCACCTTGGAGTGGCTACAAGAGCATGCGTGCTCCAGGACGTATGGCTTAGGTAGGCAAAGCATTCCTTTCTCAGTTGGTGCTTTGTAAGGATGGTACTCCTCATTTCATTTGGAAGGCTTAAGTGCTGTGTAACATCCCCAGTAGTATAGGGAGGCGTGGGAACAACATTGTACAACTTGGATCTTGGCCCAGCATCCCAGAGAAGGTATGCTCTGTTGGAGGTGCGTGGGGCTGGTAATATTTGCACTACTACAGGCAGTCTGTGCAGCATCTTGGCAGCTTTCTGCCTGGGCCATTGATTTGGAAGGGACCTCAGAAGAGGGAACTTACACCATTTCTTGGGCTTTCTCCTCGAATTCTGATTAGCCTTTATCTTGTGTAGCCTGACATGGGACAGCTGACATATAGAAGTGCACTATAACTCACAGCAGATGTTTTTGAGCTGAGCCGTGTCAGGAAACAGATTGAAAATCAGCAACTGTTTGCTCTTGAGTAAAATTTTCAAATGCATAATTTTATTTTGAAACCGAATATTTTTAAAAGCACAAGCATGAGTACTAATGTATATATGTATGTTTATGTGTTGCACTGAAAGTCCTGAGCTGTGTGTGGGTGGGGAGGTGCTGGTGGGGCTGACACACCTTCCCCTGCAGGCACCCGCTTGCCTTGGGATGAGCAGTGGCTGATCGAGTCTCTCTCTGACTCCACCATCTACATGGCCTATTACACCGTGGCTCACCTGCTACAGGGAGGGAACCTCAGGGGCCAAGGAGAATCTCCTCTGGGCATCAGGTAAGGAGAGTGAACGTTAAGTTCACTTGTTTGATTGGGTGTGCTTGTCTCCTGAATTGCTCTGCAGAAAGACTTGCCAAGGAGGCTGCCCCTTTGCTTTTGTGTGTAAAAAGCATCTTTATTAAACTTAACCTACCATGAGCTGTGTTAGAACAGGTCTGCAGAGGGGCAATAAGGAAAGAGAGGAGTGTGACAGGCAGAGAGAGAAAGAGAGAGAATGGAAAAATGCTTCTGAAAGCATCTCTGAAAGAACTGTGTGGAGAGTAAATCACCTTTTTCAATACCTGTTTGACTTGCCTTGAAATGGGCCTTGGCAAGTTGTTGGGTGATTGGTTTCAGTGGCTGCTTAGGTGTCTGCTTGCTGAGACTGCTGTGCACCCTAATAAATTGTAGGCCCCAGTGTGCAGGGGGAGCAGGATTTAGCTCTTGGTTTTTGTCACTGTCACTCTCCTGGAAGCTCAGAACCATATTTTATCCACAACTTGTCTGTGGAAGTCTTCAGAGAAAGGGGGAGGAGGCATGTGAGTTCTTGGCTGGAGTGGCTTTTGAAGTGTGGTGATAAGGATCAGAGAGATGAGATAGGATAGCTCAGTCTGGAGTTGATAAAACACTTCTGACTGTGCCTTGAATCATCTGCACTAATTCTGTGTGGTTTATGGAATAATTTCTGGAGTAGTTTCCATATTGGAATGGAAACTGTGCTTACATGATGCTGTAACTAATCTGAAAACCATTTCCAAAGTAAAGATTCTGATTGTTAAGGACAGAAATACCTCTGGGGCTGGACAAGGCTGTCATTTGGGCTCAAATCTCTCTAATTACAGAGAAACTACTTAGAAGCTAGTCATGCCTAGAAAGAAGCTTTAAAGTGAGCATCCTGGGCCCTGAATTACAGATTTGGTGGAATTAAGCATATACAATTGGAGTGCTCTCCTATGCAAGTAGATAACATCTAGCAGCCTTGGAAAATGCTTTTTACTGGTCCTTGCTCTGTGGTGTGGAGGAAAAGGGGCTTTATGGCCCATCCTTTCAGTCATCTTTACTTACATTGAATTTGGCACCAAACACAAGCCCAGTCACAGAACAGGAACTAAAGCATAGAACAAGAACTGCCAGAACCATTCTAGCAAACCTGTGCCTGTAGGATTTATTCTGGACATCATCTGAGGTGGTTTTTTAATGTGTACTGGAAGTATTTGGGGGCTTTTCCTCTCTGCATAGCACAGGTCAAAGCCCCTTAGCAGGTGCTAACACAAAGCAAACTTTGACTTGAAAGTATTTAATTTGGAATGCATGCAGTATCTGGTGCACTCTGCTGAAGTTCTGAGAGCCAGGAATAAAAATCTCTGTAGAAACAAGAAGGGTATGTGTTAGTGCAGCCCAGTGGCTGCAGAGCTGTGGGTAGCAGTTGCATCTCATCAGGATTTTCCTTCAAAATAGTGAGTCCTGCCTCTGATAATTGGTAAGGTGTGTCTTGCAGTAAATGTTAATTTTAAATGTTCATCCCATTCGAAGTGGGAAAAGACCACAAATATTTTCCATAGAGGAGGCAACCTTGAGCTGTACAGCAGTTGTCTCCTGTCCTCCTGCTCTTTGACTTCTGGGAAGCCAGAAGGAATGGCTCCATGAGACAGCAGTGAGGGCCTCTCAGTGTTCACTTAAGGTCACAGGTGGGGCTGAGGATTGGGGGTGACATTTGGAAAAGAAATGATCAAGTTTCCAGGATATTCAAAATTATGCTTTAATTATTAATCACTTTTTCTTTATGGTAGTCTTTGTTTTATTGGGAAATCTCAAAGGGCAGTTTAAGCAGGGCATGGTTTGAGCAGTTCTGAATCTGACATTGGATTAACCCTCCTGAGCTCAGGCAAAGGCCCTGGGCACTCTGTCTGTGTTTGCTGATCACGTGGACTGTGCTGTGAGAATGGAGCAACAGGTTTGAGCTGCCTTCTAGAAAGTGCTGTGGAGTGTGAGGAGCTTTTACTGACTGTGCAACGTGGGACTGATTCTGTGCAGGGCACATCAAATGAGCAAAGAGGTTTGGGATTACATCTTCTTCAAGACAGCTCCATTCCCTAAAACTGAGATCCCAAAAGAAAAGTTGGATAAGATGAAGGAGGAGTTTGAATTCTGGTATCCTGTGGATCTCAGAGTTTCTGGCAAAGATCTTGTTCCGAATCACCTGTCGTACTACCTCTACAATCATGTGGCCATGTGGTCAGAACAGAGGTAAGTTGGGATGTGAAGCAGGTAAAGCTGGAGAGTTTGCAGTTCTGTTGCATTTGCTGATGGCCTTTGGACTGTACAACATGTAGAATTGTGTTGAAAATGTATTCTTTCATATTGCAGCTTTGATACAGTTGTCTATAATAGAAGTTATTGAAATGGAAGGGATTTTTACCATTATTTCTCCTGCTTTTTCTGCATTATCTCCTCCTATGGATTTCCCAGTGTTGAGTTGTATTCCTGCACTGGAATTCATGTGACTTAATAATAAAGTCTCCTTAATTCCTTCTCAAGGATGGTTAAAAGAGCCATATATACTCCCATGGACTGTGCAGAACTGGTTGAGAATCTTTGCCCATTTTGTGGTGCTTTTGTGGTGAAGATACTGTTTGCATTCCCTGGAACTTTGGTTTAAGGGTTGTCTAAAACTGTGTATAGGAAAAATGGGTTTCTGATGTATAGTAAAGATGATTTGGGGTAATTTAATATCTCCTTCCTATCATGAGTAGAGATGTGGACCCAGCACTATTGTCTGCTCTTGGGCAGTGCCAATCACTGGTCTTTAAATTAAAAATATCTGAACAGAGGAAGGTGATGTAAATAAACTGTAACTGCAGGTGCACTGCTCCCTGCCTTGCATTTCAGCAATGATAATCCTTAGCCTTTATATGGTAACTCTTTTCATCTTCAGAGACACTCCTTCATATATTTAAGACAACCCTTAGGGTTTTTTTTTTTTTTGAAGATTCCACTTAAGGTGTTCATCCCAAACTGGAACATTAAATGTTTGTTCCTTTTTTAAAAAGAGAAAATGTGTTTGCTTGGCCAAAAGATTTGTATATTGTCTTCAAACAGGGAAAAGTGGCCAGTAGCTGTGAGGGCCAATGGACACCTGCTCCTCAATTCTGAAAAGGTATGGCCAGGTTTTGTGGGACGTGGCTTTGGTGTTGGCAGAACAGGCATTTGCTGGCCAGACTGGAAACTTCTTCTTGGGATGTAAGCAGGGGAAATGGTGACATTTCTTCATGAGTGCCCTCCAGTTTTTCATTCATTAGAGGCAAAAACCTGGCTTGCCTGTGATTCTATGTAGCACTTTCTCTTAAGTCAGCTCTTGTGTAGTCTCAATAATGTAGTGAAGAAGTCAGTGCATTTCTGTTAAGTTTTAGAGTAATACAGAATATTTATTTATTTAATTAAAGTTTAGCTTTTTAGAGCGTTGGAGTAGATGCAGTGAGAGGAAAAGGTTTGTGCCAATATGTGCCAGTATGTGCAAGTTCTGACACTGAATTGAATTAAAAGTGCCTGAACCCAGGAATTGGGCCTTGGAGACTGCCTGATATGAATCAAAAAACCCCAAACCAAACCCTAGTGGAGTCCTTCTTGAAAAATCAATACAGGGGTTTTTTAAACTGGCTTTTTTTTAAACTGCAGGGTTGTTTTTTTAAAACTGCCAATTTTAAAATAGTATTTAAGTTTAATTTAGGGAATCTCTGGGGTTATATTTTATTACTGAGTGCATGCAAAGTTCAGTCTGCTTCTGCTGTGAGACCTCATTCAGATTTACCAAAGTGCTTTTTGCTGTGATTCATGAGAAAATTGTTTGCCCAAACCCTTGCTGGGTCTGTCTTGCTTATCCACCAACACAGGGGATGTGTGAGAAAACAAACACTCTTATTTTTCTTTCAGATGTCTAAATCAACAGGCAACTTCCTCACCCTCACTCAAGCTGTTGACAAGTTTTCTGCAGATGGTGAGTGTGTTCTGACCTGCATCTGATTGTCAATTATGCCAAAACAAAATGAATGTTTTGCTCTCAGAGGAGTTTATTGGAGTATTGAATGGCAATAAATCTGCCACTTACCACCTGTTCTTGTTGAAAAGCTGAAGTCCCCTTGGAAGATTGGGATGTGTGTTAGCACAGCTGGTTCAGCCAGGAGCTGCTGCTGGGGCTGAGCCCTCCAGGAGCAGCCTTCTTGATCTTTCTACGTTCCCTGAAGAGATGAGAGCACAGGACACACTGCTGGTGTGCCTGGGGTGTGTGCCATGAATATCAGCCAGCTCACAGCACCCAGCCATGGCAGCTGATCCCCTTTCCTTCAGGCATGCGCTTGGCCTTGGCTGATGCTGGAGACACTGTTGAAGATGCCAACTTTGTGGAAGCCATGGCAGATGCTGGTATTCTTCGTCTCTACACGTGGGTGGAGTGGGTGAAGGAGATGATTGCAAACAGAGACAGCCTGAGGAGTGGCCCAGCCAGCACCTTCAATGACAGAGTCTTTGCCAGGTATGGTACCAAGGTTAATAATACAGCTCGGGCCAAATTTTTCCTTGCAAGGAGGAATCCTGTAGTTATTTTTTTCTAAAAATTAATGATTCCATAAAACAGAGCTCATTCCAGGATAGGTTATGGGGTTTGGCTGCAGTGGTGACAGTTTTCCAGTGTTGCCATTACATGGGGCAGGCTATGAGGTATTGATGCTGTCACTTCCCTTCCCTCCCCAGTGAGATGAATGCAGGCATAATGAAGACAGACCAAAATTATGAGAAGATGATGTTCAAGGAAGCTCTGAAAACTGGCTTCTTTGAGTTTCAGGTAGGAGGTGTAAGAAAGTGACACCCAGTATTTGTTACTTTGTGGATTTCTTTTGATCCTTCTGTCTCTGATCCTTAATTATACAGCTGAATTGGAATCAAGAATTGTGAATTGTGTAAAGAAGCAAGAGTACTTCAAAGAAATAAATGTGGAATTGTAGAGGTCTGCTTGTGTCAGTTTACAAAGGTCCAGAGGAAAGCAAATGCAATTCTGCAAATAGTCCTGATATCTAATATGAGCAAGAAGCTGCTTAAAAAAAGACACTATTAAAAAGAGTGTTGCCTTTCTTTACAGCTTTCATGATAAAGGACTCTTCATAAGAAATCCAGATAATGCATCAACAAAACTGTTTGGAAGCATAGTGCTTCTTGATATCCTCTATAAACCATGTCTCCAGAGTGTCTGCAGAGCCATGCTGCTCCATTTAATGAATTACACATCCTCCTTCATGTGGCTGCTTTGAGATTCTCAGGAGTAGGGTTAAACAGGCTGAATTATGTGTAATGATAGATCATATTCATTGCCTTTTTCTTAGTCCTTATTAGTATCTGTATGTAACTTATTTGGGATGACAGCACCTGATAGACAGCTGTGAATGGTTTTGTCTTTTATGTTTTTGCCAATAAACATTTTTTGAAGTACCACATTAATGCAAAAATCCAGTGGCCAACTGGCAGATTCACACGCGAGTGCTTCAGGAAAATACAGTTCTTAGAACTCAGTTGTGGATGATGAGGAGCTGCTGACGTTGTGAAGGCGTGTTGGAGCCCAGAGGGCTGTGTGTGACTGAGGTGCTTGTCCCTGGCAGCAGAGGGCTGATGCTGTGTTGTTGTTCCAGGCAGCCAAGGACAAGTACCGGGAGCTGGCCATCGAGGGCATGCACAGGGACCTGGTGTTCCAGTTCATCGAGGTGCAGACCCTGCTGCTGGCTCCCATCTGCCCCCACCTGTGTGAGCACATCTGGTCCCTGCTGGGGAAGGTACTGACAGTTCAGTTCTGAGCTTTTATGGATTTCAGCAACACCCATGTCAGGCTTACAGATATTGTTCGTGTACAAGTCAGTCATTGTGGCTCATTGTCCCTGGGACAGTGGCTGCAGGGAGCTGGCCTCTTGCTGTGATGATAAGTGCAACATTAATACCAGTCACTGTCATTGCCTGCTTACAAGGAGGTGAGATAAAATGAAGTGAAACAATACAATAGTCTTACACTTCTGCATAAAGCTTTGTTTTGTGAGCCCTCTGCGTGCAGATGGCCTTCTGTAGCAATATGGTGGCTGTGATTGTCTGTACAGTCCTGAACACCCTTGCAAAGAAGGGCTTGTTGGCCGTGTGCCCACTCCTTTAGGCCGTTATGGGTGGGTGCTCTCGGAGGTCCAAACTGGCTAAACTTTCTTGTCCAATGAAGCTGTAATGGTTGGAAAGCCCTGAGCTGGGGTGTGTTGACCTGAGTGCATTCCTGTGCTCTGTGCCCAAAGGCTGAGTCCCTCATGAGGGCGTGCTGGCCGGCGGCAGGGCCCGTGGACGAGGTGCTGGTTCGCTCCTCTCAGTACCTGACGGAGGCGGCGCACGACCTCCGCCTGCGCCTCAAGAGCTACCTGGCGCCTGCCAGGGGCAAGGTGAGCCTCGTCTGCTGGTCTGCTCGTGTGCTAGTGCTCTACTGCCTGGGCACTCCTTCCTGATTTGTTTTATTTCCTCAGAAAGGTACCAAAGAGCCTTCCCAGAAGCCTTCTCACTGTACCATCTACGTGGCGAAGAGCTACCCGCCCTGGCAGCACACCACGCTGTCCGTGCTGCGCAAGCACTTCCAGGTGCCCGTCCCCTCCCCTGCCCTCCAGCTGCTTGCCGGCTGTTTGGGGGCTCACTTCCCATCTGCAGAAAGTTTATGAGCTGTACCTTGTTACCAAATCATTTCAGTAGATTTTCTTTATGCTTTTACAACTGTCCAGTGAGTTTTGATGCTTCATGAAAATGTCCCAAGGACTGCCATTGATTTGACAGTTGCATTTTGTTGGTTTTGACATCTGAGTAAAAACATGCCTGTGCTCTGTTGTTTCTTCCATTTGTAAATGGTTAGCTTTTAAATATTCTTCTTTACAACTATAATTTTGAGGAAACATTTTGACTGACAGGCTACTGCTGCCTTACTCTGCAAGTGGGCTTAGAAGCTTTGTTCTAGTCCTTGGGTAAGTGTATACTACTCAGCAGTGTCACAAGAAATGGCTTGAAATGGAATAAGTCAGTCATAAGAAGAAATAGATTAAAAAAGCAGCAGGATCTATGCTTCTGACATGGGAAAGCTGCTGAGAGTGGCTCTTGGGATCCTGATGAACCATCCTCAGCTTGAACACACCAGGGTTGTAACTGGTAGATTTGGGAGTCCTGACTATTCCATCTTGTGGCAATGAGATAAACCAATATTCCTCATGTGGAATTTGTTCTTGGGGGTATTCACCTTTGGGCATTGTACAGGCTTTTTTTTTTTTTTTTTTTTGTATCAGTGTTAAATGCTGTTTGGGTTTCAAAAGGGTGAGAAAACTATCTGTGAAATCAATGATGCTGACAAACCTTGCTGGTATTTATGGGAAAGCAGGAAAGGTCTATGACATTGAAGGGCAAGTTTTTTCATGATAGCTGTTCTCTTTAGTGCTTGTTGATCCCTGTTTAGGTCAATGGAGGTCAGCTGCCAGATAATAAAGTAATTGCCAGTGAGCTGAACACCTTGCCAGAGCTGAAGAAGTATATGAAGAAGGTGATGCCCTTTGTTGCCATGGTTAAGGTAAGTGTCAGAGGGACAGTTCTGGTACAGGAAAGGCTTTTGTCAATGCAGTGTCTCCCCCTTTGCTTATTTGGCATCTTCATGGGTTTGTTTATAAACATCTCTTACGTCTCTAGAAGAGCTATATAACAAAAATGTCTCAATGGCAATTAACCCAGGTGAGCTCTGGATCTGGTTGAGGCTTGGTACTTTCTGTGTTTTGTGGGTAATATAATCTGTACTTCAAACATACCTGCATTCATCTGTATTTGAAATGTCTCCTATTTGACTTCTCAGTTTTTCTTGCTGAAATGAGTCAAGTGTTGCTTTGGAGACATAAAAACTGGAAGCTAAGAGTAAGGCCAGAGTTGACTGCAGTATGTTTAAGGGAGGAAACAACAGACTGTTCTGAGCCCTGAATGGAATTACAAAATTTGTGTGTAATTCTTATGTTTATCAGTTAATATTCTGATAGGCCATTATTTTCCCCAAGTCATGTGAGCCTATGAAAATCTTGGCTTCCATTTATTTAAAGAAACTTTCTTATGCTTGCTGTTGCAGATGAAAATTCAATACAGCAACTAGGGAGAGCTGAGAAGCAGAGAGTTAACAAAATTGTTTTAAAAAATGGGGAGTGGGGTTTGCAGTATAGTGTTTTAAACCTTTCTGATGACTTTTCATGATCTGTAGTAGTTGAGAGGGATTAGTAATAGAAAAAATCTTGATGAGTGTTAAAAAAAAATTACTTTTTCTCCTTTAGCTTGATGTTTGAAATGCACGTAAAAATGTCTTCTGTTTGTAAGCTTTGTCATGTTTTCTAAGTGGAGCTGTGTCTGTGGGGTTGTTCTGATTGTTCCTTTTCATGGGAGCTTGGAAGCCTGCAGAGGAGCAGAGAGCACAGAGCAGTTCTGGAGCTTCCTGTCTAAGTCTGTAAGAACAGTAGGGATGTGTTAGATCCCCTGATCCAGCTGGGAAAGGTCAGACAAGCTCTCAGTCCCAAGAGTTAGGGCTGAAACATTGCTGTCTTTATTCTGGCAGCAGTGAGTGATCCTGGGGCACACTGGGAAGGAGCTGAGGCTTACTTCAAATCCAGCTTCTTGCTTCCAAAGAGCAGCAACCTGTTTCCCACAGAGACATGGAAACATCTGAGCTCGGACTGCCCTGAGCAGTGGCTTTCTCTGAAACCAATTATTCATCAATTCCAGGGTACAAGGAGCATTTCTGCTTGTGCTTCCTACTCAGAGGAGGGCTGAAATGTAGGAGCACCTCTGTGATTTACAAAGGGAAGCAGTTCCATGTTAAAAGGGAATCTTTCACATTAAACTGATGAGGAAACCAGGAAACCACAACCATGCTGAGGCTGACAAAGCAGAGCTTCAAAGGAGACAGCTGGCTCAGCATGTGAGAGCCAGGCAGGGACAGATTAAACTCCAAAGAGGAAGTTCTGTTTTAGTTAAAAAAAAAAAAGTGGTTTTTATACTGCCTTTAATACTGTGTCTCTTGTGACTCTTGCTGCTGGCTTTCTGGACTAATTAAGTTACTTTTATGTTAACGTACAAAGTGGTTGTTATTTCCCTGCAGAGAACTTGCTCTGAGCGCGTCCAGGTGTTGTGGGCTTGTCCTTTATTCTAAACTGGGTCATAAGCCTGAGTTTCCTGCTGTGAAATACCACTGAAATGCTGACTGATTTTGTGAATTCTCAACCTGCACATTAAGTAGGGATTTAAATAACTGTGAATGTCAAACACCTTTTCAATTCTATATTAAAAATGTGTTCTAATTGCTCTTACTCCTCCCATCAGTGTCACCAGTTCCCTGTAGAAGAACTCCTGTTACAAGAAAATTATTGCTCCGATGTCAGTGTTGTGCCAGCAGAGAGCTCTCAGATTTACAAGCCTATTCTTTTCATGACTAATGTGGATAGTTTGCCATTTTGAAGCATCATTTTACTTGCAGCATTTAGAGGGTTTTAATCCTTTTTCCACCCCCCCCCCAGGAAAACTTGGAGAAGAATGGTTCTCGTGTTCTTGATCTTGAACTGGAGTTTGATGAGCGTGCAGTGCTCATGGAGAACATTGTCTATTTGACAAATTCCCTGGAGGTTGGTACAGACTTGGCACCTTCTACTTGGCATTTATTGGGATACCTGGAGCAGCAGCCTTCCCTAAGGCTCTAAGCCTCTTTACAATAACTTCTGGGTGTGCATTGCTCAAGTAACAGATTTTTATCAACTTTCTGTTTCCATTTGTCAAACAGATGCATACAGAGGTGTTCAGTGTTGGCCTGAGGTGCAGGGGTGGGTGTGTGCTACAAACATGGTCCCAGGAAACAGGGCTGGTTTTCACCTCACTCCTGGATGTAGCTGTGACAGTGATGTCCACTGGCACTTCTGGAGGAGGAGACATTTTTCTCTGAGCCAGTCTGTGTGTCACATTTTCAGCTGAAGAAATGAGAAGGAGCTGCTTCGAGGCATTAGCAAGACCAAGCAGTCCTTGGGCACCTACACTGGCATGTTGGCTGCAGCAGGCTGTCTTCCCTCTGCAAGGAGCAGGCTCTGGGCAGGGCTTCTCACACTGTGCTGTGTAAAAGGCATCCAGTCTGGTAGCAGTTGTGTTCATATGATGAGCAGAATTTAGTTTAATAGGCAACATGGGAATGAGGGGACAGCTCAGGCACGTGGTGTTAAAAAACCCAAAACAAACAAAACCAAACAACCCCAACACCAAAAGTCAAAACCAATGGTTTTTTAAGAATTAGAAACTAAATATATTGCAGAGCTGGTTGTAACTTGTACAAGATGAAACAAGTGTGACTTTGTTGGGCTTGTCCCATGTCGGAGCAAAGCTGAGAGTGAGCAGCAACTTTTACTGTAACCTGTAAATCTTCAAAGGCCCCTGCCATGGGGGAGGGAGCAGTGTGTCCTCAGGATGGGGATACACTGCTGGGAACAGCCAGAGGGGCTGGGGGTCTCTGGGGGTCCCTGTCCTTGGGGGCTGACACTGGGGCCTTGGGTACCTCTCACAGGGAGTAGGTGACCCTCAGAGATCCCTTCCAGACAAGGTGTTGTGGGTTCAGGTGTGCTTCTGTTGCTTTATGTCAGTGCAGGTTTGCTGTCCCCTTTCCTACATGAACAGCTGTTTGATGGGGCTGTAACCTCTGCTGTTCCCTCTAAAGCCATTAAACTCCTACTTATTCCCTCCTCCACCATTTTTTCTTTTACAGCTGGATCACATTGAGGTGAAGTTTGCTTCTGAAGCAGAAGATAAAATCAAAGAAGACTGCTGTCCTGGAAAACCATTTTCTATATTCAGAACTGAGGTAAAATCAGAAATTCAGATATTGGAAGTCTGAAAACTTAATTTAAAAACTTAACTTGAAACTTTACTTTTGTCTGGGCTTTTTAAAATCTGCCATTTAAAAACTTTGATCAGACATGAATGTTTATCATGTATGAATATTTCTAACGCTAAAAGTAAAAATATCGTTGATTTCCCTAAATATGTTTTAAACCCTTGTTTACACTTTGGGCTTCATTTTAGAGTTGGGGCAGTGCTGGTATCCAGCATGGCCAGGCAGGTTCTCAAGGGATTTTATCCTTCTGGAAGATTTATTAATGGCAGATGTTTACTTGGTTTAGTTTTGTGTTTCTCCTGGGGGATCACGTGCACAGGTTCTCCTTTAAGGTCTGATTTGTTTCTCCCAGCCTGGCGTGTCTGTGTTTCTGGTGAACCCTCAGCCCTCCAACGGCCACTTCTCCACAAAAATGGACATCAGGCAAGGGGACAACAGAGAGACCATCATCAGGCGCCTGATGAAGGTGGACAGAGGGATCAAAGGTAGGCAGCAGTGCAGGTGGGAGCTGTGCCACCTGAGGGGTGCTCACGGGGCTGTGACAGGACGTGGGACGTGCCCTGTGCATGCAGGGACGGGAGCTGCTGCCAGCTCCTGGTGCTGGAGGTTTGGGAATGGCTGGAAACAGGGACATCAAACAGGGACTCCCTCCTGGTCTGCCCAGAAGGTGTCAGTGTGCTGTTGGGCACAGGGCTGGAAGGCTGCACTTGCAGGAAAGCTTAGCTGAAGGGTCCCAGGCTGCTTGGTCTGCTTAGCAGTCTTATTAGTCTGCCTTTTGATGGGGAATTGTATTGAAATCAACTCTCACCTTCCTCTTCCAGTCTCTGCAGTTCATTCCTCAGAAAATGAGGAATAACTGTACAGTTACTCAGACCAGTCCTGAGCCAGATAAAACAAATTCAGTGCTTGGAATGTGGTATTAGGAGCTGGTGTTTCTGTGTGGTCTATCCCCATTTCTGTTGGTAGCTCACTGTGTAACCACTGAAAGACGTTGTTGTATTGGTGTGAACCTTAACACGACAGTTCCTCCCGTGAGAAGAAATTTCCTTGGAGCAAGTGTGGAGGTTCCAAGGGTGCAGCAGTGCTGTGGTTAACTCTCTTGGTGCTGTGGCCTGTGTCCAGCCCCCGTGGCCTGACCAGCTGCTCTCTCTCTGCAGATCTCTCTAAAGTGAAGCTGATGAGGTTTGATGATCCCGTGCTTGGGCCCCGCCGTGTTCCAGTCCTGGGCAAAGAGGAAGCAGGGAAAACTCCAATCCTGGAACAAGCCATCTTCCACATCGACCTGGCCCAGAGGCACGTCTGTGTCACTGAGAATGGCCTCACAAGGGACATTGGGGACACAATTGTCTACCTGGTTCATTGAACTGCCGTGTAACTGGCAGTGAGAAGGTTCATGTTTTGAAACATCTGTATTAAGCAAAGGGGAGAATTTGTTCTGTAAAAAAAAAAGCCCACCAAAAAAAAACCTCACATGTGAGTTGCCCTTGCTCTTTTAGACAGGGATTTAATAAAATTATTTTCCTCTGGTGCTTTGGCTTCTTGTGAAACAGTTACCCTGGAGACCCTTCCTTTCCAGCTGTGGGCAGGGTCTTCAGAAACAAACTTGAATGCCATGCTTAGAATTCCACTCCTTCCTCCAGGGAGCTGTGCTGCTTCTCAGCTGCATTCAGCTTTAACTGAAGGCTTTAACTGAACTCCCCTTGCCGCCTGTGTGGGGAGAGGGGTGGCCCTGGCAGGTGGGAACTGGTGTGACACAAGGCAAGGAGCACGCTGATGTCACCTGTGCTGGCTCAGAGTCGTTCTGACACACTGGGTCTCTGTCTCATTGTTTATTCTTTCCTGGGTCCTGCCTCAGGACATCATTCATTTTCATACCTGCAGTCAGGTAACCCCCCCCTCCCCTTGCCATCTGTTCCCAACAGGCAAAAACCTGAAATAAGAAAGTGAAAATAAACATTCTTGGGCTTTTTCATGCAAAAAGTTTTAATGGTGCCACAGCAGCTCCCATGGGCTGGTGTCTCACACAGTGGGTGCCAAAGCTTTCCTGAGCCCCCTGTTTCCCCAGTGCTTCCAGTGCATGAGGGGCTGTAATCCATTCGCCCCAATTAATTTAATTACCTACAGGCTACAGAGCTAAGCATTACTGCTATAAACTTGGATGAGTAAACTTCTGAAGACTTAAAATGTCTTTAAACCATTGCGCTTTTTTACAGAAATACAAAATAAATAGCTTAAGGATTAATACAAAACAAGAAACGAATCTCTTCTTGTTTATTGACTTTTCTCCCGAATAGTACCTTGAATTGAAAAAACCTTTTAAAAAATGAACTTTACTTCATGGAAAAAATATTCAGCATTCCTGAATTTGTACAAGTGTCTCTGAACAATAAACTAAACATATTTGATTTATTCCTCCTACCCATCACCAACTAAGCAAAGGTTATACATCCTACTGTTTCTAAGATATATATGGAAAAATAGTAATTTATGATTTCTCACGGATGGTGACCTGGCTGTAAATTTCATTGGAGCATTCCCTGGGCTGGGTGCAGAAAGCAGAAAATGGAACTCCCTGCTTGGTCATGTAAAGGGTCAGGGAACTTTTGTTGACCCCTTCTGCCTTTAAGATCTGTTTTGGCTGTAACTTTGGTGTAAATAGATCTTTCCCCCCCTTGATTAGCCTTACAGTCCTCCTCAGCCTGACACTGGGGGTCCCTGTGCTGTTCCCCAGGCAGTGTCTGATCCATCCCCACTTCCCGTTGGGAACACAAAGGGATCAGCCTGCGGAGCTCCCACCGGCTTTGCTGCCAGGTCCTCATGGCTTCATGGACAGCTTGGGGTTCCAA
The DNA here is from genome assembly GCA_013400495.1 of Nicator chloris. Classification (NCBI taxonomy): domain Eukaryota; kingdom Metazoa; phylum Chordata; class Aves; order Passeriformes; family Pycnonotidae; genus Nicator; species Nicator chloris. The sequence continues at coordinate 397,286 of WAAE01010455.1, forward strand.
ACACTGACTTCAGGAATGTTTGGAAATGTTACTTTTTAAATGGGACAGATACTGAAGTTTATGACAAAAAACCTGAAAAGTCTTGAGCTGTGATTACACTTCAAACACGCCATTTCACAGAGTAGCTGCAATGACTGTTGGGCAATGAATAAACCTCCTAAGAACGATAAATGTGTGATTTTACACAGTCCCGGGCTGCTCTGGTGTTTCCAACTAGAACGTTTTGGAGCCAGTGTTTGCATTCTTAGTTCCCAGGGGGGAGAGGGGCTGATGGGCTGAGTGCAATTCCGTTCATTTCTGAGTGTGCTGGGATGTGTGGGTGTGTCCCAGCGATGGAGCCAGCTGCTTTCTGCTTCAGCTTTAAAAGGATCACAGCAGCCCTCAGCACAGAAGCAGCACATCCCCCCGAGGCATTCAGCTCTCTCTGAGGTGGCATTGCTGTGTTGGACTCACTTTAATTTTTGCAGCTGCTGCCATCTTTTATACCTGGGCACAGAGCATGCTTTCAGCCTGTCAGGGTGTTTCTGCAGGAGCTGGAATACTGACAGAGCACAGAGTGAGAACAGATCTGTGCTTCGGAGGTTGCTGTGCCACTGAAAATCCCCGCAGGCAGAGCCAGTTTCCTGCTCCACAAACAGAAAGTCTGGAAGTGGGAAGGTCCAGGGGCTGTGGTGTAGTGAAACATCCATTCCCCCTGTGTAGTTTTAGGAAAAAAAGTCCTTCTCTGAGGCTGTGCCAGGGAGTCTCCATTGGCCAGTGGAGTTCCTCCCCTGGGCTGGGATGCAGTAACCGAGGATGGGATGTCAGGGCAGTTCGGGAGGGAGCACAGCTCCTCCTGCCAGGAGACCAAAATCAACAGTGCAGAGGTTTGATGGAGAGCAGGCACAGCTGTGAGCCAGCACAGCTCTGCTGGCTGCCCTGAGATTCCCCAGACAATGCTGGGATGGGGGCAAGCTGGAAGCCAGAGCTGGTGCTGCTGGGGCAGAGCGGGGTCTGGGGCATGGTGAACTCTGATCTTGCTTTCTGTCACACAGACAATGTTTCATGCATCTGAAACCCATGAATCCCACTTAAGATATTTACAACAGCCACATCTGAGTGGGTGGGTGGTGGGAAGGGGCTGGAAGGAGCTCATGGGCAGGAGGTAGCTGACAGGTGATCAGAGGAAAACAAGCAATGAGGAGAAAGAAGGGAGATTCAGTGCCCTCACTGCAGAGCCGGGGTGACTGCAGTGATGGCAAAGCCCTTTCCATTGGCTCTTTGCCCTCCAAATCACCTTTTAGACTTCTGTGTTAAAATTTCTGGGCTAAAACCAATGAGAAAAGCAAGCAACCAACCATCCTAACAAAAACTCTGAGTGACCCCCTCCCCTCAAAGGCAGCGTGAACCATCAGCCAGGAGCTGGCCGATGCTGATTTATGGTTTCTTTATCCTGAGACAGGCAGGTAATGAGCCGGTGTTGATCTCTGTGGGCTTTTCTGCCGTGAGGAGATCGAAACAGGTGTAACTCCTTCTGATACCTGCACGCTTCCCTCCCCTGCCGCTGCTCCTGTGCTGCACGCCGGCAGCGACCTGGGAATGTCGGTTCTGTGGAGGCCACAGAGCCCGGGCACATCTCCCCGTGCTCGGGCGGCCCGGGGGTCCCTCGGAGGTCCCCGCAGCTCTCTGCAAGCCCCGGGCTCGCGGGTCCCCAGGGTGCCAGCGCTGCGGGGACAGGGGGCGGCGGGGGCGGCTGCGGGGCTGGGCGCTCGCCCTGCGCCGAGGGAGAGGAGCGGGAGTGGGGAGGAAGGCAGGCGCGGGTTACCCGGTCAGTTTGCAGAGATGCTGCTGTAGCTCTTCTTGATGGGGAAGGTCAGCTGCCCCGACAGGTCCAGGGACAGCGCCTTGGGGTGCAGCGCCCGGCGCGGGTGCAGGGGGCTGGAGCCCAGGCGCGGCGAGTACAGCACCAGCACCTCGGGGCCCAGGCGGGCCTCGGGCAGGAGCCCCTCGGGCCCGGGCTCTGTCCGGCTGCGGGGCAGGCTCGGCGAGGGCTGCAGGCTGTGCCGCTTGGGCGGCGGCGGGCTGTGGTTCTGGAACCTCACCGTCTTCACTTGCTGCAGCGAGAAGGGGGCCCGAGTCAGGTGGGAACAGCAGAGCCTGCCCGCCCTCCCCACTGCTCCCTGCAGAGCCGGGGAGATGCGCTGAGGGGCTACAGGATGCCTGCAGAGGAGCCCAGGGTGATGTGCAGGTGATGGCAGGTGGAAGAGAGCCCCAGGGAGCAGCACAGCAGTGCTGGCAGCTCCGGAGACCAAGGAGAGCTGGTCTGAGAGCGGGAGGCAGCACAGCACCAGGAGCTCCTCCGTGGGCTCTCTCAGCTGATGCTGAGCTGCTCGGCAGCTCTGAGGGTGCCTGGGCTTTTGGGGGCGTGTGGAGCGATTTGGGCACGTCTTTGGGTACTGTGGGAAGGGGAAGCTGGCACTAGGGCAATTTGCAGAATGATTTTACCTTTATGAAATTTCTCTCTGGCTGCCACAAGGGAAAGAAATTCCCATTCCAAGTGGCTCAGCCCAAGTGACGTGAGGGAGGTGGGGAAGTTCTGCAAAGCTCTGCCTAACACTATTTCTGTGGCATTTGGTCCCAAACTCAGATTCTTGCCCAATTTATGACCTCAGAAAAGTCTCAAGATTTGCTTGTGACTGAACTTGGTGACAGGGACAGAGCCCCTGGAACGTCCTGCCTTTTTTCAGGGTTTAATCTGAACAGCTGCGTCAGCAGCACAAATACCCCATTTCCTAATGCATGTGTCAACCTCAGTGATTTCTGTTGGAAGAAAATCCGGTGGGGATGGAGCAAAGCCCTCGGGGGATTTGGCCCTGGTTAGCTTTGGCTGACACTGCCGGTTGCAAGGGGATGCTCTGGGGCACTGCGGGTTCTGGCTGTACCTTTTCGGCGCTGTTGCGGGAGGTTTCTGGTTTCACCAGGATGGACGGCGGGGCTGACGCAGGCGGCTTTGGAGCTGCCTCGCTCTTCACCGGGGGTTCTTTGGCGTCCAGGATCACCGAGCTGCACACGGACGGGGTTCGGCTCTCCCCTCCCCTGACCAGCAGCGCCGGTGAAGCCTCATAGGAGAAGTTTGGCCTCGTTGCCTCGTCCGTGCCAGCTCCGGGAGGGATGCTGTGCGGCGGGGAGCTGACGTGCGGGTAAAGCTGGAAGTGCTGAGGTCGCCCCGCAGCCGTGGGACGCCTGAGGGAGCCGGTGATCTGCACGGGGGTCCCTGCCTGTCCTGGCCTCTGCAGGGATCCGTCTGGGGAGCAAGGACCATGGAAAGGAATTTAGTCAGGAATCCAAAATATGCTCAGTGAGCAGTGGTTACAGCCCCGCACCAACAGCCCTGCTCACAGGACGCTGTGGGGCTGCAGCTCGCAGGGGTCACCTCGTGCCCACCCCCGTGCACCGGGACGGATTTCGGGTGTAAAAGCACTGCCAGTGGCCCCCTCCAGGGCACTGCTGCCTCCAGGAGCAGCTCTGCTGCCAGAGCTGGGAACACACCCTTGGTTCCCCAAATACTCCTGGAAGTGTATTACAAACAGTGTGTATGGGATGAAGATAAACCTCGCAGCCTCCTTGGAAAGAATATAACCACCGAGCTCTGCACAAAGCTTTGCAAGGAATTTTCCGTGCTGAGTCAAAGCCGCTGGAATTCCCCAAGCAGGCAGAGTCGGGGCCAAGCAGCGGTGCGGGACCGTTCCCCACAGCTGGTGTGGTCTGGGGGAATGTGTCCCTCTGCCCCGTCCCAGAGCCCCCGAGCACTTACTCCTCCTGGTGCTGCCGCGGCCGCGCCGCAGCGGGGCCGGTGCCGGCGCGGCCCTGCCGGGGGAAGGGACGGGCACGGGCAGCAGCAGCGGCCGCAGGGCCCGGCTCTGCCGCGGGCCGTTCTCCGGCATGCTCCCCTGGGAGGACAGCGAGGAGGTCGACAGTGTCCATGAGGTGTACAGGGAAGGCATCTTCGAGTCGGAGAGACTAGATTTCCTGTTGGGGAAGAAGGGCGAGAGCTGCCGGGTGCCACCCCGCCTGGCGAGGGCCGCTGGCCCTGCTCAGCTCGGGGGGACGCCTCGCCACGGGTTCTCTGCGGAAACAGGAAGACCCCAAGTTCCATGCGTTACCCCCTTCCCTCTGCAGGTTTTTGTTTCACGTAAGGAGTTCCAGACCTGAAGAGGGGGGTGACGTAGTTGCTGGGGAAGAGGCCGACTCTGCCCGTGGCGAGGGACATGCCCCGCAGCCACCCGTCCTGGTCCTTGCCGAAGACACGGACCCCTTCTCCCTTCTGCAGCTCCAGCTCGTCTGGTCCATGAGCCCCGTAGGAGTGGAGAGCCACGCACCTGGGGACAGAGGGCATGAGGGGAGGCAGAGCTGGCCCCGTGCAGGGCGGCTGCGGCAGCCCGGAGCTCCGGGCTGAGCTGTGCTGAGGGACGGTGCTGCTGGCTGTGCCGAGCAGCTGCTGTTTGCCCGGAGCTCCGGGCTGAGCTGTGCTGAGGGACGGTGCTGCTGGCTGTGCCGAGCAGCTGCTGTTTGCCCGGAGCTCCGGGCCCAGCTGTGCTCGGGGACGATGCTGCTGGCTGTGCCGAGCAGCTGCTGTTTGCTCAGAGCCTCTTCAGCCGGTGCTGCCTTTGGATGCTGCCCTTTGTGGAGAGAACTTGCAGGGAAGAAACAGCCCGTTACCTCAGGCCCAGGGGGCTAACAAGAGCCGGCAGGAATGGAGAACAAAGCAGCTCAGGAGGATGGTTTCTGTCCCAGAAGTGCCAGCCCGAGGTGACAAATGCTGGGGAGGAGGAAGCTGCTGCTCTGCACCTCACACAGAGAGTGCTCCATCAGAAGCACGGATCAGGGCCTGGCAAGTACCTGTCCTAAGGCAAAGCTCTTGAAAGAGCACAGTTATGGTGCTGTGTTCAAGATAGCATCAGGCAATTCTGCCTTTGAAACCAGAGGCCTTGGATCTGCTTGCCTGGAGCATCACCAGGTGCTGGAGGCCCAGGGAAGAGCACCACTCTTGCCTTCCTTCCTGCCTTCCTGCCTGCCTCCTTCTCCTTGGCTGGAACAGGAGGACGGAGTCGCTGCCACTGGAGGCCATGGAGAATGAAGGGGACAGAGCAGGAGGTAGGAGGAGGTACATGGCTCCACTCCAGGGTAGTGAGGAAATCTGACTAGAAATTAGTCTGAAATCCCCCCTAGACCTCTCTTTTGTGACTCTGGGATTGGGACCAAGGGCTGAAGCTTTGTTCTTCTCACTGACCCATGTGTGAGCACACAGCAAAACAGCAGCAAAAGAAAGTGATGTATTTTCCAAAACTTTTCCCTATCTGTTCTTTAAAGAACTTGAATTAGTCTTCAGTGTAACACATTTAATTGCATGGTTGTTTTTTTTCAAGGGGAATGTGATCTGCTTCAAGAATCAATGACTTACAGCCCAACACCACAATTATCAGGTGTTATTTACAAAACAGAAACAACAGATGAGGTATCAGGATAGTCAGGGGCTACCCCAGAACGCTTAGAAGGGTTTCTGTCTCCCTGTTGGTCAGCACAAGCACCTGAAGGTTTGACCTGCTGGGCCAGTCTGCGTGAGGGGCTGCTCCCTCGGGGTCTGGCACAGCCCAGCTGGGCTCAGCTCGCTCTGCAGCAGCTCGTGGCTGTTCAGGGGTCACCTCAAGGGGAGGCTGTGCAGGTCTGACATTGCAACTGTGCAAACCAGGCAGCTGCTGGGATGCTCTTGTACCATCCTTCTACAAATTATTTTAAGGTCTTGGGAGATCTGTCCTTTGGATTAGGTGTGTGCTGGAGCCTTGGCTGACTGGTGATGGTGTGTGTGGGTCCCAACACAGCACCGAGCTGTGGGTGCTGCTCCTGGGCACCAGCATTCCCACAGCCTGCCTCTGCACCAGGGGTGCTGAGTGCTGTGCAAACTGCGTGTTGTGGTGCTGTTATTTTAGATGCGTTACTAAAATGCCAGGCTGGTGAATCTTACCTTGATATAATCATCATAGGGTGTTATCTGCAAATTTTAACTCTGTGAAAGTTTTCAGAAATTGGATTGTTCAAAACACCAGTGGCCATGAAGGTTTCAGGATAAATAACTAGAGGCACTTAAGGAGTAATTAGTTTCTTTACACTTAAAAAAAATTAAAATGTATTGTTGACAAGCAGGTGGAACTGTTTCTCCAGAGATACTGCAGTGAGGCAGAAAGATGCACTCAGCTGTGGTATCAGGTCTCTGCCACCCCCTGCTTCGACCAGCCAGGCACATTGCCACATGGATCTGCCTTGGGATCCAAGCTGTGCTCTGGTCTGTCTGCACCTCCCTGCTGGCAGGAGCAGGCTCACGGTGAGGCTGCAGGAAATGCAAGCCCGTCCCCCACAGCATTCCAGTTTCCTTACGTACAGGTAAGCTGGCCCGTGGTGCTGCAGGTGGGGAAGGGTGACGATGGCAGCCGGCGCCCCCAGTGCTCCCGGTGCGGGGTAGTAAGAGGTGCTCACCTATGGGAGAAAGGAGAGAAAGAGAAGATTAACATGGTTGTCAGCTTTCAGCCACCGCAGGAGCAGCTAACATTTGACTGGCTTCACCCACCCTTCGAAAAACCACCAAAGACATTTCAGGAGACAGAAGAGTCTGGAGCCTTTGACTTAGGAAAAGGCCAGGCAGCAAGAGGAAGACTCAGAATCACAGACTCATTGAGGCTGGAAAAGACCTCCAGGATCACTGACACCCTGTGACCGACCCCCACCTGGTGCTTCCCCCACTGTCATGGTGCACCTGCAGAGTGGAACCAGCCACCATGCCGTCCCCTCTGTGCTCTCGTAGGGGTCTCTGGTGTTCCAGGGAGGAGCTGCAGCCCCGTTCCTGCTGCTGAGGTGACCGTGCCTTGTGCTGTGCCAGACACTGCCTGCCGGGGCCGGAGGGTCACTCCCTGTCCCCGTGGTGCGGGTGAGGCCACGAGCAGCGTGCTGGGCTGTCCCCACTCACTGTCCCTGCTCCCGTCCCAGCTGGGCTGGCGTCCCCCCGCCCAGGGGTCTGTGGGGTGAGGTGTGCTGTGCCCAGAGTCTGCTGAGCATCCAGCCACGGGCCCCGACCCTGCCTGCGGGCTGTTTCTGTTCTTCCCAGTTCGGGTTTGTGTCCCTCGTGCTTGCTGGGCTCTGCAGGGTCCCAGCTCCCACACGTGGGGGTCCGTGCCCGCCGGGCACACTCTGACTTGTCCCCCTGGCTTCTGCCTTTGCCCTTGTGGCTTTCGGCGGCGCCGGCAGCACAGCAGCCGCGGGGCGGGCGGCGGGAGCGCTCCGCGCTGTGCTGGCTGTGCGGAGGGAGGACGGCAGCGGGCGGCTCCTCCGCGAGCCGTCCCTCCTGCAGCACGAAACCCTCCCCGGGGCGAGCAGCTGCCGGCAGCGGCTCCTCCCGCCCGGCACCCGCTGCAAGGGGCCCCCTGCGGGGCCCGGGCCGTGCCCGGCTGAGCGCTCCGGCAGCCGAACCCCACCGCACTGCGATGTGCCTGGCAGCCGAACCCCACCGCACTGGGATGTGCCTGGCAGCCGTGCCCCCCAGCAGCGGCCGGGGGGGCTCCGGCAGCCGAACCCCACCGCACTGCCATGTGCCTGGCAGCCGTGCCCCCCAGCAGCGGCCCGGGGGGCTCCGGCAGCCGAACCCCACCGCACTGCGATGTGCCTGGCAGCCGTGCCCCCCAGCAGCGGCCCGGGGGGCTCCGGCAGCCGAACCCCACCGCACTGCGATGTGCCTGGCAGCCGAACCCCACCGCACTGGGATGTGCCTGGCAGCCGTGCCCCCCAGCAGCGGCCGCAGGGTCTTTAATGAGGCAAGCCGGGGCTTTAATCTCATCTTCGTTTCAAATCTAATTTCTAGTGGTCATGTCTGTAATGCCGTGCTGGAGCACTGGCTTGGCAAGGACCTGGGACAAAAGAAGAGTGACTCACCCGCTCTGCTGCTCTCCAGTAAATTAAATTAATTAAAACACCCCAGCAATTCCAGCTTCTGTCTCAGACCTGGAATGGCAGGTCAGCTTCAAACCTTCTCTGCATTCCTCATTTTCTGCTCCAGGGAGGACTGGACCAGGTACTCATATAGTTGACTGAAAATTATAATTCTGTTTTATGAATTACCATAATAAAAATGCTTGAAATTTGGGTATTTAGAGTTTCTTTTTTCTGCATTGGAACAAAATGACAGCTTTTTGCTGGTTTTCCTGATGGAACTGTGTTGTAAAGTCCCCTTCTGAGTGAAAAGCTCCACGTTTTTCACCTCTGTGTTCCCCTGTGCCTGGGAGCAGCCATCATTTAGAGCATCCTCAAAGCTGCCCTTGCCTTTGCAACATGCAGAGGGGAAAAAAGATGGAAAGAAATATTTTCGAGTCACGTATAACTGATTTCAGCATTCACTATTGCTGGTCTCCTGCGAATACCTTGCAAGCCCTTGTTTGTACAGAGGGTTAAATGCCCTGCCTCTGCCGAAATCCCTCTCTGACTCCACCTGCCTTTCTGGTGTGTCACCAGTGTGACCCCCAGCACTGCTGACACAGGCAGTCCCTACCGAGCGCCCAGGGGAGCCTCGTGGGGAGGGAAGGGCTGCCCATCCCATGGCGGGCGGGAGCTCCTGGGCAGGGGCCCTGCAGGGTGCCGCGGTTTGTGACACCGACAGCCGCCGGTGCCGGGCTCTGTCACGGCAGGGCAGCAGCTCTGGGTCAGACGAGCCCCAGCCGAGCGCTGCCAGCGCGGGGAATCCGCTCGGCTGCGGCTGTGAGGATTCCGGCGGCGCAGAGGAGGGCGCGGGTGCCCCGCTGCCCCGGCGCCGCAGCCCTTGCACAAGAGGCACATGCACAGACACGGCCACCGCAGCCCTGCGAACTGGTTCTGGCCCCGCCTGAGCCCGGCTTGGCAGCCGAGGGGAGGCGGGAGCCGGAGGAGGAGGGCCGGGGCAGCGCTGGTTGTTCCCTTTTATGGGCCGAGACGGCTCCGACCTGCTCGCTGGTGCTGGGAAGGCCAGGCAGGCACAGCACCCTGCAGGCTCCTGCGGTGGGAGCCCCACAGCCTCCAGCCCCTCTGCCTTGGCTTGTCCAGCTGCTGCTGCCTGTCCTGGGGTGCAGCCCCTGCTCCCCCGGCCCCCCAGCTACCCTGGCAGTGCCTACCTGGGCTTGTGAAGGAATCTCAGCGTTGCAGCTCAGCCATTGCAGCCCAAATCCAGAGATGGAAAAGAAAGCTGCATCTTGTGCAGCCCCAGAAATGGCACAGATTCCTCTGCAAACCTTGGGAGCAACCCTGCTGTTCAGAAGGAAGCAATTTCCAACCCTTCTAAGGCCAAACCCTAACATGTGCCCTCTCTTGTTTCTGTTCACACCGAGACTTTTGGGTAAGATCCCTTTGGGGGTGTGAGACATGATACAGTTTAAGCTGAATTATGGAACTCCTGTAGGGTTTCATTTCCCCTCTGTAACCCAGGATATCACATCCCAGCTCTCTGCAGGCTGGTGCTCAGTACAAAGTGCCTGTGGTGTTACTGCCTGGCCACAGACTGCCAGGGCCCGGGTGACTGCTCTAAAAAACCTTGGAGCAACTTTCACTATGAAAGATGTCATATAAATGTAAAAACCCCTTTTCCTCCCATATCAGACATCTGTGAAGGTTCTGTGCTCAGATCTTCAGTCAGAAGAGAAGGGGAAGCGAGGGAAGAGGGAATGAGCCGGTTCTGCCTGCAGTGGGTAAAGCCCAGAAGGTCAGTCCAGGTCTGTGGCCCGGGGTCCGTGTGCCCCGGGGTCCGTGTGGCCCGGGGTCCGTGTGGCCCGGGGTCCGTGTGGCCCGGGGTCCGTGTGGCCCGGGGTCCGTGTGGCCCGGGGTCCGTGTGCCCCGGGGTCCGTGTGGCCCGGGAGCAGGCCGGGCCTGGGCTGCAGAGCCTTACCTGCAGAGGGGCCCCGCAGGGGAGCGGGGCCCTGTCGCTGCTCTGGGTGGGCACGCTGGGGTTGCTGGAGCTGATGAGCACCGGGGAGCTGATGTGCAGCGCGGGGCGCTCGGCGTGCACCATGCGGTTGAGCGTGTTGAGCGCCGTGGTGATGGAGAACGGCCGCAGGCTCTTCCGCCGGGGCTCGGGGCCCTTGGGCAGCGCCGCCTTGGCCTTGGGGGACGCCGCGGGCAGGGAGCCCTTGGGCCGCGGGCACCACGGGCCTTTGGTGGCCTGCAGGAGCTGCTGGGCGGGGCTGCCTGGCTGGGAGAGACAACCGGGGCCGGGATGGGCTTGTGGAAGCCACACCTGGCACAGCCCCCGACTGCGCTGCTCCCCTTCCCCGTTCGGCAGCAGAGCCGCAGGCAGGGTTCAGCTGGCATTAAGGTTATCTTTAAAATCTTGGGGCTCTGTCATTTCTCTCATCTGTTGTCAGTGACGATTTCTGGGTGTGAAATTCCTGATTCAAAGCTGACAGCGAAATTAAAACTGGTTTGAAAAAGTTGTGCTAGGACAAGCGGTTACTGAGGAGGAGTGCTCGCCCCGAGATGTTCCTTGTCCAAAGCTGTGGCTGGCAGAGGTGCTGGGAGAGCTGTACTTAATAACTAACTCTGAGTTAGAAGGGGTGTGTAGACTGCTGTGTCCCTGTCTGTGCTGGCACACGTGGGTGCCTCTTGCAGCAGGACACCCAAGCCCTGCAGCTGAGGGCATGGCACGGGCTCAGAGAGGCCCTCACTGATGGTGGCATTCCCAGCAGGATTAGATCCACCCAGTTCCAGCTCTGCTTGCACATTCATGGCTTGATGCTGCTTCCATTGAAAACATCCTGGCTTGTTGGGGACTGGGATTAAAGAGGGAGAGGCAGGCCCTGAGTTTGCGTATGGGCAGTGTTCACACAGAACTTCTTGGAAACTGCTGATCAGGGTGTTAGGAGCAAAGGGCATGTGGTGACAGTGTTTTTCACCACGATGGGTGCCAGAGGAATTAATCATGATTTACTGTTGACATTAATGAATTGCAAAACTTGGAGAATCTCACCCACTCATGGAAGGCAATGTGCTTGACGCCTGGAACGGACAGGGAGACATGGCAGGAGAGGTACAGGTGGCTCCTCATTTTACAGCAGGGGTGGTTTTCTCATTTTCCCTCTCCAAAATAAGGTTTAAAGCCCACAGTGTGTGTGTAGGTGCACATGTGCCATGGCCATCCTGTCATTTCTGTGTGTGAGCAAACTGGAAAGAGTTTTCTGCCTATCTAAATCCCAGGAGACATGATAAAATGGGGCACAAACTGTGTGTCAGAGCTGGGAGAGCCTCGTGTCTGCCACAGCAGCCCTACCTTTGCCTTCTCTAGAATTAATTTCTAATTCCTTGGTGGCTGTATGTGTCCCTTAACTAACTTGTGTCTGTTAATGCCAGACTTGAATAAGTCATTACCGAAGCTAAAATTATTTCATTAAATGAAAAGACATTTAAAAAAATGTATTAGAGCTTCAAATAAGATGTTTTGCTTGTGTCCTGCTATAAAACAGCCACAAAGCAGAGCTTGCTGTAATTATGGGCATTACAAGTATTAATTTTATTTCTAGGAACTGGTGCTGGTGCCATTTACAGCCTGCATCTCAAGCTAAACTGCACAACACAATTAATGTCTAGACCAGTGCTGACAAAGTTCTGCCAGGGAGGGGGTGGCTGGGAGGTCCTGGAGCCGCAGCCCCGGGAAGGACGCGCTGAGCTGGCGCCGGCCGGGCCGGGGGCACCCGCGCCCCTGCCGATGCTCTGCCACCCTGCGTGCCCGGGGGCAGCAAGAGGGGAGGGTTAGCTGCTGGCAGCAGCGTCTGAGGGGCTCGGGGACCCTCGGACACCTGCGGGGCGCTGCCGAGGGGCTGGGGAGCGGCAAAGCCCGGCACAGCGCGGGGAAGCGCCGGCCGTGGCCCGGGGCGGTGGCCCGGGGACACGTCCCCGGATCGTGTCTGGGGATCGTGTCCCAGGGCTGTGTCCCGGGATCGTGTCCCGGGATTGTGTCCCGGGGCCGTGTCCCAGGGCAGTGTCCTGTCCCGGGGCCGTGTCCCGGGGCTGCAGGCGGTACCTTTGGCAAGGTCAGGATGTCCTTGTTCTCCGCCTTGTCCCGGCTCCGCAGGTCGAGGCCGTAGAGCGGGCGGGGCAGGGGCAGGTGTTTGATCACCTGCACGGAGCTGGCCGGGAAAACGCCGCTGCTGCCGTTGAGCTCGCCCAGGTACCAGTTGTCATCCAGCTGCCGGAGCAGCACGATGGTGTCCCCCTTGTTGAAGCGCAGCTCCCCGGGGTTGTGCCCGCGGTGGGTGTACAGGGCCCTGGCTCGTGGCACCTGGGGGGACAAGAAACAGCCCCTGCAGTTTGTCTGACAGAGTTCCCCAAAACCCTTCGTAATTAATGGGAAAAAATGCAGAGGTCTAAGGCTTCAGCATGCATTTGTTAGGATTAACTACCCACATCCTTCCTTGATGGGTTTTGCTAATGAAGACAAGCTCTCAAATACTTATGCTAAGTTTGCATCAAGATGAAAAGCAGGCTGAACTTGTTTAAGAATATTAAGAAACAGTTACAGGCCTTAAACTAGTCTTCCCATGGGATCTTATTGCCTTCTATGAGGGCTCCTCCAACTCAATATCTATTTTAATGACCCAGGTATTTCTATTTCAGAAGGACTGGAGGTCACAGCCGCCAGCCAGCTGGCCTGGTGGCTGTCACCTGCCAGAAGAACACAGCAGAGCAAGGCGAGTGCAGGTTCTGTGCTCCCGTGGCCCTCTCCCTGCTTTAACACACGACTGTGGGCTCATTTCAGCCTTTTCCTGGGTTTTGGGAAGAGGTGCCTTAATGTTCTCATTGTTGCAGTGTAATATAGCAGAGATATGCCAAACCCAGAAGAGATGCAGGGACATTGTGACCTTGACTCTCACCCAGATGAAATGATGAAGTTCCCCTAGGACAGCTGCTGTGCTGAGCCCTGCCTGTTGCAGAGCTCCGTGTGGAGCTCCTGCCCCTGCAGCGAGGCTGCTGGGCACGGTGCAGCCACACACCTGGCGGGATAACCCAAATGCTGAGCTCCATTCCTGGCCTCCTGGCTGCTGGCACGGCTGCCTGAGCCCCATGCTGGGCACTTGGGCAGCTGGGATGGTCCCCAGCTCTGGAGCCTTGGCCAGCTTTAAGCAGAAGTGCCAGTGCCCAGGGACAAGAGGCTGTTCAGCTGCTCCCTCACTGGGCTCTGCATGCCTGGACTCTTCTCCTCTCTTCAGAGGCTGCCAAATGCTGTGGCATGGTGAGGACCATGCCCTGCCGTTTCTCCAAGCCCTAGTCACCCCTCCCACTCATCTCACAGGAGACTTCTGTACCAGTGGCACATTCCAGATTTCCGGGCTTTTACTGTGCATGTCCCCAAATGCACCTGTGTCTGTGCCCAGGGCTCAGGCAGGACTGCTGAGAGCAGTCAGAGCTCCCTCAGCCTTCTCAGAGGTCAGGAAGGTAGAAGCAAGAAGCTCTATGTCAGTTCCCAGGACTGTGGAAAAGATCGAATTTCCCATGGAAATTGTTAAGTTTTTGGAAAGAAGGCATCTTCCAGCACCCCCAAACCCTGATGCCTGGTAGGGAAAAGGAACCAAGAAGAGAAAAATTTCATGTACTGCTTTTACTTCAAAGCCTTTGAAAAGGGAAGCAATTAGTTTAATGTTTAGTTCTAATTAAGTCATTCTGTCTCTTAATTTGTGCTCCCCGTAATGCAGGTGCTTGGCTCAGTGACACCCACAGCACATCACTGGGAGGAAAGAAATGGGAAAGGGGGGCTTGGGCCAGTGTTCCTCTCCATCAGAAAACCAGGGATCACGTCCGTGCCAGGGCCGTGGAGAGTCCCTGCAGAGCCCTGGACACGTGGGGACAGACTGTGGGCACAGAGAACACGGGCAGCAGCTCCCCTTCAGAGCCACGCTGGCACCACGGGCTGCTGCCACACAGGCATGAGGAGCACAGAGCTCGGACTGCCCCGGGAGCACCCAGAAAACAAAGGGGACTTTCACAGGGTGTGAGAACAGGGCTGGGGAGGAGCAGCAGCAACGTCTGGGACGTGAGGGAACAGCAGGACACAGCAAAACATTAAAGGCAGCATCAATGGCTTATGGAAATATATTAAAAAGAAGAGCAACTCTGAAATGAAATGCATACCTGGTGCTAACTGGGAACAGGGAGCAAGCAACAGTGCTGGGAGTCTGGAATATTCTTTCTTCAGCAGGCAAAAGGATGAGCCAGCAGGGCAGACTGGGATAAATACCCGAAAACCAGGTGGGACAGGTGTGTTTGTGGTGTTAGGGCTGGCTAACACATCCCTCCACTCCAATGCATGGATGACAGGAGCAATGGGCTCTTTCTTCCTCTAACCAGGCTCACAAGCTTCAGCTCTTTCCCTCCTCCTTAACCCTTTCCTCTCACTTTTCTGCCCTGTCAAATCTCCCAACCCAAGCTTTTTCCAAAGTCTGTAGGTTTTGATATTTTAAATTTTTTATAAGAAATTTTGTTTGGCTTCTCAGATACTGAGCCAAAAATATCCCATCGATTTCCCAACTTTATTTAGGACATAAACTAAGCCTTTATCTACCCACAGGGAGCAACTAATGTGGTTTTTACTGTACAGGCCCGTCCCAAAATAAAGCTGCAAGCTGAAGATTTCAGAAAGACATGCAGAGTCCCTGTTTTTTAATGTGTTTGTAGGGTGCAGGCAGGAACAGCTGAAGCACGCTGTGCAGGCATGGGGCTGGGGCTGGGCTCGGCCAGCAGAGCCCCTGTGGGTCACGGGCCACCCATCACCTGTGCCCTGTGCCCTGTGTCCAGCTCTGAGCTGCTCTGAGCCCTGTCTCAGTCTGGGCTGCTTTCTGCCCACTCCCGGGTGTCCCAGATCCTCTGCAAAGGACCTGCTTTGCTTTATTTAAAGTAGGTTAATTGCAAAGACAGGAACTGGGTGCTAATTAACCTGCGATGGAGACAAGGAGTGCCTGGAGGGCTGAGGGCAGAGGGAGAGGATTCCTCGGGAAAGGACGGGGTCCTGGCAGGGGGGAGAAGGACCTGCTTTGTTTTGATGGAGTCAAGCATGTCTAGCTGCTTTTAGCTAGCCCAAAGCAGCATTTCATTTTAGCAGGGTGGTGGTGGCAGCAGAAGTTCAGCCAAGCCTTGCACGCACTGGCCGGGCCCTCCTGCAAGCCTGGCATCTGTCTGACCATCCCAGTGAGGAAACACTGGGAGAAGCCTTGTGAAAACTCCACTCAAGGCTGCTCAAAGTTTGTATTGCTGCCCAGTAGCAGAGAGAGAGAAACTACAGCAAAAAAACCGTTTTGGGGGTGCCTGTTACTCTTCTCGATGCTGCCTCATTTTTGCTGATTTTCCTGTTTTCCCCTCGATCATGCCAGGAGCTGTGCCAGGCTCTCAGAGTGGCCGAGCCCCAGGTGCCCCTCGCCATGGGGGTGCCTGGAGAGGGTGTGGGAGAGCCCTAGGGAGAGGAGGCAGCAGGCAAGGCCAGGGGTGGAGCAGAACCCCCTTGCATCAGCACCATCTCTGGGGGAGATGCTTTTCTCTCCTTGGCCACTGTGCCAGCAGGGATGGTCATGGCAGATGCACTTCAACTCCTTGTCCCCATTCGCGGTGGATTTGAGGCCAATAAGGGAGAAAAGATTTAATTTTTTTCACTATTTTTAGCATGTGGCATCACTTGTGCTGGGCAGACATCCAAAGCCTCTGAGTCTCCCTCCGCACAAAACAAAGATTAAAAATACGTATGTGTGTGTGAGGAAGCAATTTGGGGCACCTCTTCCCAGCAGAGAAGCGCACTCCGAGCTCATCTGAGATGAGCGGGTTACATCTCCTCCCGACGGCGGCAGGGGGCCCACGGGCGGCCCCGCTCGGAGCCCGCGAGTCACGGAAAGCGGGAGGAGAAGCCGCCTGTGCCCCCGGCCGGGGAGGGGATAAACGGGGGCAAAGCCGGGAGCACAGGGAAGAGGAGAGGCTGCTGGTGGGAGCTGGGAATGCCCCTAAACCTGTCCCAGGCAACTCCCGCTGAAAGCGCCCCGAGGACCCGGTGCGGAGACAGGGCAGCAGCGGGCAGGGTCCGTGCCTCGCCCTGGGGCAGCCGCTGACTCCGGCACAGAGCCGAGGGCACAGCCCAGGCCGTGCTCCCGCCCAGCTGTCACCCACACTGAGCACGTGGAGCTGGGCATCGTCCACACCCTGACACGCAAGGATTGCACACGCTGGCTTTGTCGAGAGCTGATCAATAACATCTCCATCTGTTCTGCTGGCTGAGAGCTGCCTCCAACACCCTGCCACACTGCCCCTGCCTCCATGGCATGAATGAGCCCCATGCCTGCTGCTCAGCTAGCACAGTTCGGGGCTCTGCAGGATCCAGGTGGATGAAAAGAGCTATTTGAATGTAAATTAATTGCCATTACGATTCTGTTTTTCTGCATTTCGGCAGAGGAGATAACTTCAGCCTTGTCACAGAGAACAAAACCTTCAAAAGTGAACTTGTCATTTCAATCTCTTCACACAATTATGTTCTGAGGATTCAGACAGCTGGGTGGTTTCTGCATTATTTCTTCCCTGAGGAGGATTGTTCCTGTCTTCCAAGCTCACGTAGACAGTGTGCACCAGGGAGAACAAAGCCAGTCCCTCCTGCTCACATCAGCCCTGGAGCTGCCCCATTCCCTCCTGGGCCTGCCCAAATGGGAGACCAGCACTGGCCGTGGCTAATGCTGGTGGCCACCTGCTGCTGAGCCAACTGGCCATCATGGGGAGATGCTGGAGATGTGAACTGTATGGATTTAGCTGGTTTTGTGCTGCTCCATCTGCATGGCTGCAGCTGCTGGGGCAATGGCAGAGGGGCTGGGAGCAGCCACCCCCTCTGCTCACTCACAGCCCTGGGGCACCACGGCACCAAGGCTCAGGGCATGCTGAACGTGGCCTGCCTTTGGAATGCAAAGATGACATGGAAAATGGGGGAAATGATTAAAGAAAACACAGAGCAGCTGCTCTGATGGAGGGGATGGGAGATGCTGAGGCACCCAGCCCCAAGAGGAATGGCTGGCCACGTGCTGGGGATGTCCCCACGGCTCCCCAGCAGGACACAGCTGCATCAGGCTTCACCTGGCCTGTGTGAAACAGGGGGGACATTCAGGTGAGCAGGAGGGACGGCCAGGGCTGGAGCTGGGGCTGGAGTGGCCCTGCTCCTGGGTGCTGGCAGAGCCACTGGGGCACAGGGAGAGCAGGGCCAGGTGTGTGAGGGGAAGGAGGGGACGTGGCAGGGCCATGCTGGGGGCCAGGTCCCCCCAGCTCAGGCTGCAGGGTCTGCACCAATCCCTCTCAGGCCTCTTGGCTGGCTGCTGCTGTATCAGATGAGGCTGTGCTGCTGTCAGCAGTCCCGGGCCGTGGTTAAGGTGTGTGTCATGGCTTTAAGCTGCACGGAAAACAAACTGTGTCAGCCCTCGGCGTGCCCAGTCATGATGCTCTGCCTCAGCACCGCCGTTCTCAGAAGAGGCTGTTTATTGTGCAGGGAGGAAACCTGCATCCTGCTCCCTCCTGCTGCTCCTGGGCCCTCTCCCTGCTGGTTCAGTGCCCACCCCGTGCTGGGAAAGGGAGCTCTGATGTGGCTCCTCCTGGGCAAGGTGGCCACCTCTGCCAGGGGCACTGGGCCCGGCCACTCAGCAAGCCGAGGTGGTGCTGGCAGCAGGGAGAGCTCTCCTGTCTCGGGACAGCCCTGGCACCATGCAGAGCTGCCCGGCAGTGCCTCCTCCCCACCTTCCCTCTGCAGGGAAAACGACAAGCTCCGGCCAGCCACCAGCCCCGTGGCCACAGGACAGTGGCCAGCGACCTGCAGGGAGGAGGGGAGAGGAGGGACACTCAGACTTTGAGGCTCCTGCCTGACCAGGGCACTGTGCAGGTGAGCTCGCAGAGGAGCCCTGCTGTGCTATTCCTGACTCGCCATCTGAGCCTGACTCATTGCCTTGGAAACAAATTAAAACACTTTAATGTGTTTGCAGCGTGGTACCTAATTTTGTAAAACCAGGGAAACTGGCTCCTGCTGTCGGCCGTGGAGGTCGTTGGGCTTTCCCCTGCCCGAGGTACCACCCAGGAGTGCCCTGTGCCAGCTCTGTTGCTCACACAGCTTTTGGGGTGTGTGTTGTGCATCAGCCTACGTTGACCTCACTCTTTGTAGTAGATAAAAGTGCTAAAACTCCTTGCAGAGGGAGAAAACACACCCGTGCCTGGCACAAGGTGCCAGCAGCACTGCGGGAGCAGCTCCTGGTTCTGTGAGAACGAGATGAACCCTGATGGCAGTGCAGGAGCCTGGGGACAGATCCCTCCTGCAGAAAGGCCCTAAGACCACGCAGCATTTTGTAGCCAAGGGAAGCATCTCCGTGTCAGCTGAGGGGCTCTGTGGCACACCCCCCCAGCAGCTGCGGGCTGCCAGGATGCTCTGCTGGGAAGGGAGCCAGCAGCACCAGCTCAGGCTGAGCCCAGGCCTGGGCAGCACCCAGGGGGCTGTGACATCCCCACAGCACTTGGCCGGCCCCAGGGACGGGACACACGTCCTGAGGTCACTGCTGTGACTGCACAGGGACTGCTGGGGGCTTGGGGAGGGGGAAAGGGGCTGCCTCAGTGAGGGGGCCAGGAAACTCGCTTGCCTCTGCCAGGTGCAAACATGGAGTTTGCTTTGAACAAGACTTCAAGGAGCCAAGTCCTGTCTGTCAGATGCAGAAGGGAGCTGGAGATGATTCTGGAGGAGGAGAAAATACCAAGACGCAGGCACTATCTATAGACGTCCGTGTGAAGGTGGGACGTTGGAGTGCAGAGTATTTTTATCCCAATAGAGGTGTTATCTGTCTATCTCCCATGAAATGCTGGAAGGGGGTGTTGAGCACTCAGTTCATACGAAGAGAAAATAGCCCAAGTCACAGTTAAACCTGCGTGGTCCGTGTTTTCCTAAGGCAAGCTGTCACACTCGGAACTTTTTCCTCTGGCTCGCTGTCCCATGTTTGTTGCATGACAAAGTTCAGCACCCAAGCAGCCGTTCAGGGGCCGGGATGGAGTTTTGCCGTGTGCAGGGTGCAGCTGGGCCATCCCAGCCCCTGAGGAGGCGTGGGAGGCTGGTGCACACCTCAGCACACACGGCCTGCCTGCTCACCAGCTCACGCTGGGGCTGCAGCCCGGTGAGGAGGAGCTCAGCACAAGCTGTAACCACACCTGGCACATGCCAGGGGCGGCTCCTGAGAGTTCAAAGGCTTCAGTGTGGCTTATTTACGCATACACCTCCCAGCAAGTCCTCTTGTTCCTAAATTCCAGACAGTTTATTATGTGGAGATTCTGCAAATCCAGAGCCTTGTCCTCTCTGCGCTGATGTTCAGCATCTCAAGGGCTGGCTGAGGTGCCAGGAGCAGCTGTGGGCAGAGCAGGGGCTCAGAGCTGAGCAGGACCTGGCACAGCCAGGCCACGCTTCAGACGGCTCCATGTGCACAAAGCCAGCACGTGCCCACACCGCGTCAGCTCGTAGGAAGTGCATTCAAAAGGGATTTAAATGCCAGCAAATAAATCGCTTGGGATGGGCTGCAATTAGAAAATTCCCTGTTTTTTAACAACTGGCTCTGGGAAGTTCCTGACCGCAAAGCGAGAGCTGTATCTGTGCTAATCCAGCAGCTCCGTGGGGGCCTGCGTGCTCCTCCTGCTCAGAGTGAGAAGAGCTCTTGGCGTGCTGAGTGATGAGGGATTGATTTCGTTTTTTGCCTTCATGGATGCTCATGAGCATGAAGAGCAAAGAGCTGGCAAGGAAACACCTCTGCTGAGAGAGAAACTTTGCTCAAACTTGTGATGTTCTCAGCTCCAGGGAGTAAAGGAAGTTTATTTATAGAACAGCCTTGGTAAAACCCAGTGCTGGCCCCTATCCTGGCTGGGTGCTGGCTCTGGCTGCAGAGCTGTGTGAGGCAGTTATATCCACCACAGGGTGGGGGAGAGTATCGGGGTGATTAGCAGCCCTGGCAGCTTGGGGCAGGCTGGTTTTGGGGAGCTGTGACCTTCTGCTGCAGCAGCACATGGACACTGCAATTCTGAGCCCCCAGGGGAGAGCTGTGGTGGGGAGAGCAGCACTGCAGGGCAGCTGCTGTCACGGTGATCCTGACAAAGACAATCTGCTCTGAGGTTCACAAACATCTGGAGGTCTCTGCTTCCCCAGGGTGCTTCAGCTGACCCTGGAACTCAAGCATCCATGGGGTAGGGTGATGATAAGTCACCCTCATCACTGTCTCATCTTTGCACTGCACAGGCACTTTCAGATGTGTCCCTGCTGTGCTGGGTGACACGCTGCTGTCACCGAGTGCCAGCTCAGGGGAGGCTCCAAAGCCATTAACATCCCACTGGAGTACCCAAAGTAACCTCTGGTCCTGAATGCAGGTATTTAAAACCACTAAAACCAAAATGTGACTAATACACTGCATTCTTCACCTTGCAGCGGAGGATTCCAAAGTGTTTTATAATTAAGTAACTAATTAAGTCCAAGAGCATTTCAGTGTAATGTGTTTATATCCCTTCTCAGAGAGGCACAGGAGCTCCGAGGGCTGTCCCAATGCCACAGAGCCAGCCACAGCCACTGCTCCCCGGCGCTCACTGGCTCTGCTGATTCCCAGGAGTTTGGTCTTAAGCTGGTCTTAAAAGCTTTTGGGAGCTGTAGATGGATGGATATTGCCACTACATACCAGCAGCAAGTTCCTACCTGTCCTGAGAACCAGTCAAAGAAACATGAAATGAATGAGGGAGAAGAAAACCAGACAAGTATATTTGTGCCCTTTTATCCAGGGCCAGGCCAGTCCAGTTGGAAAAACTACAGCTTGCTCCTTGTCAGCTGGGATGCTGCCCGGGACGGCAGTGAGTGGAACCTGTCACTGCTGGATGCTTTGTCCCTTGCACGAATGGCCCCAGCAGCTCCTGCAGCTCCCCGGGGAGCTGGTGGCTCCCAGCGAGGGCCAGAGCAGGGCCCTGGGCAGGGAGCTGCTGGCAGCCCAAGGACCTGCTCCATGCTGGCCCCGTGCCCCTCTGGAGCTGCGGCCAGGAGGGTGCTCTGGGCTGGGCAGTGTCCCCCAGCCCTGTCCCTGTCCCTGTCCCTGTCCCTGTCCCTGTCCCTGTCGTGCCGTGCCAGGCAGAGCTCCCCGAGGGGATGCGGGGAGGCCTCGGGCTGCACAGCCCCAGCACCAGCGGCAGGAGCTCCCAAGGGATTTCGGTTTTGGTGTGTGATCCACGCAGATCCCTCATCAACACCACAGAGATTCCCTGGGACACACGTGCCAGCTCATAGCCACAGGACACAGCAACACAGGGCACACCTGTGCCGTGCCTGCCCGCGCCTCGCCGTGCCCCGGGACCCAACAGCCCTTTCAGCCAAGCTTGTGAGTGCTCTTAAAAGGGTTTAGAGTCATGTGGGAAAGGTGGAACCACAAGTCTCTACCCCAAATTCCATCTCAGCCAAGCTCTTTTAACAGGTCTAATATCATGTCCTCATTACTCAAGAAAGGCTTTTGTATTGTTAAAGAAAATGACGGAAAGAACTCAGAATTTTAAAATTAGCCTGTAAATCATCCCTAGGTACAGTTGTGAGTCAAATTTAGTATTTTTAACTAGTGAACCTCCAAGAACTTTGGAAGGAACAGCAGCAGCATCATTGGGCACCCCCCTTCTTTTCCCGTGTGGGGAAACTGAGGTGCAGCTATGGAAATACCTTCTCCACCACTAACAGCTACAGCTCTGCAATTACTGACTTAATTGCTATCAGTCAAAAGCAGTGTATTGCCCAAAAGTCCAAGCACCTGAAATGTCCTCAAAAGCCAGGAAGTTTCTGAAAACTCTGGGAGAAAAGAGCTGCTGGGAAGTTTTTGTAAGGAGAAGGGCAGGCTGGCTTTGGCTCAGCCTGAGAGTCAATTTCTGCTGTGGTGAACTTGAAACAGTCAAATATCACATCAAAACAGCAGCGAAATTTGCAAACAAAACACTCAGTCTCACTTCAAACACTGCAGTGCTGCTAACAGAGAAGGTTCCTGGCTCTGGGCACACAGCAGGAACCTTTCCATGCTCCTGGGCAGAAGAAAGAACTAAGAACTCCTTACCCCTTCCATGTGCATCCTGGGGTTGGTTGCCAGCCGGTGCTGATGCAGCTGCAGCCCCCTGGGGACTCTCCTGATGGAGGCGGGGGAGGACAGGACCCCCGACCTCTGCATCGAGCCAAACCTGGTGACGTTCTGCCCACACCTGACTCCATCCAGGAGGCGAATGAGGAGCAGGTTGGAGGGCAGCTGCTCAATGCTGCCCAGCACCAGGGTCCTGCACTCGGGGCACCGCAGCTCCTTCTGGGATTTCAGGATCCTCTGCAGACAGGGCTTGCAGAATGTGTGCTGGCACGGCAGCACCTTTGCTGTGGCGTCGAGCTTTTCAAAGCACACGGGACACTCCAGCAGGTCGAGGAGAGCCAAGTCATCCATCTTCAGCGCAGAGCCCCTTGAGGAGCAGAGCCGGGGCCATCCACACCCCACATCCACCGCAGCCGGCCGAGACGCCTTCCTGCGCCTGCGAGAACCAGCCGCTGGGCTCAGGCAGCTCTCCTGCACCGAGGGCGAGGAGGAGGGAGCGCGGAGCTGCGCTGCGCTGCCGGAGCTGTAACGCAGCCACCTACATCCAGAGCTGCGCTCGCAGCCAATTGCCAAGGCTCCGGCTGCGCCCGCAGCCCGCTCTGGGATGACTCAGCCCTGACTCAGTGGGAGCGAGGGGACGGCTGCGGGCTGGGGCCGGGCACCGGAGCCCCGGGTCCTGCCGGCCGGGCGGAGGTCCCCGGGCCGGGGCGGGCGCTGCCCCGACCCCGAGCGCAGGGCAGGCTGCGGCGCTCCTGCTCCGCGCAGCAGGACTGACAGGGCACGGAAAAATCCCCCAGCTCAGGAGATGAGAGAGATGAGAGTCCCTGATAAACATCAGCCCCGACCTGTCGGTGCTGGGCTCCGGCTGCAGCCGCGCACACCCCTGGCACACCCACGGGCCCCTCCGCTGGCGGCAGCGCCAGCCCGGCCCGCTCCCCGCTCACGGCGGCTGCACAAAGACTCCTTCAAACGCCACCGCTGGCCGGGGCTACCTGGCGGTGCCGCGGGTGCCTCCGCCGTGCCATCCTCGCCCGGTTTGGCTGCCTCAGCTCGCTGAACCAACGCCAGGCGATTATTCCTCCCACAGCCCGGAGCCGCCCAACCCGTTCGGCTCCCGGCGGGGCTGCGGGGCGCCCGGCGGGGCTCAAGCCCGGGCCTGCAGCGGCCGCGTGGCCCCGCGGCTCAGCCGCGATGTCCCGAGGGCGCAGGGCAGCACTGGCACCAGGGGCTGGCACGGGCCTGCTGCGGCAGCAGCGTGTGCCAGAGCTCGCCCGGACCCGGCTTCCTGCGCCTGGGGCCGCGCTGCAGCCGCGCGTTCCTGGGATGCTCACCGGGACAGCAGCTGCCCTGTGCCACCGGGGCACCGGGACCGCGCCGGCAGGGCCGGGCTGACCCTCTGCGTGCCCCCCGGGGCCCTCAGCTCTGCTCCAGCAGCTCCCAGCATCCCCAGTTCCAGGCTGCTCGGCAGTGGGCTGGTGCTGGGGCAGGGGGGGCACGACTGTGTGCTGAGCACGGCCGGCAGCTGCTCCCTGCGGGCAGGGGCCGTGTGCGAGCCCAGCCCAGTGAGACCTGAGCCCAGCAACAGCCACAGGGCTCTGAGGGGCCCCTCCCGCACAGCGAGGCACTGGCTTTGGCCAGGGAGGCCAGGGACCATCTCAAGTACCTGCCATTTGCATTCCCCTTATCAGCTGAATTCCTCCCTCGGGTCTGCCTGCTCGCACATACTGCTGGATTGCCTAAGGGGAGCAGGAGGGGCAGTTAAAGTCCACGACCATTTTCCTTACAAACCTTGCCGTGTTTCAGCCCTGTGTTTTCCACATAAGAGTCCTACAAATACTAGAGGACAAGGCTGTGAATCCGAAGATGTCTCAGATAACGCCATCAGGCTGCAGCTGTCCCTGCCCTACTCTCAGGATTCTTCAGAAGTACAGTGTGGAAAGGGTTAATGTGTTTTTTCAAAAGTTCTCCCCCCCAGATCATGATTATGTCAAAACAAAATATTTCTGTATTTCTGTAATATAGTGGCCATTTGGCTAAACTGAAATGTTGACAAACATCTTCAGGATAATGCCAGGAACCAATGACCTCACTCTGTTCCGTCTCAAGTTTCCTTTTGCTTTGGTGCTGCCTGGTAGTCTGTCATGTGGTGATGTGTGCTGGGCTGCTGGGGCACACACTGCTTAAGGAGTGATGCTGTGAGCAGCATCAGCTCATCTGCCAGTGCCTGACATAAATTTAACTGAAAACAAAGGTGCTGAAGGTTGGTTTTCTTTTATACATATTCTTCCCTATTTGTGCTCTGTGATTAGCACTCAGTTTGTATTTTCATCTGATTAGATGAGGAAGGAAATAGAATGATGAAGTACCCTGCAGTGGGCAGGTGTTGGAACTGAAGTTGAGTTCTCTGCATGCCAGCTCCTGCTCATCTCCAACCAGATGTGTTTGTGAGTGCTCCTTCAGTTTGCCTGGTCTTTGAGGGCCAGGCTGCATTAGTTGCACTCTCAGAGCCAGCGGGGAGACCGAGGCTCTGCTGGGGGGAAGCTCATGCACAGTGCCATGCACAGTGCCATGCACAGTTCCTGCTGAATTCCCAGGGGAAAGCGCTGGCTGCAGCTGGAGTGCCTGGTCACCTCAGGAGGAGCCAGGCTGGGGAATCCAGCAGTGCTGAGCACACTCGGGGGGCCCAGGGCTCAGGGGCTCCCTGAGGGTCTTCAGTGACCATGGGTGGTTGCAGGAAGCCCCCTGTGCTCTCCATCTCTTGGGAATGCCACCAGGGATATGCTCTGGGCAAGCTCCCCTGAGCCTGGCAGTGACTCTGGCCCTTCCTGCATGCCTGGGGCACAGGGTCCTGATCACCCAGGCGGGGTCAGGGCTTTCCCAGCTGGCAGCTTCTGAGCTGCCAGGACAGCCAAGCGAGGCTCTGATCTGGGCTGCATTCTCTGCTTCTGCTGCAATAAAAAAGCTGTCTGTGCTAACACTTATATTACCTGTTAAATCTTCAAAGCACTTCCCAAAAGCTACTTTGTCTCTGGAATGTCCTCAGCCTGAGCATCCCCCACTCCCCAGTTTCCACGGAGGAAACCAGGAGACAAGGCCACACAACATATCAATGTCCAATTTGGGATCAGGATGTGAGGGTTTCCTGGTTTTCCATTTCACACTCAGACCATTCCATTGGACTTTTTTATCTGTCGCCGCCTCTCTCTTCCAACATGATTCGTAACTGGGGTTAAAAAATAAAGGCAGAGCTAGAAATCTGCCCATCCTTCCCTTTCATTCCCACAGTCTGTGGTGCCGATGCTGTGATGAGCTCAGGGCTGGATGCAGTGGGATGCCTGGTCTGGAGGATGCTGCTCTGGGCTGCAGCGGTGCTGCTGCAGAGGGCTCTGCCTGGGCACGGCCCCACTGCTCCCCTGGAGCCCTCTGCAGCCTCCCCAGGGATGGATGCCTGGTGCTGAAGGCGTGGAACCACTGAAATATGGGTTGCAAGACTGGGTTACTCAGAGACCTTTATCATGGAGCTGGAAATTGGGAGACAACGTGGAGAGCAATGTGCCCACCTTTGCTTCCACACCAAGCGGCTGCACACACATCTCCCCTGGGGGGTGCCTCTTTTGGCTTCCCCCAGCTCCAACACGGACTCAGAAAACAGCTCCAGTGGATCCCAAAGCCAAGTGCAAACATGCTTCGTCCTCATCACCCCTCAGGAGCCACAGGGGCCCTGGGCTGGGTGCAGTGGCCACTGCAGCCCTGCTGCAGCCAGGGCTGTGTGCCGTGAGAGGGCACAGCACAGCAGCATCTCCAGGGGGTATAAAAAGCCTCAGCCACTCTGCACCATGCAAGTGGATGCCACATGCCTCCTTCCCGGGGGAACAGGGACCTTTCAGACTGTTTTTAGCTCCTGGAGGGCAGGGAGAGGGGGTGCCTCTTACAAGCTGCTAGAGATTATAGATCTGAGCTGGCAGCTCATCCTCCTACCCACCCACAAACACGGCACCCAGGCCTGCTGCCAAAAGGGGCCGATGGCAGGACCTGCCTGTGTCCCTGGAGCCCAAGGGGCAGGATGGGAGTGCTGCTCTGGCACGGGGTGGCTGGTGCTGGGCCCGTGTCTGCCGGCCGTGGGCTCTGGGCGCGCGGCGCTGCTGGCCGCAGAGCCCAGCACCTTCAGGAAATAACTCGTGTTCGCTTGGAGACAAAACTAGGCCAGCGTGACTCTGCAGGGATGTGCAGAGTGCGGACCTGCAGCCAGCAGAGAAAGAGCCTCTCTCAAATGCTCCCCCTCTCCAACCAGTGCCTGGTGTCCTGTGCTGGGCAGCACCAGGGGCCACCTCCCCTGCTCCCCACAGCCCCAGGGGCACCACGGGCACAAACCCTCAGGGAGCTCTGTGTTTTCACAGTCTCCTTGTCTCCCCTTCGTGAGGTACCTACACACCAGCTGGAGGATAGAAGCCAAACACTGACCCCATCTACACTTGCTAAAGAGGAAGGCTTAGGGAGCTGTTTATTAAGCTCACAGAAGGTTGAAGGCTGTGTTTGGCCATTGCAGCCTTGTGCAGTCTGGCTGTTGGGTACTGCGAAGGCTTCAGCTGATTCTGAAGTAGCTGGAGCAGAGTGGTGCCTGTCCAGAAATAGAAAAGTATTTTTAAATTAAATTTATTCACCGATTTTCATGAAGACAGATTGTTGTGTGTTTGTTGAAGTGTCATTAGGAGTCGTTGGCGGTGGAACCAGGCTGAGCAACAGTGAGAGAGGATGGATGTGTCCTTCCTGTGACTGGTGAGGTCACCCAGGCCACCTCCTCCTGCTCCTCCTCCTCTTCCTCCTCCTGCGGCCTGGCCCCTGCACCTGGGAGGAATGGAATGGGGCTGATTAAAGCTGGCACCAGGCCTGTGAGACTGGGACACAAAACCAGCCCCGACACCTCCGAGCTGCCCGGCCCAGGGCTGGAGCTTCCTCACAGGGAGAGGGGGCAGTGGGCAGCCCCTGCTCCTCTGCTGGGAGCTGGAGCTGCCTGGGAGCCCCTGGCCCTCAGCAGACCCTGCCCAGTGCCCCCACCAGCTCGGGGCTTTCTGCTACACTCATCCTTTTCCCTGCAGTGTGGAGCGGAACCACGGAGCACCAAGCACAGCATCCTGCTTCTCTGGGATCTGCCCAGCAAGCACTGAACCTGCAGGGATGCACTTTTAGACAGGAAATCAGGGTTTCCAAGTAGTATGCACCTGAACACAGGCCTTCAGAAGCTGGTGGCTATGTATGTTTGACTGCAGAAAACATCGGGTACAGTTCCCTAATTAAACACACGGAAATGACCCCACTGCTTGCAAAGCTGCACCACCTTTGGTGCTCCCAGGTGCTTCTGGCCACCAGCGAGTGCTGCAGCCAGGAGCAGGCTATAAATCCTGCTGCTCTGCTGAGTGAGGGAGACTGGTTCAGCTCCTCACTGCTGTGTGCTCTGGGCGTGCTGTGACCCAGGGGCTCAGGCTGAGTTGGCTTTTCCCACAGCTCCTGCTTGCAGAGCAGTGCTCCCTGTGGGAGGAGGTCTGGGGAGCAGGACCAGGCTGCTCGTGAGCCCACTGGGAGCACACAGGGGGCTTGGGCCCTTGTGGTGGTTGCCCCGTGCTGGCAGAGCAGTTTCCATGCCTGCAGGGCAGAGCAGTGCTCCTTGGGGGCTCGCTTCCAGGTGGGCTTATCCAGCAAAGCCGGGCGCTCCCGGGGTGTGGCCAGTGCCCAGGCTGTTCCTTGCCCACTGTACGTGTCCTCCTGGGCTCTGGTCCCCGGCTGTGCTGCTGCTCTCAGGAAAAGCCCAGGGAGAGTTGTGTCCATAGGAAAAACTCAGCACCTGGGAATTTCCCTCTTTGAAGTTCTTTTTCCTGTTTTTTCCCTTTGTTTCTTTGTGACTTCAGGATTTTTGTGCTTAGGTAGGTGCAGAGTAAGCTGGCTTTCCTCACGGAGCCGCTCTCCCCGAGGTGCTGGCCTCCTCCCCTCCCGCTGACTTCACCCCCAGGAATGTGCAGTGGCCCTGCCTTGTGCCAGCACAAGGAAACCTCAGCTTGGGTTCCTGGAAAATGGGGGCCCGTGAACCCACGGCGTGTGTGAAGGTGTGTCCGTGTAGCTCTGTGTCTGTGTGCCCTCATGCCTTGTGAATCCAGCTCAGTGCAGTGATGAAACCTCCAGAATTTGGAATAACCCGTGACTTTGGCATTTTTGTGAAAACGGGAGGCTGAGCACAAAAGGAAACCCTGTCAGCCCCTGCATGCAGGCAGATGATGCAGCATGACATCACAGCTTAGTTCAGGTCTAATTAGGTGCTCAGGGCTCCCGAGGAGATGTTGGATGTTGGCATCAGAGAATGCAGCCCTGAGCTGAAGCCGTACCCCGTCGTGCTGGCTGCAGCTGCTGTGTGCACGAGGCTGCAGCTGCTGTGCGCACGAGGCTGCAGCTGCTCTGTGCACGAGGCTGCAGCTGCTGTGTGCACGAGGCTGCAGCTGCTGTGTGCACGAGGCTGCAGCTGCTGTGTGCACGAGGCTGCAGCTGCTGTGTGCACGAGGCTGCAGCTGCTGTGTGCACGAGGCTGCAGCTGCTGTGTGCACGAGGCTGCAGCTGCTGTGTGCACGAGGCTGCAGCTGCTGTGTGCACGAGGCTGCAGCTGCTGTGTGCACGAGGCTGCAGCTGCTGTGTGCACGAGGCTGCAGCTGCTGTGTGCACGAGGCTGCAGCTGCTGTGTGCACGAGGCTGCAGCTGCTGTGTGCACGAGGCTGCAGCTGCTGTGTGCACGAGGCTGCAGCCGCTCCCTGCAGCGCTGCTGCTGCCGCTCCCTGCAGCGCTGCTGCTCCCTGCAGCGCTGCTGCTGCCGCTCCCTGCAGCGCTGCTGCTCCCTGCAGCGCTGCTGCTGCCGCTCCCTGCAGCACTGCTGCTCCCTGCAGCGCTGCTGCTTTCATCCCCGTGTGTCCCAGCCCCTCGGCCTGGGGACGGGGTGCTGGTGGCACGCTTCAGCCCTCTGTGGAACCAGGAATTTGGATACAGGAGGGATGTTTGGGAAGGCCAGTGGTGGGGGTTGCTGATGCAGGGCTGACAGTGAGCAATCAGCCTCTGATTGCCAACGGATGCACGAGCTCAGAGTGAGGGAAAGAACAGCTCTGGGGGTGTGGGACAGCACCAGAGCCCGGGGGTGCTGGGCTGTCCCCACCCTCTGCAGAAGCCATGCAGGTCCCTTGGCTGTGGGAGCCAGGGCTGTGCTCTGGCTGGGAGGGAAGGAAACTCCTGCCTCAGCTCCTTGGATTTCCACAGGATCTATGCCTGCCCCTGTATTTCCCAGCAGGAACAAGCCACCTGCCCAGTACTTCAAGCATGTCTATGTAAGTCCCTGGCAGAGGATGATGATGGCCAGGAATGCCAAAAATGCTTGGTGTGGGTCAGGTTGCTTCCCCTGGAGACAAACCTTAGTGCCTCCTGAGCTGAACATCAGAGCTTACAGCTGAGCCAATCCTGCAATGCATGATTTGGAAATGGTGGTGGTAGGGCAGTGAGTGCCAGGGCTGCTTGTGCAGGTGCCACCCACTGCAGCTCCTGTGTGTTGCTCTCTTGTGCCTGTTTTCTGCTAATGACACCCAACAAATTCAGTGCATCCCTGTAGGAGCTGGAACACTGACCTGACCAGGCTGCTTTGGGGGGGAGATGGATTCAGTGCCTGGTGGGCTTGCTCCCACCCTGAGGACCCCAAACCAAACCCCGAACATGACACAGCCAGCCCTGAGCACTGTATGACCTGTCAGGTCTGGCTGGGGCAGCTCATATTCAAAAAATGCTTCACAGTTTTAAAACTGTTCATTTAAAAAATGTGATGTTTAATGTCAGATAAAAGATTACAGATGTTCTGAGCTGCTGGCAGGTATCAGTTGGAGACAGCTGGAAGCAGACCTTTGTGTTGGCTCCTGTGGACAGGTTTAGTATAAAGCAGTCTCAGCTGTGTCAGTGCTGCTGAATAGGAAACTCCTGAGCAGCAGTTAGCAGAAAACTTGTGTGTTTTGAGGTTCACTTGTGGCTGCAGATGCCAGTACCTCCCGGCACAAGGAATGATGAAACCCAGGTGCAGCTGCCAGGCCAGAGGGAGTGGTGGCTGTGCTGGCTGCCTGTGAGTGCCCTCCCAGGCCTTGCTCGTTGTGTCGCAGGCGTGTCGGGAAACATCCCTGGTGTGCTGGCACCTCGCTCTGTGTGCTGGCAGTGATGTGAGCGGGGCACTGCTGCAGCTGACAGCCCCGTGCTCACCCCATCCTGCTCCCTGTGTAGGGGAAGGAGGGCAGCAGTGCTTGCTCTGAGGCAGCTCAGCACTACAAAGTGTTTTCCAGAAAAACTTGCAGGTGGAAACACGCCTTCAAAGCCCAGCTCACTGTGGCTCTTCTTTCGGGCCTGCTTTGTAGAGCCCCAGCCTTGCTGCACTGGCTCCAGTGCAGCGCTGTGCAGCCCCGGGCAGGGCTGGCTCTTTGTTCTGCAGGGCCTGCGGCCCCGACCCTGCCCGTGCCGCGCGGGCGAGGAGCGGCCCCACGCCGGAAAGAGATGTCATGAAACCGCACTGGAACAGAGTCTGGAGTCAGATACGGTGCTGTGATGATCTAGGTCGTGCAACTTAATGATTTCACTGTTGAATGCAAAATTGTTTTTGTTGTATTTTTAGTAAGGCTCGTGTGGGCTGTGGGAAACACACCCCCGCTGGCCGCGGGACTGCGGGGCCGTGCGGGCGGCGGGGGCTGCTGTGCCCGGGTTCCCTCACCCCCCTCCCCGTGCCCGGGTTCCCTCACCCCCCTCCCCGTGCCCGGGTTCCCTCACCCCCGTGCCCGGGTTCCCGCACCCCCGTACCCGGGTTCCCGCACCCCCCTGCCCGCGTTCCCGTNCGGGTTCCCGTACTCCCGTGCCCGGGTTCCCGCACCCCCGTACCCGGGTTCCCGCACCCCCGTGCCACCCCTCGCTGAGCGCCTGTCCCGGCACCCCGCACCCTGCGGGCTCCAGGGGTCACGGGTGGGGATGGCCTGATCAGACAGCGCCCGGAAAGTCCCCGTTTGGGATATTTGACGTGGAAGCACTGACCCGAGGTGTTCGAACAGCTAAGAAATGCACAGTGGGGCCGTTTGGGGATCTATTCTTTGCAAGAGTCATCAGTAGATGGACACAAACGAAGTTGGTGGCTCTGGGAGTGAGGGATGAGCAGCTG
The DNA here is from genome assembly GCA_013400495.1 of Nicator chloris. Taxonomy (NCBI): domain Eukaryota; kingdom Metazoa; phylum Chordata; class Aves; order Passeriformes; family Pycnonotidae; genus Nicator; species Nicator chloris. Next base: position 428,639 of record WAAE01010455.1, read on the forward strand.
CCTCTGTGTGCTGGCCCGGGGGGCCACCGGGAGCTGTGGCTGCGGGACACGGGGCAGCAGGGGCCGCGGGCGGCCGTGCCGCTGAGCCCCGGGAGGATGGATGGGCTGTTCCCGCGGCACAACCGCAGGGCCGGGGGCATCCCAGCTGTGTGAATAACTGCACAGCCGCTTTGCTGGGCTCACAGTGCTGCTCCTGCTCTGGTCTCTCATTGCTGCTTTGAACTTCCTTTCCTGTCTGATTGTTCCCTTAATGAAAGGAAAACGAGCTCCAGCGGAGGCGTCTCACCCAGTGCGATTTGTGTCAGATTGGGGCCGCTGGGACCCTTTGGAAAGCAGCAATTCTGCGGCCTGGCTCAGTGGGGTTCGCAGTGCAAGGGGTGGATCGGGCTTCCGAGGGAACGCAGCAAGAGCCGAGTGTGATTCGTGCAAATCGGAGTTTTCCTATGAAGGGGGGTTGTCCCGTGTGAGAAGGGATGGGAGCCTGCCATCAGCACTCCGGGGGTGTTGTGGAGATGCCAAGGGCGGCTGCAGGGCTGTGTGCTTACCCAGGCGTGTCCGGGCCTGTTCTCTTGCTACAAGAAACAATTTTTACATGTCCTTGTGGTGCGGCTTCCAGCAGCCCAAGGGACCCTCGGAGCGCCGTCTGTCCTGACAGAACCTGCTTGTGGCAGCTGTTTGGCTGTCTGTGGAAGGTCTGTGCAGTGGAATTATTAGCAGGCAGCTTCTAAACTGCCATCCTAGCGTTTCATTAACAAACTTTTAAAAGACATAATGAATTAACCTATTGAGAGAATGAAGCTTTAACAGTGCTGGGTTTGAACTGAAAGAAATGAAGCTCTCTGCCTACATCCTGCCAAAGCAGAGTCTCATTTGATGTGTAGTGGTGGATATGTACTAAAATCTTGGAACTCCAAAAAAAAAACCAAAGAGATTTTAACTCCTGTTGGGGACCTATGTGATTTAGGTAGGCGTTGGGAGATGTTTAAAGCCCAGGCAGCAGTTACCTGTAGGTTCATTTTCTGTAGCACACATATTCTTTATTCTACCCCTGGAAAGGTCAGAGGAGCTCAGGATCCAGCTGGGGACAGCACAGGAACCAAGGCCAGGGAGGTGCTGGCTTTGGGGTGTGGGGGGGATCTCTGAGGATTGCTGCCCCGGGAGGGGCTGGGTGGGATGGCTGCCTGGGGACAGAGGGCTGCCAGTGTTGGGGAAGTGAAGCCTCTCAGCTGGGAAAGCATGAGGTGATGACTGTCTCCTAAAAATGAAAACCAAACCCAGAATGGTCCAAAAGGCCCTAAAAGGCATCAAGAATTATAAACACGGATTGAGCACTAATGAGAGAATATCTTAATTAGATCTCACAACCTGTAGAGGAACACATTAGTTTAAAATGAAACTGAGCTTTGTGCTTTCAGGGTTTCATGTGAGGATGGGAGAGGAATTATTCACATTTGCAATTTGTGAGGCTGGATTGCATTTTCTCTGAATTTGTCTTTTTAACTTTTTACCTCGTCAGAAAATTATGAGAAGCTACTGAGATGATGGATTTGGGGTAGTTCTTATCACAGCACAGAAACATTTCCATGGTTTCAGAAACATGGGTAGAATTTCCTATTTAATCCTCTCCTTCCAGGTTAACTCCTTTCTTCCTGTGGTGTCCAGCCTGGCCCCACTCACCAACCTGCTTTTGACTTCACTACTGACATTTTCTCTTTGTGAATTTCTATCAATATTTAATACAGTGGTGTCGGTTTTGCTGTAAGATGAGAGGAGCTACTAGAAACCTTGAATTATACATCACGTGGTGGGGGGAAGCTGGAAGCGTTTTCTTTTAGACCCAAAGCTCCTGGAGCCGATCTCCAGGACCTGCAGCTTGAAACCCCAGCGATGGATGAGCCCCAGAAGAAAGGCAGCCAGCGGCACGAGGGGCGGCCCCGCAAGGTGAGGTTCAAGATCTCCTCGGCGTACAGCGGGCGGGTGTTGAAGCAGGTCTACGAGGACGGGCAGGAGCTGGAGCCCCCGGCCAAGGAGCACTCGCGGCGCTTCCTGCGCCACGGCTTCGAGCCGGGGGAGCATCTCTGCCCCGCCGGGGACGTGCCCCAGAACAGGTTCTGCTGGCCCACGGCCCTGACTGCCCGGAGGATCAGCGTATTCCGGGAGGAGCGGGACCCGCCGGGGGCCGCGCCCCTGCCCAGCGAGTGCCGGCCCGGCGCCAGCCACTGCAGGGTAAGTGCTGCCCGGCTGGGTCCCCTCCGGTGACACGGGACACGAGCCCCGCACTGCAGCCTCACCCCGAGAAAACGCTTGTCAGGCCAGGGCTTGAAAAGGGTGGTTGTGAATCTCCAGCCATTATTCCAGGAATCCCGTGTGCTGAATATGCCACACGTGGCGGAACCAGCAGTGCAGGCAGGAGGGAACAGCGTCTGCCAGCTGTGCTCCAGCTGTGCTCTGCCTCCTCCCGGTGCCGATCTGCATCTGTCCATTGGGTAGAGTAAGAGAGAACATTTCCATACATATTGATATCTGTACATGGGAATCCTACTGTATCTAGATCAGTCAAATGTAAGGAGGATGTTAAGTTAATTAGATAGATTTAAAATATTAAAGTTGTGTGACTTCAGTTGGCAGGAGGCCAGTGCTCCCTCTGGCAACCAGAATTCCTCTTTGGCTACTTTGACAATCCCAGCTTAGTTTCACTGGTGATTTTCTTAACATATAATTAATGCCACTGATAGAGAAGTGTTTCTTTAGTCCTAACAAAGAGGGAGTACATGCACAATATGTGTAAATACTTTTTATGGCCTTGATTTGAATACATTGAAAGTCTGTTAGTTCCTGGCGCTCATCAGAGCTGTGCCTGGGAAACCCAGATGTCTGATATCTGACCTGCTGACACACTGGACATGGGGTTTGCCTGGTATCTGACCTGCTGACACACTGGACATGGGGTTTTCTGGTATCTGACCTGCTGACACACTGGACATGGGGTTTGCCTGATATCTGACCTGCTGACACACTGGACATGGGGTTTTCTGATATCTGACCTGCTGACACACTGGACATGGGGTTTGCCTGGTATCTGACCTGCTGACACACTGGACATGGGGTTGGCCTGGTATCTGACCTGCTGACACACTGGACATGGGGTTTTCTGATATCTGACCTGCTGACACACTGGACATGGGGTTTGCCTGGTATCTGACCTGCTGACACACTGGACATGGGGTTGGCCTGGTATCTGACCTGCTGACACACTGGACATGGGGTTTTCTGATATCTGACCTGCTGACACACTGGACATGGGGTTTGCCTGATGTCTGACCTGCTCACACACTGGATATGGGGTTTTCTGATATCTGACCTGCTCACATGCTGGACATGGGGTTTGTCTGATATCTGGCCTGCTCACAAGCTGGACATGGGGTTGTCCTGGTATCTGACCTGCTGACACACTGGATATGGGGTTTGCCTGATATCTGACCTGCTCACATGCTGGACATGGGGTTTGTCTGATATCTGGCCTGCTCACAAGCTGGACATGGGGTTGTCCTGGTATCTGACCTGCTGACACACTGGATATGGGGTTTTCTGATATCTGACCTGCTCACATGCTGGACATGGGGTTTGTCTGATATCTGACCTGCTCACACGCTGGACATGGGGTTGGCCTGGTATCTGACCTGCTGACACACTGGACATGGGGTTTGCCTGATATCTGACCTGCTGACACACTGGACATGGGGTTTGCCTGAAAACGTCAGACCACGATGAATCTCTCCTGCCCAAAGACAGTGCACCACTGTGATCTTATCCACCCTGTTGTTTTGTTTTGCATTCCTGGTAAGGCTCCCCTCCCTCCCCAGGGTGCCCAGGCACAGACACCTGGAGTAACCACGGTCAGTACAGCTGGTGTGCCGTGCACAGGCAGCCGGTGCTGCAGACACCGTGTCTGTGCAGCCACACCAGGCTCTCACCCTGTGCAGGTGGGCAGCGCTTGTGCTCACCTGCCTTCCCCTCCTGTTCCTCCCCACAGGGGAGCAGGTGCCCCACTGCCAGCAGAGCACGAGCCAGGAGATCATGGCAGCTGATGTGACTCAGGGCATTTTCTAGGAGAAATCTCCTTTTGCATGGCTTCTTGACACAGACACTTCGAGTGAAATATGAGGAGTGTGTAAAACAATCGGCCCCAGTAACTCCATATGACACCCAGAGAGGAGGGAGGAGGGACCAGGTCAGCAAAGGGCTGCTCTCAGAAAAATATTTGGCCAAGTCTGGCTTTAAAATGACTGGAAAAAAATACAAATTCACCCATTAGGGTTGTGCCTCCACCAATTTGCTGGATGCTCTGGGGGCGGTCAGGGGAGCTGGCCTGGTGGAGGGGATGCTCTTCTGGAAGCACAGGGACCATCAGTGGTTACAGAGTGAATTTATACTGGTGAGACACTGGTAACTTCCTTCTTCAGAATTCCCCAGTTGTAGACTTTGGCAAGATCATCATCTACACCAATAACCTGAAAATTATCCGTGCGCCAATGGACCAGAAGGAGCTCATGAGAAGAATCATCCAGACTGAGGGAATAAATGACTGGACGTTCGTGTACCGGGAGAAGAAAGAACAATTTTGTGGTGGACATAAAAACGATGGGGAGAATAAAGTCACTTGCAACCAGCATGCGCAGGTAAGAGAAAATGGAAAGTGCTTTTTCCCCTTAGCCCTGGTCAAACCACCCAAGCCCCATCCATGTCTGTATGTGGCTCCTGAGCTTGGATAAAGAGCACCACTCTGTTCCTCGTGTCCCTCAGGAGATAAGGACCAACACTGTGCTGAGATCATGCTCTGGGACAGCGGTGCTGCTTCCAGGTGCTCATGTCTCCCACTGATTTCTTCCTCTGGAGATGGCTGGCATTTACAGAGCTTGGCTGGGCTCCATCCTCCTCACCCCTCCCAGTGGGATAAGAGCAGGCCAGAGTTTCTGCAGCCTTACAAGGCTAAACACAGCTGCTCTGTGGCTGAGACTGCTTCAGGCTAAAATTTTAGTATCAGCTGAAAGAAGGTTGTGCCTTACATTTGCTTTCTCACGGGGGAGTCTTTGTTGGTCAGAATCCCAACTAGTCTGACCATGATTTGATCCCACAAACCCCAGTGTTGCCATGTGGAGCTGATAGAGTTTCATGGAACTGTCTGGGCTGTGCTGAGCGTGGGCCACCACGGTCCTTCTGCTCCCACGAATTTCAAGGTGGGACTTGAAAGAGGCTGCTTGGCACCGTGGGAGAGAGGCAGGCACAAAGGACAGCTCGAAAGAAGATGTGCATGGGGGTGACGAGGGATTTGGGGAGACAGGGTGACCAGCAGTCCCTGAGGAAATGAAGCCTGGCTCAAACCTGAGGGTATGGAGTGGAAATGGTGTGATAAGGAATGACAGGAGGATGGGTGGGGCTGTGCAGAGGGGAAAGATGAGTTTGGAGTATTGTGTTTAAGCCCAGTCACATTAACTTCCCATTTTCTAGCAGCAGCCACAAATTGTCCCCAAGCATGTGGGAGCCTTTTTGTCAAAGTCCTTGCTGTGGAGACCTGATTGTCATAGGCAGAGTGGTGTGCCAGGAGCAACCGTGATGGCAAAGATGGGGAGACAGAGTTTCCCTCTTTCCAGAATGTTCCTGACTTTGGTATCTCACACCCACTAACAGATTTTTCCTGCCGTCTCCTTCAGGAGGGCAATGCTGAACACGGCTGCTCCCAGTGCAAAGGCTCGGGCTGTGCTCCCTGCTCACTGTGCCACGGAAGCAAGTTCTCCATGCTGGCAAACAGATTCCGGGAGTCCTACCGGGCGCTGCGGTGTCCGGCGTGCGACCAGAGCGGGCTGCAGCCGTGCCGGGTCTGCGCTGCCTGAGGCCCCCGGAGCGGCTGGGAAAGGCACTCTGCACAGACCTCCGCGTCTGCTCTGCTTCCATCGTCCTGCAGCCTGCCCCGTGCGCCTGGCCAGCCGGGCTGAGGCCGGGCTCCGCAGGGTGAGGGGGCTCCGCGGGGTGAGGGGGCTCCGCAGGGTGAGGGTGCCCCTGGGCCTTGTGCAGGGCAGGGGCGCCCCTGACCCAGAGGGAACGTTGGGCACTCGCAGGTGAAGCCCCTGTGTCAGTGTCCCTGCAGCTGGGGCTCGGCCCCAGCACTGCCTGTGCTGCACTGTCCCTCCCGTGGGTGCCCGGCCTGGCCACGGGGTGCTGCCGGCGGGAGAGGGGCAGCACCAGCACCATGGCACCAGGGCAGGTGGTACTGGTGCCAGTGTGTACTGGAGCAGTGCACAGTCACTACTGGTGCCAGTCTGTACTGGAGCAGTGCACAGTCACTACTGGTGCCAGCCTGTCCCAGTGCAGTGCACAGTCACTACTGGTGCCAGTCTGTCCCTGTGCAGTGCACAGTCACTACTGGTGCCAGTCTGTACTGGAGCAGTGCACAGTCATTACTGGTGCCAGTGTGTACTGGCGCAGTGCACAGTCACTACTGGTGCCAGTGTGTACTGGCGCAGTGCACAGTCACTACTGGTGCCAGCCTGTCCCAGTGCAGGGGCACAGGGTTACTGGTACCAGTGGATTCCAGCCCAGGTCTGTGTTCCCGTTGTCCCAGCAGTGCCTCCCCAGGTTTAACTTGCTGATCACCAGAAATGGCACTGCTGTTGCAGTTCTCTCTCTGTGCCCTGCAGGGTCACCAGCATTTCCCCAGGTTTTGCTGATCTGCCACCTGCTTCAGCAACACAGGGATTCCCTTGGGGTCCGATTTATGGGGGGATTGAAAACCCTTCCCAAACCTGGAGGTATTAAAACACGTATGTGAGTTTACTATTCTAAATAGAAGTTATTAAGTTGTAGCCTCCTACAAGGAAGAGCTGAATGAAAACTCCCCTGTGTGCTGCTCAGCACTTCTCAGGACCAGGCTGAGGGTGAGCAGGGCAGCTCTTGCTTAATACTAACCCCGTGTTGTAATCTGCATCAGGTAAATTCTAATTAGTGAGATGAAGCAATGATGGGGATCCTTTGCAGGCTGCCACTGGTGCACAGAGCACAGGGGCTGTGAGCCCGAGACAAACAGGGGAAATGGTACTTTTTCCATAAAGCATTAACGTATTACTTTTTCTATTCAGGAGTGATGTCAGTGCAGCCTTAACTCCCATATTACCTCTGAGACCCTGATCAGTTAGAGGCTGCAAGCCCAGGCAGGATAATTTATGTCCCAGTTTCTCTTTTCCTGTGGTAGCTTACAAGGTTTCTCTGCAAAACTGAAATTATTCAAAACAGTACTGTTCTAGCTCCTACACTTCCACGTGTCTTCTGCTGAAATTGTGCTGTGGGCACTGAGGGTTTCCTTTTTTAAAAGTGCATCAATCTACAGGAGATACATGGTCGGCTTCATTCATCATATCAGTATCTGCAATGTGAAAAAATGTTGTCCTTGGGGTACCACTGAGGGCAGGTGAGCCTTCCCACATCAGAAATTACTGTCAGGCAGATCCCTTCCCTCAAATACAACCTGTTTGATCTCAGTTTGTTGGGCTTGTTGGAGAGTTTGCTGGCTTAAGATAAGAAAAAAGTAACCGGGCAAAATTGTCTGATAGTGTTTACAATAAAACGAAATGGAAGGATGCACTTACGAAGTCAGTATTTATTGTTCTTTGGTGATTACAATGTTTCTCAAGCAGTGTCGCTCGTCCTGGCTGTGTGGCTGTTCCCATCCTGTGGACACCTCACGGGGTGATGCCTGCAGCCAGGAGCTGAGCTCTGCCCCTGCTCAGTCCTCTCCTGCAGGTTCCAGGGTCCTGCAGACCGAGGACCAAGCACAGCAGGGATTTGCTTCCCCAGCTTCCAGTGTACTTGTTTTATTTTTGGTAACATGCTGACTTGATTTACCCCATAAATGCTCTTATTTCACGTGGCCAAATTTGAACTTTCCAACAGCATCCTGGCGAGCTGACTGTCGAGGCCGTGGGCTGCTTGTCACGTTGCTGGTTTTGTTTCTGCTGCCTTCAGAGCCCCCATGCCCCCCTCCCCACGGGCTGGTGGCACAGGGTGGAGGCAGAAGGCGAGCCCGGCGCTGCCCCAGCCTGGTTCTGTGCCCAGCTCAGCAGCACAGAGGTGGCTCTGGCCATGCCCAGCCCTGGTGGGCAGTGCCACAGCCACCTGCCCTGTGCAGCCTGGCTCCTGCTCTGCTGGGTGACCTTTTATCCCAGATTGTCAGATCTTTACAAACTGCATTACTTTATGGGTCAGGGTAGGAGTGGAAGATGACGTGTTGCACTTCTGCAAAAAAAATAACAAGTTTTTCCTGTTTGCTGAAAGCCTGGAAAGATGACATTGGACTTGCTGAACCCACCAGGCCTCTCCGTGTGATCTCAGTGGGGTCACTGAAGTGTCTCTGATGAGAATGGTGGATGAAATGCAGGAATCTCTAAAAAACGTGGTGGCACAGTTTTGGTTTAATTGATCACCTATTTTCTTTCTGGTGTTTAATGGCTCAATAATAGCAGCAGACCCCTGGAGTGGTGGTGTGCCCTGTACCAAAACCCAAGCTGTCCTGTATCTGATATTCTTTTACAAAGGAAAAACCCAAATATCCTTACAACTGCCAGGACTTTGAACAGTAAAGACAGGCAAAGATGCTTAGTCTGGAGTCTATTTCTCACGTTTTTGGTAACTTTCTGCAGCTGCTGTTGTTTTGCCTTAGAACAGGAGCACACAAAAAGGCATTTAAGGGTTTCTCTAAAGAAAAAACAAACCCAAGAGCAAGAAAGCAAGCATTTCTTCCGTGGCCCTGCTGCAGAACTCGGGAGCTGTGTCTGTGGCAGGCTCGGGCAGCCTCGTTCACCAACTGTTGTTGGCTGCCACTCCCTGGCGAAGCGATGGATGTGCTTGGAAACGCGTGGGAGAACGGCGAGCAAACGTGGAAAAGACAACTCCGGGCCACCTCTTGCCGGCTTTCTTGAGTGTTTGGCGGTTCAAGGTGAAAGGAGGAGCAGAGCTGGTGCTCTTGCTTGTGAAGGGTTTGAGCCAAAGCAGAGGTGCAAAGGAGTGGTTTCCCGAGTTACAGGTCCGTGTGCCTCAGGAGGGGCTCTGGGAGCTGAGGCTGCAGCAGCAGCCAGGAGTGCAGAACTGGGAGGTGAAAGAGTCCTTGTCTGGCCGTGGTAGCAGTGTGCTGCATGGCATCATCCCAGGAGGCAGCAGCATTGGAGAGCTGATTCCCAGAGTTACCAATAAATGCCTTGGTTAAAGCTGACTTGAGGGCTCCTGCCCTGGTTCTCAGTGTTGTGCCTCCGCAGGTGGAGCCTTGGAATGTTGTTGTGCTGCAAAACAGGGTGGGAAGCTGTGACCAGACAAGCTCTCAGAGGAGACCAGAGCCAAAGCTGCTGGGGTTCTTCAAGGGCATGTGAGTGCCAGGACATGTCCTGGCCCACAGAAATCCCATGTGTGGCCTCAGCTGGGGCATTTTGTGTATCAGCTGCGACTTGTGCTCCATGAGGATGGAGCACAGAGGTCCCTTGGACAGTGGAAAGCACCATTGTGGGCTTTGGGCTTTTTGGGTGGCCTTTAATTGATTTCAGGGGTCGTTTTAAAGTGAGTCCATCACCTGGGAACAAAACATTTTGTTCGAGTGTGATGAATTGATCTGTATTTGAAATATGCACGTCAGTATGTGAAAGGGCTTTGTATTTATCAATCTTTATCACAGTGACTAATCCGTGCAGTGGGTTTTTAATTTACATTTATTCCCAGCCACCACCCTTCCAAAGCAGAAAACAAGTGCAGGAATCCGGAAAGCTTTAGCTGAATTTGCAATATCACTGCCTTATTTCCCTGCAGTTAAAAAAGAAAGAATCGGAATATTTATGAATTTAAACGTTATTATTTTTGCAAGTCTTTGAGGCTGTCGTTTTGATTTGTGTGGGCTACATTTGATCTGCATGTAAACCCAGCCCTTCATTGCTTTGAAATCTTTCAGTTTTATGGGTTCTGTGTGAGCTGCAGAGCCCTGTGCAGCCCGAGTGGCTGCTGATTCCCCTGCCCCAGCTGCTGGGAGACGCCACTGGCACCTGCTGCTTCTGGAAATGATGGCACCCGTCCCAGCCAGCACAGGAACCTGGGCTCTGAGTGCCCTGCGCTGGAAATGATGGCACCCGTCCCAGCCAGCACAGGAACCTGGGCTCTGAGTGCCCTGCGCTGGAAATGATGGCACCCGTCCCAGCCAGCACAGGAACCTGGGCTCTGAGTGCCCTGCGCTGGAAATGATGGCACACGTCCTGGCCAGCAAAGGAGCCTGGGCTCTGAGTGCCCTGCTCTGGAAATGATGGCACACGTCCTGGCCAGCAAAGGAACCTGGGCTCTGAGTGCCCTGCTCTGGNCGAGCAAAGGAGCCTGCGCTGGGAGTGGCCGCCTCTGGAAATGATGGCACACGTCCTGGCCAGCAAAGGAGCCTGGGCTCTGAGTGCCCTGCTCTGGAAATGATGGCACACGTCCTGGCCAGCAAAGGAACCTGGGCTCTGAGTGCCCTGCTGCTTCTGGAAATGATGGCACACGTCCTGGCCAGCAAAGGAGCCTGGGCTCTGAGTGCCCTGCCTTTGGAATAATGACCAACGTGACCAGTTCTGCTTGTTGTTGTCAGGGGAAAACAATCGATGCAGCGCTGCGGGACGGCCACACGGTGGCGCCGCTGCCCAGGAGGTGCCCGGGACCGAGAGGACGAAGCAGGGGGACACCGGGCACGGAGGGGACACTGGGGACACCGGGCACGGAGGGGACACCGGGGACGCCGGGCACGGAGGGGACACTGGGGACACCGGGCACCGAGGGGACACCGGGGACACCGGGCACGGAGGGGACACTGGGGACACCGGGCACCGAGGGGACACCGGGGACACCGGGCACGGAGGGGACACTGGGGACACCGGGCACCGAGGGGACACCGGGGACACCGGGCACGGAGGGGACACTGGGGACACCGGGCACCGAGGGGACACCGGGGACACCGGGCACGGAGGGGACACTGGGGACACCGGGCACCGAGGGGACACCGGGGACACCGGGCACGGAGGGGACACCGGGGACACCGGGCACGGAGGGGACACCGGGGACACCGGGGCGCTGGGGATACTCTGGGCACCGGGGACACGCTGGACACTGGGGACACGCTGGACACTGAAACCGCGGGGGGCTGGGGGCCGGGGGCTCTGAGGCTCTGCCCAATCTCCCGTCCGGCTCGCAGCCCGAGCCCCGCCAGCCCCGCGCCCGCCCGTGCGAGCGTCACCGCCCGAGGGGACGGGGCTGCGCTGCCTCCGGAGCCCCCGGGGACCGGGAGGACCGGGAGGA
>WAAE01010456.1:0-28859 GCA_013400495.1 Nicator chloris
ACAATACATAACAAATAGTATTTATTTTAAAATAACACAAATTGTTAAACAATGTACACATGCTGTTTCCCAAGGAGCTGCTTTGGTAAGAAAAATACCATATGAAGTATTATGAAGTCATAAATCACAACAGGAGGTAACAACACTAATGAGACACTTTACTGTGTTTTGTGCTGCAGACTGAAAACACATTTCTGGTTTTGACAAAGGGGAAATGGAAAAAGCAAACAATTCTGGTCTAATTTACCTCTTTTCTAGTATTGAAAAACCCTATTATATGTTATCTTATTGTATTCTAGTTTGCTCTATTTCCTACCAAGAAATGGAGCATTTATCCAAAGCACAACTATGAAATTATTGGCACATGATACCTGTCCAACAGGCGGGGGGGAAAAAAGATTAATTGCGGGAAAAGCAACTTGCAGCTAGAAAAATGCCAAGACTTATTTTCACAAACTGTAAGTAAAGCAATAGTTATGCTTTGAAAATATTTAACAAAATACTTTCAACTATCATGCCAATATTTTTAAAAAAAAATTTTGGTGGGCCTATTTCTACCAGCCATGATGAAGAGGGAGCAAATCTGAAAAGCTGGAAGTACCAGTTCATACATCCAGGAATCATAACCCACCTTTCATGACACTTAAAGGCTCTGATTTGTCAATTAACAAATTCAGATTATCATTCACGGGAACATATATGTCCAGTTCACATTTCATTTATAGAATAGGTCTTTATATCTGAGAGCTTCAAATATTTTGTGTGTTTTCCAGTTTATTGACTTCTTTGGGAGCATTTTTAGACATACTCTCTTTAAATTTCACTATGCACAGCTCTGAAGCCACCAAGTACTAATCTGGTCCTCTCCTCCTGCTTCCAATGAGTTTTGGAAGTGCTTTGGCACTGCAATACCCAGTAGCCCCATGAGGAAGAATCGACTAACACCAGTCAATCAAACGTCTCCGGATGTAATCGACAGAAATTAAACATGGAGAAGACAAGCTAAGTAATAAAATATTGGTATCTCCATATAATCAAGATGTGGGAAGAAGACAAGTTCTTTTGGAAAACGGAATTGTATAGGAACTGAAATTTCAGATCAGAGAAAAAGGAGGACCAAGATGCAACAGAGATCGTTCAGGAAATACTGCCAGTGACAAGAGATACATCTGCTTTCTCTGAACATGTATTGATCCAGTTGGTTTTATGCTCAGGATGCCTCCAGTGCTGCTGAAGGTGTCACATTTCAGGTGACTTGAAACAATGAAACTCTGACTAATTGCAGTTATTAGAGATATTAGCTTGCTTTTCCTTTTACGGTGCATTGAAGTTTCCCTGAGGACAAACTGAAGACAAAAGGTGTAGCACCGACCCCACAGCTCTGCCTATGACTTCTGCAGTGCTCAAGTGAAGAAACTCATTAGCCAGCTGGGATTCCATGTAAAAAATCAAAAATGCCAACCATTACCAGACAAAGGTGCAAGTGTCAGTGTGAAAGCCATGCCAATATGCTACACTGCTGATAAACCTCCTGCTTTTAACACTGGAATTCTTTTTCCGTGGAGCCCAAGACTTGCAATCTATTTGCAAAAGATGGCAGAAGGTTTGGCAGTTTGGGCTGGGTTGTTTGCTCACCACATTCAAGTTAAGAATAAATGTGTACCTGGCAAAAGATAATGACTGTGACACACCTGCTTCCATAGTAGAATCCTAGGATATCCTGATTTAGAAGGGACCCACAAGGATCATTCAAGTCCAACTCCTAGTCCTGCACAGGACAATCCCAAGAATCACAGTACAAATGTCTAGCACTTTTGAGAGGTTTCAAAAAAAGAGAATATTTTTTTCTAATGCTTATTAAAATATAGTTATTTTTTGCTAAATTTTCTGGATATAAAGGAAAACAAGAATTTCTCTAACTCTAAGGATTTGTGTTTTTAAAAAACAGCAAGTGTTGTATAATCAGAATTTGTCTACTGAAATAAACACTATACAGATGCCTGCTAAGCAGGTATCTGCTGTTGCATTTAAAATAATTGCAATTTATGTATTCAAACTGTTTCTGTTTACAGCAGTGCAAAACCAATTGCTGATTAAGGCTATGTTCAAGTCCTACATTTGTTCTTTCTTTTCCCATTTTTATTGCAGGTGCAGATATTGAGGAATATACCTTTATTCTGTAAAATAAGACCAAACCCTTTGATAGAGTTCTGGTGTTAAAAGACACTTGCACTTCAGTAATTATAGGCTACATCTGCCCAGTGTTACATTAGGAGACAAACCCAAGCTGCCTGACAGTCCAGGGTACCTGCCTATGTTGGGTCCAGACTTTTTTCTTTTTTTTTTTTTGGGAGACAGCCTATCAGGCAAGGAGCTTGTGCAGCAGGCAGCAGGACAAGGTCAAATACTCACAGATGAAACACAGACACAGCTACTGCAAGACACCTCATCTGCCACAACCAGCACAGACAATCCTGAATTCAGCCATTCACTCACTGATTTTGTTTTGTTTTGTTTTGTTTTTTTTTACTTCTATTAGCACTACAGAGCTCACACTAGAGAAACAAACTGGACTGCTTTGGAATGTAGCTCGTACATCAGGTACTGCTTGATAATGACATTTCAATGCCAGGGCTGACCCCACTGGCCTGTAACCAAGGCCAGAGGGTGCACACACTGGACTTGGGTATAAATGAGGGCGTCATCTGGCATAGAGAAATCTTTATTAACAGTGCTGAGGCACATGGCAAAAAAAAACCCTAGCAAGGCTATAATTCTAGCCTCAGTCTATTCAGTCTGATGTTAGAAAATACAACTTATTATTCATGAATTGAGAAAAATTTATATGTAAGTCCCCTTATGAGATAAGCTTATCCCCAACCCCACCCTGCCAAACCATTGTCAGAGTATCCCACGTTGGTCTGAGGCCACACTCCAAGCATGGTTTTGTAATAAAAGCATAATCTCTTCCTATGATAGCTTTTGTCATTATAGTTAACTGCCTTCCACTCTAATTCAGCACATAAGAATGAATTTCCCTTCAAACAATTAGCATTACTAAACAACTACATAAACCTTTGACTTGAAAGTGGCTTTCAGACAAGTTGTACAAAACCAGTGCCTGGTTTAAAAAAAAAAAAAAATCAAACAAAGAGGCAAAGAACTTTTGTTGCTATTAGAGGGTCGAATATGTGGAGCAAAATTAGAGTTGGGTTATTCCTCTCTACCTGGATGTCCTGTGCTGCAGGCTCAGTAGAGGTGGCATTATAAGCGTGACTGAATAAAACAATTTATAATAAGGATTTTGCCCACAGCATCGTAGGGAGGTGTTATAGCAGCACAGTAGGAAGAAATGTGATCTTTCATTGGTTTCACTTCGGTGACCAGAGGCCAGATGACAACAGATAATCAGCAAGGGCTGTAATTTATCATGGCACTGTAAGGCAGAGCAGCTTCCAAAGACAAGCCAGCACAGCAGCAGACCACCACCCAAGGAGGCAGAACAAGTTCTCCTCTGAGGCCCAGGTGTTCAGACAAGTGTGCATGAATTTGCACACACAGACAACAGCGTGTATCAAATCTCTGCTCTCCACACCTTGCTCAGGGTCGAGTGAAACAACTGGGAATTTGCATATATATACATATTTCATTAAGGCACCTAAATTGTATGAATAAGGCAGTGCACTTCAATAGCTCTTCCTGGTACACCGGTTTTAATAAGGCCATTGTCTATATGTTTAACAGCTAATACTTCTGCTCTTTCCCTCACCATGGAAAATTCTGCCCAGTGCAGAGCCAGTTCCTCGGGCTTCAAACAGCTCACTACAGATACACCTAACAGGAGAAAACTACCTGCAGGTAAGGGCTGCAGGGTCTTAACAGGAAGAGCATAAATGGCTAAAAGCATCATTCTTGTACCTGAGAAGTGCGTTTTCACTGCAAGCCTATTCCTGAGTACCAGAGGCCTCTCCAATGCACAGTGCCAAGGCTAAACTCAAAGCCTGTGCATGCCAGCCTTGACAGGCACCAGAAGCAGCCCAGGCAAGCACAGGGTGCTGACACGAGCAGACCTTTCACCACACACACGCATCGAGGTGAACTGGAGCGATTTGATGCCACGGGCTGAACCCTGACATCTGTACGGGCTCTCCTTTGTGCAGTGGGATGCAAAGGGTTCTCTGACTCGGCACTGGACACTGCAGTACTGTGCCAATGCACTTCTCCCTTTTCAACTGTCTTGTTTTTTACCGCTATTCAGTGGTAAAAAGTCACAAATGCTGAGTTGCGATTCTTCCAGAGTTTCTGATCAGTCAAAATCATCAGGTCCTACCTGCATGAGCATTTAATGCGAACAGCCATACAGGCAAATGATTTAGGCTGAGGCAAGCCCTGCTCTTCCTCTGAGAGGCTGGGCAATTTTCACCTACTTATTCTGTTTCATCAATCTCTCCTTCCCCCTTTTACTAAGAGCCCCAAATCATTGTCCTGGCTGACAGCGTCAAAAACCACATGAAATCTGTGAAAGCAAGTGGCATACACTCACTAACTTCCATGGATTTTAGGTCAATCTTACAGCCTTCAGCTTAAAACTCAGTGTCATTTTCCCTGCTAATTGTACAATTCAAAGCCCATCCTTCTGAGCTCATTTGAAAAGAAGAGGCTTTTCTTGTCCAAGTAGGGTTAGCCTTATCAGATACAGCCCCCATAAAACTTCCCTTTATCCCTGAAATCAATTGTCACACCCTTACTCCCAGCTTTGCCCACATCTACCTTTAGCAATTTAAGTCTCATTCCGTCTGTGAAACAGGCAATAAATCACATCCACTGTATTGAGTGAAAAATAAATCATAAACTTTGAAGAAACAAAGAGAAGTTTGCAGAAGACTTCAAAGACGTATTGCTTGCTATTTGCAAAGCAAGGGGAAATCAGGTGTTGGCAAGGAGCTGGGGTCTTTGCATGCCATCAAAGGGCTCCTTAAATAGGTTCCTCTAAAGTTCCTGTTCTTAAATACATGCACAGATGTGTCCTGAGGAAGCAAAATCTGTCCTTACCTATCTTCAGCTTTTAAACACAACCTCAACGTTCATTTTTTCTAACATTTCTGCTTCTCTACAAATGAAAATCAAAATTTCTTACTCCTTAATAAAGAGTCACCATGTGAATAGTTTTTCAGTGATTTTAGCTGCCTGTGAGTCCTTTGACTTTTAAAGCTCTAAGGAAACTCCAATATGTGTAATTAATCCCCAAATGGAATACATCTGTAGAGCAGTAATTTCTTTCAAGCTTAAGTATAACTGGGCCATGCACCCCCTGCATCAAAACTTTGTAGATGAGATTCCATTTTCTTGCTTCTCTGGAACACAAGACTATGAGAAATCCTTGTATAAATAAGCACAGAAGAATTATTTTTCCATTGCTCTGACTTTTTTTTAAAACAATGTTCCTAAATAAAAAGGGTAGTGAGACTGTTGGCTTTTCATGTCGTTGCTGTGTTGCTACAGTACATTTTTAAAGTTTGAGAAGGGACATCATATCCTTAAGTTTCCTGAAATGAACAGACTGTTGCCATAGATTTCTTCTAATTATGTTATCTTCTCATCTATCCCTCCTACAGCTTAAGATATTTCAACATAAAAATAAGTAATTCTGAAATTAATCTGTTTCTACAAAATATAAAAAGATGTATTTCAAAGGATTCCATATTTTACCAAAATTGGTAGTTCAAGAAGATAGTTCGAAGTCAGGAATTAAACAGCAGAACGTTCTTCAAAAAACAGCTTCTTTCTAATCCTCACCTCTGTTTCGAAAAACTGTAAACATTAGAAGAAACACATTGTCTGTGTCTAAAAACTACTTTTACAATTAGTAGTTTTGAGTTTAAGGATAGTGCTCAAAAAAAAAAAAATTTGCAACTGTTATTCTGATGTAGCCACCCTTTTGGATTGCATTTGTAAAGCTAAAGATAGAAGTGACAATTATTCTAAGATTATTTAAAAATTAAAAATCCAGTAGAGTACTAGGTTTAAAAATTCTATTTGCATTTTATCTGTCACTGAATTTGCCCTAATTGTCCACTATTGTGATAATGTCTGAGTTGAATACTGTATGTCTATATGTATGTTAGCACCCAGCAATTAGCTCAGCAATAATTATATACTATTTCTGACCTCTTTGTGCAGCTGGCAGAGGGTGGGGTTTTTTAAATACATCTTCTGCAACTTTAAGTAATTTTAAAAAGCACAAAAATAGAGTATAAGAATGATAGGAAACAATTACTAGATTTGCCATAATTCCTTATATACTTGAAGAATTTGCATATACATTGTGATTACATGCAGCAAGTCTGAACTCTAACAGATATTCCTCAATAGCCTCTGTTCCTTTTATAGCTCATTGAGTAATTCTTTGATTTCATAATTGATCCTATGTTATCTATGAAGGACATTTATTTTTATATTTTTAAAACAACTATTTATTAAATGCATTTATATAAAGTAGAGAGAATATTTAATTTTTTTTAATCTTACAGTGTGTTTCTTCACTAAAACACCTTTCCTCACCATAATGACACCAAGTGACACACATCCAGTGCCATGTACTTCAAACAGTTGGAACAGGACTAAGAAAATACAGGTAACATTTCTCAGTATTGCATTGGTTCAGTTGCCTCCTTATTCCTCTGATATTTTATCCATTTCTCAAATGAGAGATGCTACATGATTAGAGATATTTATAAATTAAGAGATGTAATTTCCCCCCAAGGTATACATATGCAAGATTCGTCAAAGTTAAATGTCAAAAAGAATTAAAGATAAGAACCTTATTCTAGCAAAACTGCAAAAACCTCTATTTTTGCATTTTTCTTTATGCAAGCCATGTGTGGTTCATTAACATTATGTTAGCAAGGTTGTAGGTCAGCTTAGAAATCCAATTGCAAATCAAGGGAAACTGTTTTCAAAAGGCATCTGACTTGGCCTTCAAACCCTAATAATCTAAAGAGTAAGTCAGATCAGTAAACTACAAGACAAAATTTAGTTTATGATTAATAGAGTTCAGAAGATGAACTACAGCAGATAACTGGACTTCATCTGGTCCATGGACTGCTCATGAGTAGGTCACAACTCCACAGAGTTTCTTGATGCAGTGTTTTTAGCATCCTGTTAAACTCCCTCATTGATGGATCCTCACTGAATCTGAAGTCCAGAATCTAATTCAGGTGTTGGTCTTACACCGAGGACACGAACGTGTTCCCTTGCCCAGCTGTCAGAGCCATGGCTTGGCAAGTTCCTCACAAACCCATGGGTGGGACCTACTTGAGCTGTCAGACCACTGCAGATGGTCTCACACTGTAGAGGAGATTTCAGTCTCTGTTCCAGTGCTCCTCATGAAACATAAACCCCCCTTAAAACTCCTGTTTTCTGTGAGGAAGAGTATTTCTCTGTTCAAATATGAGGAAACTGTTAGGCAATCCTAGGCAAATCCCTAGGCTTCTTCTTTCTCAAGTAAGGACAAGTAAAATAAGCAGAAACCTTGGATCAATATCCCTGTCAAGCAGAATTTATAGTCACAATATAGCATTCTGCTAATCTGTCAGCATTAGCAATAATTCTTCACAAGAGATTATTATGGCATATCAGAGTATGGACAGCACTGTAAAATGACATGGCTGAATTTTCAAAATAATGATGTCACTTTCCATAGGGGGAGAAAAAGCCCACCAAACAAAACAAACCCACACATATTGTAGAGCAGACTGCATACAAGTCTGAGATAATGATGAACAAACTCTTATGTTGTAGCTATAAGACTTCCAGATGCAAAGTCTGCTCAACATATATGTAAATAAAATAACACTACCATGTGGCCGCTTCAGAAAACAGAGAATTATGTAAGCTGAATAAAAATGCAAACTCTAAGCAGATGTTTCCTGTAAGCTTGCAGCAAGGTAATGGTAGAAATACTTTAATAAGCACAAAAACCTTGTCAGATTTTGGCTCTTAACTCCTATCACTGTCAGAGCAGATGCCATTTTCCTCCATATGTTAATCTATCTACATATTTATATAGCTTTTCTCATCGAAGCACCTGCACAACTTTTAGTCCCTTAAGGTTTCATTCTCACAACATGTAAGAAGAACGGGCAGTTAATAAACAAGCAGCTGAGATGCAAACTGAGCTAAAGACTCGGGCAGTTTGTAGCTGAACCCATGGTTTAGAGGAGGGCTTTTAGAAACCAGTCCTCACCATTAGCTGCAAAGCATTTTACCCAAAGCCATACACAGCTTTCATTTAAGGACACAGATTAACAAGAGCATGATAAAGGCAAATCAGACTGTCAGCTCTATAACAATTTAAGAGTTAGTTTATATTCACTGTTGGAGGTGACCTGTTTTAGGACACGTGCTTTAGTTCAGCCCAGAGCCTGAGATAAAATGATGTTGCCACCTTATCCTACACAGCAGAGTGCCCTAATTTCAGGAATACTTACAGCAGACTGCAGTGTTCAAACAATGCAAAACCTTTTAAAATGGTTAATCTAAGTCTTTGGTATCTTCACACTACAGTACATATTATCAGCATTTTTCAAGTATGCAAATTGCTGCAGCAATCCTAAAGGCTTATAACGGCCCATGTGCTGATTATTCCAATGAATAGATTTTAAGGCAAGAAGGGACTTTTAGAATCATCCCTCACAGCACTTGTGGTTAATTGTGAGTAGATGCTCGTTTGAAATGCCAGCCAAATGAGAAAGAATGTAACCGGTGCAGGTTCAACTGTTTCCAAAAAATGACATAAAAACACTTATTTTAGTAGTAATAAGAGATTTTTCCATTTTAGGGTTTGCTTTAGTATAAATCAATCAATAAATAAAAATATTAATACAGGAAACAGATCTACCATTAAAAATAATGGGAAAAATTCTTTGTTGTGAGGCAGTGGCACAGGCTGTCTAGAGAAGCTGTGGATGTCCCACCCGTGGAAGCATGCAAGGCCAGGTTGGATGGGGCTCTGTAGAAAGCCATAGTGTCAGTACTATGCTTATATTTCATCTACAATCTTAACTTTGGCAACCAGATGCTCATGTATATGCTTCCATTTTATTGTCTTAAATTGGATATAATGGCATTTTACAGTCAGAAGGAAATTATGAGCATGGCAGAGTAATCCCATCATGAGTCAGCAGTGACATAGATTACTATGCACCTGTGGGTTTCCCTATGTCTCCTCTCCCTAATAAATCTGTGTTTTCCACCACCTTTTCCAAAATAGGCAAGTACAAGAGAGCATGACTGCTAATGGTCCCCTAGAAAACCAAAGAGGAAAATCACAATGCAATGCTTGGACCCTTTCATCTCCGTGGAGACTTTCAAATAATAGTCCACAACTAAAATATCACAAGATGTATTTTGGAACAAAAATATATATGATATATCAGATCAACTATTGTTATGTGCCAACTGTTCTAACCAATCAAGAGGGTTTTTTTTTTTGTGTTTAATGGAATTTTAAAACATCATTATATTCTAATCAGAACAAATACTACACTGTGAATTTATTATAGAATCATAGATATATATATATACAAAGACATCTATTAAAGACTTTTGGAAGGGATATCAGAGATTTTTTTGTGATATTAAAAATGTCCATGTATCAAAGATTAGATTTACCTTTTTCATAAATAGAAGCAAAATTGCACACACAGTGTAATTCTATGTATCTTTGCCTAGACTTTTACCTTTATTTTATTTTCTTTCCTTTTCTGAGAGGAGACAAATCAATTTTTTGTAGAAAAAGAAGCATTTAAAATACTCTAAAATGCAACATAATGCACTTAGGTATAGTGACACATAGGATATTTGACTTCACTACAGGTCTGAAAACGAAAGCATGCTGAAGTGAATATTCCTCAAAAGCCCACAAGAACCAAGCCTTGATGCTAGACTTGTGTATTAAAAGGTAAGATAAGAAAGTGGGTTTGTGCTCTCCGAGGGTCAGGGGGATGCTGTGACACCATGAAGGCAAGAGCTGTTCTGCTCCATGCCCTCCCTGCCTTGCAGCCCAGCAGCACTGAGGGCAATGAGCCCTACCAGGCTCGGCTTGACCCCACCAGGGCTGTGCTCAGGGGCAGCAGCAGAGAACAACCAAATGTGACAGCACAGGGGCCACCAGAGGAGGTGCTGAGGGCGAGGTCTGGCTGCTGATCTAACCACTTGCTTGTGGCAAGAATCCCAGGCAAAAATACAAGCAGGGGATTTAAGCAAGTCAAAGCAAAGAGGTTTTCACCACGTGAGACCTGGAAATCCTTAATTCCTCTGGAGGTAGATATCACTAGCTGATATCACCACACCATCTGCCCCAGGAGGTTTTTCCTCACAATCAAATCTGAAAATACCAGGAGCAATAAACACAGCTAATAATTAACACACCCAAGACCTAATGGCAGTACATTTATTAAGCACTGATAACCAGTATTAACCTAAAAATATGTAATAAAGGAAAGCTAAAATATCCCACAAGTGTCCCAGATATCTTGTTTCTTCAGTTATCAAAAATTTGCTGAGGTACAGCACAATTTGTTTTAAATGTGGATTAATTTCTTTTTTTAATATGTTTTCTTGTCTATTCCTATGCATGGTATTACTTTATGGTGTACATTTTCCTATCAAGGAGAAACTAAAGCCCTTCAATTGTTTACAATGTATCTTAAATGACAGCAGGAACCATTATTATTATTTATACTTAAACAGTAACCACAGTTTAGTAACCCAGACTAGTGCTGTATTGCATAAAGACGGAACAAAACCAGAAATAGCAAGACTCCACCTCAAACCCCTGGCAGATTTCAACATTTGCATGAGAGGCCTAAATTAGGACCCTGGTAGCCTAAATCTCCTTTTGCAATCAATGCTGAGAGGAGGACCCTTCTGGGGCACTGCTCAGATCTCCAGCAGCCTGAACTTCTCAGTGTCTTTGTGATCATGGGGCTGCAGCTCCTGTACTATTTTTTAGCTAAACAGCATATTTTTCATCTTTTCAATATTCATACCAATTCCTTCTGTCTGCAAACCCTCCCTAGCCTTACAGCAACGATTTCTGACCAAAAAACTTCTTGCTCAGCATTGTCTTTCCCATCCAAGATCAACACCAGCCTGCCTTGCCCATCCATAAAAGATTGCAGCTATTTTCTTCCGTTATTCTTCCTCTACCCTGCTAATCATAGAATGGCCTAGGTTAGAAGGGACCTTCAAGATCCTCTTGTTGGAACACCCTGCCATGGGCAGGGACATCTTCTACTAAATCTGGTTGCTCAGAGACCCATCCAACCTGGCCTTGAACACTTCCAGGGATGGGGCAACCACAGCTTCTCTGGACATCCTGTGTCAGGGCCTCACCAGGGAGATATCCAACCTATACCTACTCTCAATTTGAAGGCATTCCCACTTGTCCTGTGACTCCAGGCCCTTGTAAATAGTGTCTCTCCATCTTTTCTGTGGGCTCCCTTCAGGTACTGGAAGGCCACAATGAGATCACCCCAAAGCCTGCTCTGTTCCATGCTGAACAAGCCCAATTCTCTCAGCCGTTGCTCACAGCAGAGCTGCTCCATCCCTCTGATCCCCTTGGTGCCTCCTCTGGCCTGGCTCCAAAGGTTCATGTCCTTCCTGTGCTGAGGACTCCAAAGCTGGACACAACACTCCAGGTGGAATCTCACCAGACTGGAGTGGAGATGCAGAATCTGCTGACATTTTTACCCATGAAATAATGCTGTAACCGCATTACTTATTATTTCCCCCAAATTCATGTCCCCCAGGCAGAAAGGTGCACCCCTCCAGCAGCATCCCCTCCATGTCCCCCTGCAGACCCCTGGATAGGACAGAACACTGGGAAGCCCTACAGAAGCAGAGGCATTGTTCAGAGGGCTGAACACACAATGCGAGCATATGGCTGCTAATGCTAATTAATTACACTGTGGGTTAGGGGGACACTGAAATAATAATGCTGAATGAGATTGGAAAGTTACTTCCTGTGTTTTTAATGAGGGTAGTATCTCTCTGATTTCAAAGAGCACAACACGACTCCAGAGGACCCTTCCTGCCCTCACAAAGGTCAAATGCCATAATTTAATCTGCCATAGTAAAATAATTAATGCAAACGTCAATGGCAAACTTCACAACAATGGGCTAGGCACAAATTTAGCTTTATGAATAGTAGCAAAAAAAATCAGTTCACACAGCTGAATCCCTTTTTTAAAAAATATGACTTGTCTACACTGATTCTACACAGGCATTGACTACTTTTGCTTCCAGGTGGGTTGGATTATCAACTGCTCTCGTCTTTTTTTTTTTTTTTTTTTTAGTGAATAGTTTTATTCAGCAGAATAAAAAGATTAGTTTATGCATGAATTATCCCAACTTGAAGACATATAGCTTTAAAAAATAAACAAGAGGTTTTTTACATTTCATTTAACAGATTAGAAAAAAAAAGTTCTAACCTTGTCCCTTGACTTATTTACAAACTTTTTCAATTTCTTATTATTTGAACAAACTGCCTATAATTCCTTACCATTGTGCTTATTTGGAGATAACCACACCTTCCTAGAGTGTCATTAAAAGTATGATGAGACAAGATTTTCTTCCAGAGAAGTAATGTTTGGATTCTTTAAAAAAGAAGAGCAGATCCCTTTTAAACACTTACAGCTCTTGTAGTGAAAAGTTGTTCCCATTTACTAAATGGCCACTGTCAGCCAGAAAAATCACATTAAGTTCAAGAACAATCATAATTAGCATTTTCAATCAAAATGGTACAATAATAAGCACATTAACACAATAACACGTTGATTTATGAAGAAGGGAAGTTCTTGCTGCCTAAGGTAATGTTTTAGTCTGAAAAGAATAATTGCCAACTACTTCAAAGCGCTATAGTGAATTAGGCTTGTTTATGGCATAATTAGAGTAAAAATGAAGACATGCATGTGCCAGATTTCAAATTGGCTATTTTCTACCTGCAGTGCTCAGAATTTTCAATGCCTTCTGCAATGGATTGTATCTTGCTATTTTCAGGCACTGTATCAGGTTGCATCATGTCACATCCTATTATAGTAAACGATGTAACAATTCTATTGAGTTCACCCCTAGGTATTCACAATGCTAGAAAAGTAAAGGAAATAAAAATATACTCAGCGGAAGAGTTAACAAAATGAAACTTAAAAAAAATAGAAATCTTTCAGTTTACCAGTTTTCAAAATGCAGGTTACATCATCAATTTCATTTTCTTGGTTATTTTTTGATCTCATTCTTCTGTTCTTTGCTTAGCACAAAAATGATGCAGAGACCCAACAGAAGGCGAGACACTCCACAAAGAAAAGCCAACAAGAACTGAAGGATTGACTACAACATAGTTTTTGAAAATCTACAAGTTCACCACTAACTACTGTTGTCAAGAGTCCTTTTTCAAAAAATAAGATTTCTTTGACAAATGAGACTCCTGGGTTATTATAGGGAGAATTCTTAGTGAAATCTGTTCCCTCGTCTTAGAATATCTTTCAAAAGTTTCTTTTTATTTTCCTTTTATAGCAACTTTTTAGGCAGAAGAAACCCATTTCTATCATCTACAAAATGCCCAAAGAGAGTTAATTATTTAAAGCTACTACTTTACATTAAGCACAAATGTGATATTTCCATTAGCTTTAATTGTGAGGAGACATTAAAGAACTGCATCTCTCTTCACTGGCAAAGCGTTTCAAAAACAACTAAAAAAAAAAGAAATCTGACAGATGGAAAAAAACCTCTTAAAGTGCTTATTTAAAAGTAAATGTTAGGTCAATATAATTAAGAGATTCAGCAGCAAAAGCATCCTTAACAATTTTTTTTTTTTAAATCAAATATCATCATTATTGGAAGAACATGCTGTTCATACATAAATAAGGAGCCAGAATCACTGTTTTTAATGCAACAGAAAACACAGTCCTTACCATGAAAATATAACTAGTATATCCTAACAAGGAATAATGTTAGTCTAGTTTGTTTGCAAGTTTTAGACTAGTTTTATTCTGGAGACCTTGCAGTCAAGGGAGACTAAGATACACCTAGATCCCCACCCCTAACCATATAGATTATTTAGAATCAATCATTATTAAACGGGGATGTGGAAATATGTGTGTGTCTGGGTAGATATATATAGATATATATAGAGATATAAATTTAAAAAAAAATGCAATACCTTTTTAGAGGGGCTGGGAGACTCAGAACTGAAAGTGAAGGAAGTTAGCATGAAAATAAGTACCTGATTACTGAAACACTGCCATAGTCAGCAGCAGGCAGAAAGGAAGCAGTAGTGAAGGTTCAGCAGTTCTCCAGAGCACACCCATAGCCACATCAAATCTGAAATCTTTTGAAATCCTATTCCACATTCCCTTGCAATCTAGCAGCAGTTGTGAAAACATATTTCAATCATTTATAATGGCCTTAAAATTATATAGCACCTTTCATCTAAATTAATCTGAAAACGGGATTCTAGCTTTATTCACTAATTTTAGAATTCATTGTGCTTAAAACAAAGAACTCCATTAGCTAACTTATAAATAGGCTAATTATCATAATGTGACCTGACTACTGTAAGTTGCCTAGACAGCAAAATACACAACTTTGAAGCTGCAAATCACCTGATTCTTTCCTTTATAAGAATCTGAGTTCATACACTTGCAGAAACAGTAAGAAAAAGGAAGAACACGCAGTGAATTTTCAAAGAAGAGCTTATTATAGCTAATTCAAGGTTCTCTATTAGAGGGAATTTTTTTTCTGATTCGTCAGAACTGCATGTTGTAAGAAGACATGCCCAATGAGGCAGCAGGAGAAAACCAAGAGGAACTCAGATCCTCCCTGCTTTCACACCACATTCCTACCAATTTCAGGAAGTGGAAGCTCCATCAAGGTTTTCATTTTTGACTAGCCAGTGACTGTATGAACCCCACCTTCAGTCTGTCCTCATGTGACATCTCCAGGGAGAGCTGGGGCTCGGTTTGCCAAGGCACAAGAGAAGAGCCTTGTCCCAAGGCTCATGGCTGCAGGGGGAGGCTCAGCTGCCTCCCCTGGCAGTGAGATGTCCTTCCCCAGGCAGCTCAGCCCCTTGCTGCCAGCTCTCCAGCAACTGAGCTTGGCTTTTGCTGTCTTTTAAATTACTACTGAAGGCAACATTCCAAAAGGATTATTAATTTTAGGAACCTAGTCTTCTGCGTTCCTTACATCGTTTTGACAACCATTACCCTTCATTTTTACTGTATCATTACCACAGCCAGTCTCACTCCTCCTTCTGTTATGTTTGTCTTCCCAGCAGGAAGCAAAACTGGAGCAGGAACTGCTGGTTTTATCGGCGATGTTCACCAAGCCTATCACACGTGAGATTTCCATTGCTAATAAACTACATGTCTAAACAAAATCTCTTCAGCAACTCCTTTTCCTTCTCTGACAGCATCCTTTGGATCAAAGACATGAGTTGACAAAACATGCAGTAACTAGCTATGTCTGAGTAGGTCTTCACACCAGCATGGATTATGTGCTTCTCCTTTTCACAACACAGACATTGTTTTGAAATACAAAATGTAAAATGAAGTCAATAACAGCAGAATATTCATTCAGTTAGAAATAGTGAGACCCAGGATAGGTATGCAGCTGAGCACAGAAACTATTATATTAACTGCTAGCAGAGAGTGTACAAGCTTAAATGAGTCTATTACTATAAATGCAGAATGTGCAAATTAATTTGTGTCTGAGCCAAATTAAAATACAGCCTTGAATTTCTGCAAGATAAAATATTTGGCTTAATACAAAATGTTTTGAACAGTTATGTTAGTAAATAAAATTTGCTATCAAAGTAGAAAGAGTGCCTTGACCAAAGCAAGGCCTGTTAAAGATTAAAAAAAAAAGATGATATTCAAGGTATGTGAAGGGATGAAAAGTAATAAGGTCTGAATGACTTAGTGATGGCTGTCATAAAAATCTAGCAGGGTATTCTATTTACAATATGTAATAAAACTGTCACACACAGAATTTATAAAAGCATTTGCCCTAGAAAGCTAAATCTTTTTGCCAAGGGCAAGTTAATAACCTCTACAGTTCATTTGAATATATGGGCAAAGAGATGTTTTGACTAATAGAGCATCACAAGGTGAGCGCTAGGCAATCTAACAGATAGTGTGAGAATAGGATGATCCAAAGATGATGACAACCTGTTAGAATACTGCTGAAAAATCTTGTGAACCTCACAGCAATTGTGCTCTGTCCTACTAAACGTGTGCTGGGCACGTGTGTGCAAATGTGAGAGTTTCACTGATTGGGGATTACACATGCAGCAATTCCATGTTAGCTGACATTAAAATAATTCCTCCTCAAATACTCAGAGAAGATGCTGACTTGTGAAGTAGCAAATTGAATGCAGAGCTACTGCTCTTAAGATTATGCAGGGCTTAGTGGTTTGAGAGATTTAAGTCACTAACAGATCAGCTAAAATCCAGGATTTTTTCCTTCATAAAAATCCACACTTGTAAATGAACATATTTTCAAAATGAAGCTGCAATAATACAACTTAATTTAACTTGGAATGGTGTCCCACATTATAAACTATGACTCATCCAGGAAAATAGTTGGCCAGAGTACAAAGCTGCATACAAGTTCTTGGGGAACAAGCAACAACTCAGTCCCACCTTTTTTTAGATGTAAATCCATATTCAGCAAGATAATAACCACTGTATCAGAAAAAATACATTTGCTTCTGCCCCAGAACTAGGAATATTTTTCTGTCCTGAGCACCATCTTGCCACAGATTACTATTTCTACCTGAGCTAGCTAATTTAAAGTTTATTTTGCTCTAAAACATGCTGCTGTGACTGCAACTTAGACAGACTCCATGACAAGTTATATTAGCTCCTCAATATATTTGCAGTGGAGCTTTGATGAAAAAAAACCCAACCAGGATAGATTCCATTAGACCTACATGACTTAAACCCCGCTGCCAGGCACTTCTGTGCAAGACATTTGGTGCTCTTGCACAGAGGAAAGGGTCCAAATAAATGAGATGAGCTTCAGATTAGTTTTTAGCCATCTTCCCAATAGATATGTTGAGGCAGCAGCTATAAAGGCTTCTGGCTGGTGGCCTATCCCCACGACACAAAGGGAATTTTCCTGTCCTGCTAATGAAATGTTGTGCCTGTGTATCTGGCTGTGCAGATTTTGCTGACTACAATTCCGTCCTGCAGCAATGTTATTTTACCTTCAAATTTAAAGCCTGTACATCAGAAACCAATTTGAAAGTTCAGCTATCATATAGCTTTTATAAATGTCACTAACATATCATAGAAAAAGTCACAAAGCCAGAATGAGGTGATTCTCTGCTCCTGTAGTTCAAATTACTCGAATTATACCTTTCTTGCATGCTTATATGAGTGACTGATATCCAGGTGTCTGATGAGCATTTGCTGTTGAAATTATATTATTAATCTCCCTACTTCTTTCACTCCAATCCATAGGAGAAACAATAATGATTGATGTTTTATTCTTTTACTGTCCTAATAGAATTCCATTGCATGTAGTACTCTCAGAGAGGAGTGTGTCAAATTTACTTAAACTTTACTCAGGAAAAGTGGCAATGCATGTGGCCATTCAAATTTCCTCTACATCCAGTTTCAGCATCTCACCTATAAGAATCTGTAGCTGTTTTTTTCTGGGAATGTAATATTTCAGGACAGTTAATGGCAACAGAGGGAAAGGCAATGTCTCAGAGCGATAAGGCGGTCCTAAAGAAGCCATGATTTGGCAAAAAAAGATTAAGCAGCACACTTATTTGTGAAGTGATACTGAGTGATGATTCTGTTACTATCAGGTTGTAACATATGTTAAGGACAGCAGCATACATATTGCATCCTCAATTTCAAAATTAATTTTTTGGGGAAAAGATCAGTGCTCAATTTCTGAAAGCCAAAACTTCAGCTTGTTTGAGCGAGAGAAGCTGGCCCAGGCTGCAGGAGATTAGAAGTAACGTCTGCTGTGACATGTCTGCTGCCACTTCTCAGCTGCCTGCTAATGCACCGTGCCACACAAATTTAGGAGGGAGCACAGCTGATGCTGGCAGTACTCTGTGATCCCTGCCCTTGCCATGTCCTTGGAATTGCAAACATCCCTCCTGAAAAAGCTGTGTCACTTTGCTCCCAGCCATGGCAGAGTCCCCATTCCCCCAGCAGCATCCCAGCCCTGCCCTGCCAGGTGACAGGGCTGAGCACACATCACTGCTCTACACGTGCTTCTCATTACAGCCACTGCTGCAGCACCACCCAGGAGCTGTGTGCCATCACCCTTTGGCAGCTTGCTCCTAATCAATCACCCCGGCTTTCAACCTGCTGCTCCTGGCCTACTGCCTTGTTATCTCTCTGCTTCTTCCCTCCACCAAGCAGACTAGCTGTGGTCTCAGAAAATTACCCTTATTTTTCTCTACTCAGGGACTACAGACCTCTCAGCTGGCTGGCTGCTGCCAGCCACATGCTCTCCTCACTGGTGAGATGCTCTTTCCATCACACACATTAGAGCTATGAGTCTGGAGAAGATTTTGTGCCTGCAGGGACAAAAAAAAACCAGCCTGGGAGCCAATACAGCAGCAACAGTAGTAGCAACAATAATACACTGAATGAATCCATGTAAGAAGTGACCTGAAGTGCTCTAAGAATGGATAAAGAATATGAATCTTTGATTTATTTTGGGTTTAAACCAACAACAATGGAGCTGTGCAACATGGACATACCCCTTATGATTCAAACAGGACTGAGCTAAATATAATTGCACGATAAATGTGAATGAACGAGGTTAAAGATTTATTATTATATCACAAAAATTCCCCAGAGTGATCCAGAAACGTGCCTACAATTTAATGGATATTGGGGAATTGTTCGATTTCATAGACAAGTTGCCACAGTACCCTGACATTTCAAAAAGCAGTAAAAATGCCTCACATTTTTCTCCTTTTTAAATGCAATAATGGGGATATATTGCCAAGGACTAGAGGAAACTGCTGCTGCATTGGTGTCACCCTGTTCTTGTGCTAAAGGCTCAAATTGCAGTAAATGAAGACACTGTCTCACTAAAAAAACCACAACAAACACCACAAGAACAACTGTTAGACCAAATCTAAAGTTGGAATGACGTGACATCAATACCCCAAAGTCATCAGAACCGATGGTCATGCTGGGTGCACCACAAGTTAATGCATCAAGAGTTGTAAACTTATTGGAAAGATAGTAGGAGGCTGCAATGCTACATTCAGTTGCAGGAGTTTTTAGCACTGAGTTGTTCATTTTTGCTGTTACTATTGAAAGTTTACAGCAGCTGTAGTGGAGAGAGGACATCCATCCAGCACACTCCTTGATGAGCAGTAGATCAAAGAAAAGACCTACATTTATGGCAAACGTTCAAACAAAGTTTTTGGTTAAACAATACTGGTAAGAGAGAGAAGGAAAGCCACAACTGCCCTACAAGGCATTGTTGTGGTGGCAGAAAGCTGTCATTCCTGCTTTCACTGGGGTCACAGGTCCATAAAAACTCAAAAGATGCTCTCTTTACTAAGGAAGAGAACAAGTAAATTCAGGCTCCATATACTGTCCCTTCCTTTGCAACCCAGAGGGGGAGATTAGTGAGAAAAATGTACCAGGTCCCATTAAAAAAAAAAATATCAAAAAAAAATCTGGAAAAGCTTTTCATTTGATGGGAAAAGAAAGAAGGAATTGAAGCTATTCGCCTCGAAAGAAAAGAGATGAAACAGAAGAATGAATATTCCTTGTCTAGGTTTTAAACTGATAAAACATTTGGTTTGTTTGTTTTCATTGAAGAAAAGTAAATCTGGAATCAGATTTGGTTCAACTTCTAGTTTGCTTGCAAGCTTTCCTCACTTTTGCAATTTATTACAGATATGACTGCAAATACACACATGGGCACTTTTTGTCCTAATTATTGATACACAAATGCACAGGCTATGTTTTAAAAGCAAAGGCAACCTAAATGATATAAAATATGACCTTTTAAATTAACGTGCCAGATTATGAACCACTAAAAGAGAAATAGTAGCTTCCTATGCCTCTGAATTTTTATAAGTATGACAAACTAGACTCAGTGAAGATGCTTGGAGTGGATCAGAGAGGAGACCCACTCTTAGAAATGAGAAAGAAAAGGATGCTCAAGGAGTCCCAACAGGAGGTTCTAGTGAGGTGGGGATCAGTCTCTGCTGCCAGGGAACAGGCAAGAAGACAAGAAGAAATTCTATGATTCTAAGGTTCCTGTGGTGCCAAGAGTGACTATGTGTGTTCATAGAGGTGACTTCATATGCAGGAGTCACCTCAAAAAATAACCTCTCCACTATTTGGGCTAAAGAACAGGGAGGATGAAGGTGGGATAGTGTAACTGAACCCAGACCTACAGTAACATCAACTTCTAGTGGTATTTATTAGTAGGAAACCCTACATCAAAAACACTTCCAAATAATTTAAATGAACTTGCAAGTTTTTATTAATATTAAAAAGGTCCTCTGCTTTTCTCTTTTTGGGAGTTACTTCAGGGTCAGAATCAAAACAAGCTTTTGTTTATTTCTAGAGCACAGGTAACAAACAAATTTCAGCAAATCCCATAAATCCCAAACCTAAAAATTTAACTTCAATGCTTTTTACTTTTTCATATTTTAGTTCTACTCTTGCTACTAGAGTTACTGAGTCAGAATTACCTTTTGCAGTTTTTCTAGCATAGATACCAAATAAAGAAACAAAACAAGAAAAGAAATAGATGGAAATAATAATAAGAAATAGCACTGGCTATTCTAGCAGAATTGTTTGCTCTGCATTTCAAGAAGTGAAATGCAAGCAAATACTTTGTTTAATGCAAAATGCAAAGCCTTCTTTAAGCAGGGCTGAGTACATGGATGAGTGATTCCCTCTCTTGTTTATGCTTCTCTGACTCAGATGCTTTCCAAAGTCCAGTCTCCACTCTCTTAAAGTCACCCACAAAAATCCCTGCTGGTTTTCATCGGAGACAAATGGTACAACAAGATTACTCTTTCCACTTGAATTTGGGACCAAGGAAATGAAATTCCAAAGCATGACCTTGAATCCACATATTTTACATATTGGAAAAACACCTGGGTCCGAATCAACTGGGAAGTTGGTTTGGATTTTTTTTTTCCAATAACTTGATATGTGTTTCTGAAATGAAGTTTAACTCATCCCATGAAAGCAAAATATAATGAAAGTCTCATAAATTATTTAATGCTGGACATATATATTGGCTCCAGCTGCAGCAAAAAAACTCCACAAATGCTGGCAGGCTGTGAGACCAGTCTTATGGCACAATATGTTCTTGTTCATTAGTTTTCAAAAACTACATTAACCTTTTATTTTCTCATTATGTTGTGGTTTGTCTTATTTACGAAGATTACAAGGAGTGACACAATTGGATTTTGCCACATCTCTTGTCCACTGTTTCAAAAGTATTCAGCATCATTACAAATTAAATGACACAATAATATGGTCAGTATTTCATTTGCTGCTTCACAGCTGTTAGAAAGTGTTTCTCTGATCTCAGACATGAGAGGGGCAGCCAAATCTCACTAGTGCCTCTTGGCTGCAGGTTATTCCAACATAGTGGGTTATTGCTAATATATATTTAAATTATCTGCCTTCCTATCAGTTGGATCCCATGCAATCTTTCACTGAAAGAAAACAGTTGGTAAGTATTTTCAAGGATTTTTCTTTTTTAAGCTGGATTTCAATACTTTTTTCCAATAAATGAAACAAAAAGATTTTTGATAGGTTCATACCAATGTTCCATCTATAACTATCAGCTTATCTCTGCAAGGGAAATAGCAAATGAAAGTCCTTGAAAACAGTGGCCATGGTATGGGCCTATCTTTGCTCTTGTGAGCTGAACCACAGTCAGGCAGTTCTAGTCTGGAACTAACAGGTCTGACCCTGCACCTACAGACTTGCCCAAACTCCTTCCCTCATCTCTGAATTGTCAAATAGGTCAGAAGTCCAACTCCCCAAAACGTAAAATTTCCTGAAGTATATGAACATTTCATAAATGTCCATGACACAGAAGTATTAGTAAGCCTAAAAAAAAAGGAAGGTAAAGCAAAGGTTTTTCAATGCATCTTCGGAGCCATTTCCCCAATCCATTCTAAGATAAAATAAGGATTCTAGAATATCTTTACAAGTATTCATATGGGTAGGCACCCACCCATCCATGGAATATTCCTGGTGGTTATCACTATAATAATGTGACAAGTTGCACTAAATCAGTACTTTTGTGCTCCATCTTGCAGACTTTCCTGATATGGTGTGACAGTTCCAGCACCTCTTAAATAGCCTTCTAATCTTTATTCACTTTGAATCACACATGAAAATTTAATTATGTGCAATTCTTCCATCAAAGTTGTCCTAATCTACTACAGCCAATAATGTAATATTGTAAAAGGAAAAACCATTACATTTTACAAGATGGGTATTCAAGCAACCACTTTTTTTCCTGTGAGATATTTAATCATTATCTTAAACTCATAGAGCTGTCTGACACTGAACAGAAAGCAGCCCCATCTTGTAGAATCACGGTGTTAACAAAAATGCAGAGGTTAAAATGGGAGCTGATCGTGTCAACATCCAACTGTATGAGGATTTGCTGCCACAGAAAACAGATTAGCAGGAAATTTAGAATCTGGTCTGTTTGGAAAGCTGTTTTTTATAATAGCAATTCGTCTATAATAAGCATCCTGAAGCATTTCTCTTAAATGCAGAAAATACAGAAAGCAATGGCTACAGAGGTCTCCATTTTTGTTTCAAACCTATCTGTCACTTCTTAAAAGGGATATTTCAACCAATACAGCCACTTTTCAGAAAAATACAGCAATAAATTGGATTATGGAGTTTTGATAAAAACTTTCATATCCTGATCAAAGCCAATGTGAAATGTTACACAACCATGATCTAAAGCAGATACCAAAAAAATTACATTACCAAAGATAACGGTGCATGTGCACATTCTCGCATGCTTGTGTGTTCTTTCACGAGTCTTTGCAGGAATTACAACACTGATATCAGGGACAGAGTTAAAACTGCCACATTGTCACACTCTGCTTTCCTGCAGCTAAGGACAGAACACCTTTTCTCATTACGTCACTCAGTGTAGGGACTTCATATTTCCAAGAAATAAAAAAGGAATTTTAACTCGCTGCAGCAAGTAGATTTGGATCAGTTTGCTAAAACAAACTGTCAATCATAAAAATAACCCAAACAAACACCTCTAATAATTCTAGGGGTTTTTTACCACACCATAGGAATTTTGATACAACACGAGCATTTATTATGATCTGCTCATCTTTTCATTAACATGCAAAGTATGTGAGATTCACTTGCCCCTCTCTCAGAAAAGAGAACAACACTAGGTAAAGAATTCCTCCTAGAGAAACCCTACACCCCATTTTTAGAAGTCTGGACAAGGGTATTCTATAGAAAATTACACTAAGAGACACAGAGCAATTCCATGTCACAACAAAATCTGTGGCAAAGTCCAGCAGGGAAATAAAATCAAGTTACTCATTTGTGTAGTTCAAGAACCTGGCCTTTCTGTAGTGCTAATGCTCTGATGTCTTCTTCCTGAGAGTAAAAGAATATTAGCACCCCAAATGAGTGATGAGAACATGAGAACACGATTTTCATTAGCTTTTACTTTTTAAAAAAGTTTTACATTAGCAGATCAAGTGGAAAAGAATTCATTTTTCTAAAATCAGTTGTTGGTTTCCCAAATCAGAGATGATGGCTTAAACCAAATGCTTTTAGCACCCCTAGTCAGTCACCAGGCCCTTTCTACAATTTTTTATACTATTGAGAACGGTTTCAAACATTTCATTCCAGAACATCTGTGACAGATTCAAGTATCAGAGCCAACTCAAGCACCAGATTTTATACATTTCCTATATCCTTCAATAATGAATTAACTTTTTGCTTAATGACTAAATGTTTAATTATTTTACTGAAAACAGGCAAAACTAACCATTCCTTTAATTAAGAAAAACCATTAAATCCACAATTACCTTTGAAATTATTAGAAGTTTAAGTGTTGTTATTTTATAAATGCTTATCTTTAATCAAGTTTCAGAAAAATGACCAAAATTACATTTATTAAGTTTAAAATGACAGAAGTTATTTCAGGATTTCTTTTATGCAGTGAATGTAGTAATTTAGCTCTCCTTTTATATTTCCCAAGAGACATGTAGACTCAGTGCATCCAAGATTAATATCATTAATTAAAAGCAGGCACTATTTACTAGCCACAAGTTTGAGTGATTTTGTTTGGGTTTTTTGTTTGTTTGTTTGTTTTCCCAACCGTTCTTTTTCGTATGCAGGAACGGGTGGCGGAACGATTCCAACTCACTTGTACATATATAAAAATAAAAACTCAGCATGTTCAGTTGAACAAAGCTGATTTCACTTTTTATGAACACATTAAAACTTCTCATGAACACGAGTACATTTCACATCCTCCAGTTTTCATTAAAAACTCAGATTTCATTCTCTGATTTTTTTTTTTTCTGGTAATTTGCCTCTTCCCTTTCCCAGATACCTGAATTTTCTTCTCACATGAGAAAGGTACTCGAAACACAAAAAAAAGGTAAGTATTCTTGTTATATAGGCACATTAAAGACCTGAGGTCACTGTTTGCCAATTTACTGACATGTCAGAGAAGGATGTAGCACTGGTTCTACTGAAGTTGTAGTGTAAACACAAGCAGATGAAGTTGTAACAGAAACCAAAGACTTTAAACCATAAGCCTTTTCTAAGAGTATAAACAATAATTTTGTCCTTCTAACCACTGTGAAAAAATCCTTGTATCTTCCACTTATACGTGAGCTGCACAACTACTGCTCTGTTAATGAGAAACAGAACTGTTTCCCCTGAAGCTTGAAAACAGCTGAGAAAGCCCTAAAACTGGGGAAGGTCCAGCAGTCTATTAGACTGGTAGCTCAGCAGCAGCAGCTGATAGCAGCCTTCAGCACAGTGAGACACTCAACACTTCAAGAACATGAGTGAACAAACGTCATCTCAGGTCACTCTTGAATCCTGGTCTGACATAAAGAGGGTGGTGCAAAAAATATCTGAGTTTGATAGTCCTGGTAACACCATTTTAAAAACGAAAGACTTTTTTTTGTCCAACTTTCAAGTATTCAGAGAGACACTGC
This sequence comes from Nicator chloris, assembly GCA_013400495.1. Taxonomy (NCBI): domain Eukaryota; kingdom Metazoa; phylum Chordata; class Aves; order Passeriformes; family Pycnonotidae; genus Nicator; species Nicator chloris. The sequence continues at coordinate 25,256 of WAAE01010456.1, forward strand.
CAAAAGAAATATGTCAGAAGTGTATCAAGAATGCTACTGGTTAAAAGCATCGTGAGGGTGTAATTTATTTTTGAGAAATAAAAAAAACCTAAGTGCCTATCACTTACAGACTGTGAGATGCTTCATCTGTTAAAATATAATGTGAAAAAAAAAACAACAACAAAAAAAGCTTTTTCTTTGAAAATACTATTCATTAACCTTCCCTGAACTGTACATGTAAGCCCACTGAACTGCTGTCAAAAATGGTCAGAACTTATCTGGAAAATGGAGCAAAACTGAGATTACAAAGTTAGTTGTGGCTACTTAATTATATTTAGTGTCAGTACAGTCAAGGGCTATCTACAAAACATAACAAAGTTCCCACGATTCCAGATGAGTCAGCATTAACATGGGAGAGGATAATGACTGCAGGTGAATGCCCCAGTTTAGTCGGGCATCAGGGAAATACATTCAGCATGGAGGAGCCTGAGTTTGGGCATTTATTCCATCAGCCTTTGATGAAAGGAAGCAATTTCTGGTGTTGGGATTTGTAAGCAAAGCCCAGAGGACAAGAGAGGAGCTGCCTCTGTGGCAGCCCACACGAGTCATTTCACAGCCACAGCTTGGATGCAGGGAACCTTTGCTTTCCCTGCCTCTCAAGAGGATGCATGTACAGAAAAAGCATAGAAAAGTTGATCAACTACAGTGTGAAGAACAACAAATATCCCTGTGAGTCTTCAACCTGGAACACAGATCATGAGATATAGAGCTGGTAGCAGTCAACCTAAGTCACAAATGGCAAGGAGGAGGACAGCAACTGTTGAGTCCATCCCTCAGTATAAGAATCAGGAGCATTCTATGAAACTCAAAAAAAAAAAAAGATTGAAAGTCAGGGGTGGAATTCTTCACACACCAGAGAGCTCAGCTGTGCCCTGACTAGCTAACCAGAATTACTGTACTTCACACAATTTTAAAAGGTATCTGAAGATGTTCTTGGAAGAAGAACACAGGTCTTTAAATTCCTCAGCTGTAGATTGATAGAGGTTGTGAGAAAATTCTGGAAAAATCTTTTCTTAAACTGCTCTTACAGCACAACACTAGAAGCAGGACAGTATGGCAGATGAGTCTGAGGCCTGATCTAGTATTCTCTGTGTCCTTATAACAGCCTAAAAATACTCAAAAATGAAACACACTTAATAACAGCTATGGATTAATTAATTCATAAGATTTATTGTTGCATAAATATTCAGCAATCTGAAATTATGAAATGCCTCAACGTGCAAGCAGGCCTTGAAAACCTCCTAAACTTCAGATTAGCCAAATTCTTTGACAAGGCTGCAATAAGCAGATTTATTTTCCTATGGCAATCCTTACAATAATCTAGTGCAATCTCAAGTGCTAGCTAAGAGATCAACAGAAGCATCTTTTTTTTTTTAATTATATTTCAGCAAAAGGCAAACTTTTAGGAAACAACAGCAAAACACAACTGCAGATATGTAAAATTAACAGCATAAACTCAGGAATTGAGTCTGCATTTTTCCTCCTTGTAAAGCATAATGCAATATTATAAATTTAAACCCATTTGGAGCTCTATTTCTTTACCAAAAGATCTGTATCTGCACGAGTTCCACAGGTTACCATGCTATTTTGTTGGATTAATGACAAAAAGTCCATGCATGTATAATCAGGATAATGTGGTAGCACACTTCAGTTTCTACAGGTCATTTATAATTTATGCAATTTGTTCCCTCTTTTTTAATGGCAACATTTTTCATCCAAAGTTGTGCTTCCCTCAGCTGCAAAATGGAGAGCCATTCATTTAATGTATGCAGATGGAAAACAGAAAAAAGGTCAGACAAATTACAGCCTTATATTTGCAAGAAAAGTAGAATTCTACAGCCTTCCTGGAGAAAATGCTCAGAAACATACCTCAAAATATTGCTTAAAACTATAGCAAAGATATTTTTGAAAGTGTTTACCCTATCATTATGTTGAAATAACTTGAAAAATGGCGCCACTTTCTTATATGGACTCCAGTGTCCATTCTGCTTATTTTGCACTAATTTTGGTTTAAAAAGAGAAGAAAAAATACAAAAGCCACACTCAAGGTGAAAACACAAACACCAAAAGAAATTAAAAACCCAAATCTAAAAATTATGTGCATTGTAAAATTATGAAACATATTTTGAGGGAATATTACATTTTAAAGACATTCTAACTAAAGAGTAATAAAAACTTCTAAAAAGCCAAATTAACTTACAGATGCCTAAATATTTTCCTGCTTTAGTTTTAAAGGCTAGCTCAATATTACTGAAATTAACTAAATACTGAAATATTAGTTTCATTTTTATATGACACAAAATACCTTAAGTCATTTTGTGCTCAATCTAGATAATATTAAAGGGTATCAATGTCAGATTTTTTTTTTATTTTGAACAACTTTTAATGGTTTTATCAGAGCTGTCAGCTGGTAAAGAAAATTACCTGTATACATATTTATTACATTAATAATGTGAAGGAAGGGATATCTGTTTCCCTAAAGCATTTTTAAAAGGCTTGATTGAAAATTATAAATGGAACCCAATAATTTCCACTTCACTTAAAAAAAACCCCAAAACTCTAGTCATAGCTTTGTCCATAAATATACTCAAGAGATACACTTTTTTTTTCCCCCTAAATAGAACACAGCTTTTCAAAGTTGCAAAGCCAATTGTAAGTCTTCCTGTTTGACTCTTTATTCAGTGGAACACGCTGCAAGGATTACAGGGCAAATCTCTGTCCTCATTTAGAGCCAAGTTTCTCAGTCACCTTGCAGAGACCATTGTTACTAATATAGTTTTGCTTTCTATTTGCAATGGACCAGCTTTTAGAAATCTAGTGGTTTGATTATACTCAAGGATCTTCTCAGAGAATGACATACACGACTTCAGTCCAAAGTTTCTCCATTTTTTTAATATATCCTGTTCAATTCCAAGGAGGTAGAGAAACAAAGGCAAAAAAAAAATCATCATGAAAGAACAGCCTTTATTAGAAAACTGAAGTTTCTGCACTTTATTTTTAGAACAGAATGTATTCTTAAGTTTAAGAAGTCTAAGAAAAGGGTATCTCTACTGAATCTATACTTTAAAGAAAGTTAAGCAGTAAAATGAGCTAAAAAGACAATAGAATGTACATATTGATTAGCATAGCCCAACTGAGCACTTGTCAGCAAAACTGCTTCTGTCAAAATCTTAGATACCGTCTTTTTAAATTTCACTGGTTGCATTTAATGTTCAAGAACTGTGACTTTTTTGGATTATAGCACTTCAGTGGTGGTGTATCCAACAGTACAGTAACTACATTTAAAGTTCAAAGCTGCATTTCTGGGCTCATAGAATTCTGCTAAACTAGAAGTCAAACAATATTTTCATCCTGAGAAAACATCTTCTACCAATTCCTTACCAGACCTTTGAAATTCTTTGATTTCCTGAAAAAGTGCATTTCAGCTCAATTTTCTAAGTGATTCAGATGAACAGAAGCAGAAGAAAATATCAACGGTATTCAAGAATTTCTAGGATGAATTAACTCAATAGACACAGGGACTCTGAAAGGATATTCACAAAAACATCATCAAGGCCCTGAAACA
>WAAE01010458.1:0-15460 GCA_013400495.1 Nicator chloris
ATCTTACATTGTAACCTAGGACCCATGTGTACACCAGTAAAGCATCTTAACAAACTGGTACATGACATGGCTTTTTTTGCAACACAGCAATTCCCTTTGACTCTCATCTTTTTCAGTCAGTACTGCAACAGATTGCATTGGTGCCAATAGGAAACCTTCATATATTAAACCCCAAATATGGGTTTAACCCTAAACTATCTCACTGCCTCTGGATGACAGCATTCATGGTGAAGCTTGGGAGTGGCTGAATATCTAGGGTGTTTGTGGCCTGCCCTCCTCACTTCTGGAGTACCTTTGGGTCCTACACTGACACAGGCAGTAAGAGTCCAACCCCTGCTTGTTTTGTAGTGCTTTGACAATGCCACATCACCATGCAGATAAAACAGGTTCCCACCTGTGGGAACATTACAGAAGATTGACAAGGAGGGTGGCAAACACACTCAAGTGACTTGCAGCCAGGGTGTAGAAAAACACATACACCACACTAACTGTTGTTTAGTCTTGCATCTTTGACAAGTACAACATCTGTGTTTAGATAACATAGGCCTGTGATAGAGTGATAGATGTAGAGGTACCCTATCGAACATGCCTGAGGTTCCTGCCCTGCTGTGGGAATGATCAGAGCACAGTGGCACATTACACCTGTGTGAATCCCTGATATACAGGAGGAACCAGCAGGCTGGGTGATCTATAACATGGACTGTGGTGCCTGAATCCCTGCCTCCCACAGCAATAAAAATGAGTTTACTCTCTGCATTTCATCTGCAGTTTTGTGGTTGTCCCAGCATCCTGCCCATGCCAGCTCACACATCACCCATGTTGTAATTCTTATCTGGGTCTCTCTTTAGTGGTCTAGCTGCTCCTGTACACTGTTTCTTCGTGTAAAGCAACTGTTTAGTACTCCTGGGATTCTGAGAGCCTGTAAATCACGTACTCTTTCCCCTGCCTGTATTGCATTTCTACCCTTTCAATTTATATTCGCCTGAGAAGTGCTGCTAATGCTACATGTGTAGAGATTAAAGGCAGGATCTGCTGTGACTTAAAGACATCAAAAGCCAAGAGCAGTATGATTGGAGTAAATTGCATGTTACTGGCTTTTTTGAGCCTCCAAAAGCCTCTTATTATCATTCTTGCTGTAAGTGTTTGCTACCGCTCCTCTAGTGATTGTAGATACCCATCAGAGGTGATAAATGCTACCTCCCAAAAGAGCACAAGTGATTTAATTGACATGCAAGGGCAGGGACTGGGGCGTGTGGGCTTAGTGACCTGTGAAAGCTGTTGTTCGTGACACATCGCATGTTACATTTCCTGGTTAAATTATTTGTTTGCAGAAACAATTGCTGTCTGTCTAAACCTGGATTTCAAACACAAAAAAGAATCTATTGCTGGTAGTTTAAATACACTATAAAGGCATGCTCTCAACACTCTCCTCTCCACTTGATGCAGTTATACTGGTGTAAAAACACACCTTTATACTTACATACCTCTCTCGCTCTCAAGTGGCAAGTACCCATTCCAGTGCAAGCTACCTTCAGAGCAGTATAACAAGATGCACAATCTCATAAAATTGCACCCCTTGAATGCATGAGAATGAATATACTGTATTTTTTAAAGGCCCATCCATCCTAGTACCACATCTCCAGCACCAGCTGTCAGCAGATCTAGATGAACTGTAAGACTGGAACAAGAGCATACAATATTCCCCTGAGTGCTGTCCCATCTCTCTAATCCCTGCTGGAGGGGCTCTCTAAGTTTGATATACTTCCTATATTTAGAAATTTAGGTTACAAACTATAACATAATTTTACCTAATAACTCACAAACTGAGAAGACCAGATATAAATGGTTGGGGTTTTTTTCATTTCTCTGCACAATTTACTGTATTTTACAGAAGTCATCTACCTGCAGTTCTAATTCTAGGCTTCCTGCTGGTATTTGAGAGGGCTTATAGGTTGTTCATTTCCTTCGAATCTAGCTCATCACTGTCCCAATATTTCATTCTTTTCTGTCCATTTCCCGCAAATTTCAGACTTATTGTTTTGTTATTTGTTCTGCCATGATGAGCTCATTTTGCTCACTCATCTTAAATCTTGCTTCTTTTGTTCTTCAGTCCATAAGTGACTTTAAGTCCTTAAGCATAAAACTGTTGAATTAACCTATGTGCAAACATCAAGATATTTTTTTCTGTATGAACAAATGAGGATTAACTATTTTTGTATGTTTCCAGTGGGACTCTACACACATATTATTGTTGAATTTCTTGCAGAAATGTCCCTTAAAGACACTGAGTGCTGGGGTTTTTTACAGTTCAATTTAAATAAACATTTATAACATCTTTGCATGGCTTTAGAGATTGTTTTTATGTTTTTTTTTCCTTTTACTTCTAATTGTTTGGAATAGTAATAAAGTTATATATATTTAATTGCAAAAGCTGGTTTAAATATCTTCAGAGAAGATATTTAAGATATGTGTTAGTAAAGCTTACAAATTAGCGTATCCTTTTAGCAAAATTTTATGTATGAAGAAGAATTTATTTAATTGTAGCTAGGTATTATGCTATAGACAGAATTTTATGGCAAAATACAGAGAAAAAAGTAAATAATGAGTGACAAGAAAAGGATGTGTATAGCATGCAGATGGTGACAGGAAGAAATGGTCTGGAGAATGACAAGTCACACAAAAAGTTTGCGAAAAATTGGAGGAGGGGGTAATTAACTTTGCATGAGTCAGTTGTTCATACTAAATATTCTTTATTAATTTCTGCCTTTATTTACACAGATAAAGACACTTGCTCTAGGATGTTATCTGCATTTTTGACCAACTTGTACAGAGTCAATCATGTACAGACTGGGCATCAGATCCTTTATGGAGAGATTTGTCACCAAATGAGTGTTTTGGCCACTTAAAGAAACACTGTCAAAGGTACTGGCAAAAGCAGGGATTAATGGGAATTTGCAAAAATGTGGTTTTACAGAGTTTAATGGCAAGGTTCATGGCTCTGGGTAGGGCCTAGGGACACTTCACTGCTGAGACAGTTCTGTCAAGGCTTATCAGGAGCTTCTGAGATCAGGCCTGACGATGGGAGAAGGAGGGCAGGGGGATGCACCACCACAAGACTGACCACTTCCACACCACTTGGCTTGAGTCTCTTTTCTGAGGTGGTCACCCAAAGCTTTAAATTATTTTCTGTGAGCTTTTGAAGATGAAATAATTTGAAATCACTTGAAGTTTGCATTTCAGGGCTCTAAACCAGAGTTCTTCTAGTATTAGGCTACTGATAGAGGACCGTGGGGTATTTTCGGTCTCTGTGTCAGAAAACATCTTTACAGGACACAGTTCTGGGAACTACCTCCAGAAACACTCTTGGCTGGTAAGAGCACAGTGCTGATAACCAAGGTTGAGGGTTCAGTCCCCATACAGGCCATTAATTAAGAGCTGAACTCAGTGATCCTTGTGGGTCCCTTCAAACTCAGAATACTCTGTGTTTCTATGATTCCCACCAAAGGGGAGTACAGGAATGAACACGGTATGTATGAGTTTGGGACAATTAGGGGCAAAGCAAGGAAGTAAATTCTTTTACAGTGTAAGTATACTCAGTGAGATCTCAAATAGACTTGAGGGTTTCCAAAGAGGGCCTTTTCATGCAAAAACTTGGTATTATGGGAATAAATTAGAAGATGCAAGAAGTGGGCAGCATACTTCATGCCATAGATTTAGACAAGAGGAAAAGGATAGTAGCAAATGTGAAGGTAAATGGAAAGAGGTTTGCATGGTCACAGCAGGAGAGGAATACAATAGGAACAAGAACTCTCAAAACATGTACAGAAACCTCTGGTGATCTCATCAAATTGAATTTGTTTATGAGAGAAAACTAAATCAGATATGACACTAGTGGGTAATGGGTTTGTGGGTTTATGTTACTATAGAATATATAAAAATGTATAGAGGAACCTGTGTGCACTGTTGAGTATTACCATATTATCTTATTCTACTTTTCCTGTATAGACATTTCCTGTATAGACATTTTTGTCTAGTTTCAGCACTATAGCAAAATAACAAATTTCAGAAAAAACAGGATAGCAAATTCCTCTCAGGCTGTTAGTCTAGTAAGTGATAGAAAACCTACCACTTGCCAATTCCCAAACTCCATTCTGATTTTATTTCCTTTTCACTCCTCTTATATGCATTGAAGGTTATGCTAAAACTAAAAAATGTAGTGGAGCAGCAAATATCTGTCCAGTCCAGTCTGACAAATTCCTGTATGGAGCAGGGTACAGGAAAGAAAATTCAAAAATTACCTGTTAAAAGAATGAAAAACTAAATAAAAGGTAAATACAACTCGCTCTTTCAAACAACTCAAATCCTGAAGAACAACAACAAATAAAACCTCTAAAAAACAACAGCAAAACCCCCTGAAATTGTTGGTCTCTGCTCTTTAACATACCTTCTATCTGTTCATAAAGAGCTTAGACAAGCATTTATTGATCATCACAGGATTTCAGATTGGTGAACCAAGACAGGAGAAAAATATTTTGTTCACTTGACAAAGCAGTCTAAAAATTTCAGAACAACTCTTTACCCCTGTGGTGGGTTGACACTGAGTAGATGCCAGGCACTCAGTAAAACTGCTCTGCCACACCCCTCCTCAGCTGGACAAGGGGGGAGAAAATATAACCTATGAAAAACTTTCATAGGTCAAAATAAGGGCAGGGTGAGATCCCTCACCAGTTACTGTCATGGAAAAAACAGGCTTGATTAAGGGAAAAATTAATTTAATTTATTAACAATCAAATCGGTGTAGGGTATAGAGAAAATTTTAAAAACAAACAAACAAACAAACAAAACCCCTTGAATCTTAAACACACCTTTTACCCCAGTTCTCCCTTCTTCTATGTCTGAAATTCACTCTCAAATTCTCTGTCTTACTCAAGTGGCCCAGTGGGACAGGGAATGGACATTGTAGTCAGTTCATCACATATTAACACTTCATCCTTCTCAGGGGAACTCCTCACACTCTTCCCTTATTCCAGTGTGGGATTCCTCTCATAGGAGACAGTCCTCCAGAAACTTCTCCAGCATTGAATCCTTCTCACAGACTGCAGTTCTTCACAAACTGCTCGAGGATGGTCCCTTCCATGGTGTGCAGTCCTTCTGGATCACTGGCAGTCCCCATGGGCTCACAAGTCCTGCCAGCAAACCTGCTCCAGTGTGGGCTCCTCTGTCTCCATGGATACACAGGTCCTTCCAGGAGCCTGCTCCCATGGGATCACAGCTTTCTTTGGGCATCCACCTGCTCTGGTGTGGGGTTCTCTGGGCTGCAGGTGAATCTCTGAATCCCTGTGTATCTCCATGAGCTGCAGAGGAATCTCAGCTCCAGTGCCCGGAGCACGTCCTTCCTGTCTTCTTCACTGACCTTGATGTCTGCACAGCTGTTCTTCTCACATGCTCTCACCCTTGGCTCTCTCCTTTGGTTGCAATCGCTCATGCACTGTTTTCCCCCTCCCTGTGTTATCCCACCACCATCGCTGGTGGGCTCAGCCTTGGCCATCAGCAGGTCCCTCTTGGAGCTGCCTGGGATTGGCTCCGTCAGACATGGAGGATGCTTCTGGCAGCTTCTCAGAAAAGCCACCCCTGCATCCCCCCAATACCAAGACCTGCCATGAAAAACCAATACTAAACTAGAATATTGTACAAAAGGGTAGAATTGCAGATATTATGTCGTATCTTTCATCAGTTTTCTCCTTCCTTGTTATACCTCCATCAATGTGAGAGGTTGTAATTGGGTTGTTTGGTTTGAGGTTTGGTGGGGCTTTTTCGATAATCTCTTTTCAAGTTCATGTTTTTGCTTAGTTTAATCCAAAAAGTACACTTATCCAAATTTAACATTTCTGAACACAAGGTCTTGTTATATGACAAAAACCAAGAAACTCAGCACAGTGAATAGCTGAATGATCACTTTGTAAGTTTATCTGTAGAAACATGAACTGCAGAGTAATCTAATTGTTCTTAAGGAAGTTTTGTTACTTTGAAAAGTCACATACTTCATATTTGGAATCCAACTCTATTAAGTTTAAAAACAATATAAACCCAAAGTTTTTGGTAAGATTTTGACTGGGAAATGAGAAATCATGAAGACTATTTTTTTCTCATTGTAGTATCTTTTAAAATTGAGTTTTGGACTCAGACTGAGTCTGCATCTACTACTCAGTCTTTGGATTGAGCTGCATCTACTACTTCTTTTGAAAGAAAGAAATCTTGAGAATGATTTCTGGGTGGGACCAAGAGAAAAATACTATTTTTTAGCAGACATTATCTGTATTTCTGCTAGTAAAAGCAAAATCCTGCCACCTGTCTAGAACATTTATTTTTAAAACCTTCTATTGTCTATTCAAAAGGTATTATAATTAGCACTTATCTGTCATTTTGAAGTCTAATTAGTTAGCCTTGCATTCTTATTAAATTATGAAGAGTTGAAGGTCATGTCATACATCATTTCCAAAGTAAATGTCCCCTAAGTTTTTAATACAGTCTTGAAATTTACCACTTTTACAGATATGACATTTGGCATTAAAAATTTCAACATTATTAAATGCAGGTTTAAAAGAAAATTCCAGATTTTATAAAGTGCATTGCTTTTCTTATTTCATAAGGTGAAATTTGATTTCTCCCTTTATAACCATTTCCTAAAATCACTGAATACCATGATTCACCATTTTCAGATGTTTCATACTGGCTTTTCTCAATTACTTTTTGGAGCTGGTCCTGTGTGTTTTGAAATGACCAACACAGAAGTAGGTCTACTTACCTATCTATGTTTTTCAACATTTGCCTGGCCATATTTGATTAACACAATTCCTCTGCTCCCTGCTCCACCAATTGCAGAAGCAGTGTGCTCAAATGCCAATGGTAAGCCCAAGTGGTTTTCTGTGCTGGAAGAAGGTACAGAGCTGTGAAGGTGTCCAGAGAGTGGACAATCTCTGAGGTAGAAAAAACCAGAGGTGTGGGACACAATTTACAAGTCTCCTGCAAACAGATGTGGGGAGAGGGCTCTGGGTCACTCATAGGAGAAGTGTGGGAGCCTGCACCATGCAGGTCTTACATGTGGGTGTCCCCAGGCAAACCACGGTCTTGTGGAAGGAGGAAATTGAAATCAACAGACATTGCCTTCAGATTTTACACCCCACAGCTTTGCTCAGACACTGCTAGGCCCCTTACAGCCTTGACTGGTGTGCTGGTTTAGGGTAAATTTGTGAGGAAACTTGGGGAGTCCTGGCTGTTCAGCACCTACTGGGTGCCCCTTAGCCCAAAAGGCAGCCCAATGGCACCTTGTCTGCTGCAGACAGACTCCTGGGTATGAACAAAACTTCCCATCAGCCTGGGCACGTCTGTGTTTACAAACTGCATCTCCAGCTTTGGTACAGGGTTAGGGGAAGACTTTACACTTGGAAGAAACTGTACATTTGAGAATCAACAGCAAAGTTTCAGCAACTTTGGTGGTTTGGCTTATTCCTAGAGTTCCTATAGCCAAACTCTCAAAATTTGTTGATACTGAATGCAAATATTTGTGCAGTAGAATTGTTTAATTTTTTCAAAATAATTTAGAAATAAAAATCCATCTATGTTCTGATTTGTATTTTGTTAGTGCTTTAGACATTACGGTGCTTTAGAAATTACATTACAATTAAATAAATAGATTTAACAGGATAAGAATAATTTGGGGTTTTTTTCCTGTAATTTCTTGGTTTTGCAATCCTTGGCTCTCTCATGGGGTTTTATTTTCAGCTTCACTGTGTGTTTTGATGCCAAAGTAACAAAATAAATGGTGAAAACATGTTCACTTGCACCACACCTGCCTTCATTAGCAGCATGTTCAGAGAGAAAAGACGGAGATGAGAAGGAATTCAACAAATCAAGTTGCAAAGTGATAAATCCAACTGCATGTCAATGCGGAGAAATCTGAGAACCCCTTCAAAAGAAGGCTGGCATCTCTTCCCTTTCTATCTTACCAAACTGACAAGTGTCTTAATTGGCTTGAGCAAATATTTCAGTAATTATTCCAGAATTATGGTCCATTTTGAGGGTCAGCCATTTCTTTGATGGCTACAGCTGAAAAGTTACCACTGAAGATTATTTACTGGTTCTAAGCTTAGAATTTATGATGGAAAATAAGGCACACATATTAAGAAATACTGATATTACATTTTTCTCAATTTCTACATGGAAATAAGAAGTGGAAGAAAAGGTTAAAACTGCGACACCTGGGAAGGAACACGAAATCTTTCCCAACGCAAAGGAAATCATGGGTTATTTCAGTGACTTGGAAAGAAAAAAAAAGACAGCACCCCCTTCAGAACTCCATAAACCTTACATTTAGGGCCCAGAGATATCAGTCTGAAACCCAGAATCTGATAACAGAGTACATTCATCTGCTGCAGCCTCATTGCTTTGTAAACACATGCTCATCTTTTCACTTACAGTTAAAACAAAAACAAACATACATATCAAAAAAACCAAACAAAAAACCCGACCAAAACCAAAATAAAACAAAACAAAAATCAAAGCAAACAACTAAACCAAACAAAAAAAAACCCCCCGCTCAAATTAAATCATAATCTCAGATAAATCTCAGTTTAATCTCAAAATTAGACTCAGCTCAACTTTAACATCTCAGCTTTAGGCAAGAAAGGGATATTAGGTAAATATATAAGGGCACAAATTTTTGCCCATGGCTTATGCATAAAAGGGTTTTACACCATGCCAAAAGTAAATGCAAGATAAATGATGTAGGCCACCCTAGAAGCAGGGAAAGCTAAGTCTCCATGCATCTCTGTTTAAAAAAGAAAACAGGCATGCTGCAAAGCCTATTGTAGCTCTCCATCTGCTGAGCTGAGAGGCTGAGGATGACATGACTGTGCTGAGTCTCCTTTTTCCCCATATGGTAAATTTGAACTAAATATTATTTGGCATTGTTTAGGAGAAGTTAGAATCAAAGCAAGCCTGGTTTATGTCTTAGGCCTAGACAATGAGGGTAACCAGGGGACAGCCATTAATCATCAACAAATTACAAAGAAATCACAATGCCAAGACAAAGGTAAAATCAATTATAGTGACAATTAAAGTGGTCAGATATCAGACCTGAAATCTTTGCAGTTAATAAATGTTCTGATACAAGATAGTAGACTGTAGCCTTCCAAACTTTCAAGCAAAACCCTAAATTGTCCCTGGCAGGAATAAAACTATTAGTTAATAGAAATTATTTGTATAAGTTAAACCAAAAACTATGTATAGAAGTTAAACTAATAAACTAATCTACTCCCTTGCAAATAATAACTGGCACTTAAAACAATGAAAATATTGAATGTTACAAATCTTTCAATGACAGTTTTTTTACTGCTATTATATCACAAGGAAGACAAGAACAGAAGTAATTGGCACTTTTATTTTCTTTAAATTAAGTGATAAAAAGGCAAAAGAAAATGCGGATTTCTGCAGCAGAAAAAAAGAACAAACGAGGAAGGTGAGGTAAGCATTGATGATTAGGTGGGAGAGAAAAAACTGTAAACAAGTCATAGGCTCCAACCTGACTAAAACCTATATGTAGATTTATTATTGAAATGAAAGCCTGGACAAAGGATGTTGTAATGTGGAGTGTGTCAAAACTTGTTGACAGAACTACCACCAAAACCAGATTAAATAATGCAACAAGTAGCTGGAACCTGCCTAGAAAGTTTGCTGAGGGTCAACAACATTCTCTGTGAAACAGTTTAGACTGCAGAGGTGGAAGAAGAGCAATTCAGCAACCAAAAATGTTAGAAAGTCCAGTGAGATATTCACCCTGAAAAACAATGTCCAGCCAGCAAAATCTGTGTTAGATGTTGATATAGATAAAGACATATGTCCTCACTCTAGATTGCAGTGTACTGTTGGAACAACTTGCCCTCATTTTAACTGAGCTAGCTCAGGTACTGGAAGCAATGTGAATGCTATGCTACACTGCAGTATTTATTCTACAAGGGCAAGTAGAGCTCTCTGCTTCTATGGGTGGCTTTCTTCTAATGAGTTTGCTTGCTGTTTGCTTATCAAAGCAATCTAGTTCACTGACAGCTATTTCCAATATCTCTACAGTCTTTAGAAGGTACATGTACCCAAACGTCACGATAATGTAAGACTGACACAAATGTTATTGAGGCTATAGTGCCAGTTTGCTATCTGTTAAGAAAAAGGTTAATGAAGAAATTCTACTAAGATTGCAAAAAGAAGAAAATAGTCTTAGGAAATACTATGTGAGGGCAACATCAGCTACCCAAAATGATTGTCTCTGTTGAAGGCTGAAAATCACACAGGCAAATGTGTGGCTCAGTTATATTCTGTGAAAACATTTCCTGGGAGAAAATGGTCTTTGGCCTGATTTGAGCTCTCACTAGCAACCCTCTGAGAGAATTGGGGCTGGTCAGCCCGGAGAATAGAAGGCTCTGGGGAGACCTTAAAGCAGCTCTCCAGTACCTGAAGGGACTTAAGAGAAGGCTAAAGAGAGACTTTTCTCAAGGACATGTAACTGTAGGACAAGGCAGAATGGTCTTAAGCTGAAGGAAGGTCAGTTTAGATTAGATATTAGCAAGAAATTCCTTACTGAGGGGGCAGTGAGGCACTGGAACAGGTTGTCTAAAGAGGTTGTGGACTCCCCATCCCTTAGAGATCTTCAAGATGAGGTAGGATGGGGCTCTGAGCAACATGATGTAGTGAAAGATTCCCTGCTCACATCGGGGGGTTGGAACTGGATGATCTTCAAGGTCTTTCCCAACCCAAACCATTCTATGAGTCTATGAATTTCTTCCCAGCAACACATAAAACTTGTGAAATTAATCTTTTGCAATTTAAAATAGATATTGTTAATTTAAATAGCAGTTTGTGATGTAGTCAGTCATTCTGGCAAGGGAGAAGTCTTACTTGTGATGTCCAACATGGCAAAATTCAGTCTACACAGATAAAATTCAGGAAAAACAGAAGGAACTGAATATCAGGTCTTATAATGGAAATTGCCAGAGTCATCCATTGCTGTCACACAAAGATGTATACACATACAAAATCATACAATAATCAATCTCTGTGGTTTTTTATTCTTTCCTACAGCACAACACAATTTTTACTATATAAGCAGCCATGTGAACAGCAGATATTATATTATTACATGCACAGCTAAATCACACAAAAATGGGGTCCAAAACCTTTGGTAAATTCCATCTCTAGCCACATGTTCTTGCTGCATTAAAAAGCAATTGGAAAATGAAAGGAAGAAGCAGTGCTATACAGCTAACTTAAAACCAAATAGATTTCTTTGGAAGAAAATCACTAAAACTTTAATAATCACAATCAAAACAAGTCTAGAAATACAGATGGAGGGAAAAGAAAAAAAATAAAACAGGGAATGATGAGAAAGAAGGAAAACTCAGGAATACAAATAAAATGGGAATAAAAAGAGTGAGAGCTAGAGAAAGAATAGAGGTAATCAGACAAATGGACAGGGAGAAAATAGGGAAGGAGATAGAAAAGGGAAACAGAGAACGGAGATGGAAAAGGATAAGACTCAACTAACCCATTTATTATAATTAATATAATTATAATTTAATTGATTTAAAAGCTGTAAAGAACTATATGAAATCTCTAGTGTATGGTAATCATACTCACTCATAATTCAACCTTGCTTTTGCAAATTTTTAAAGACAAAGACCAGTACAATTGTTTAAGGTGTAGTAAACTAAAATAGCCTACAGGTTGATGATGTTAGTATCCCATTTTTGTGAAACCTAGATAAATTCAGCATCTCCCTGGGAAAACATGAAAACAAAGGCATTTGTCTGATTAATGGCATCTGTTAAACTAGTCAAATTATGCAAAACGGTGTCAGTAAAAAGATATCAAGCTTTAATTTCCAGCTGCAATATGACATGAAAATGTCATTATTGCAGCAAAATGAGTCAAGGAGACATATACTCCCATCTGAGTTTCTGTTTTTACACTATTTAATCAGCTTCATAGATAGTTGAAGTAAAATTTGTGTCAACATGGGAGCATTAATGACTGCAATCTGAACTAAAGAAATCCCGATACTTTAGTCTGAATGAAATGTGGCAATACCCATTTCATTCAAGAGGCCTTGGTTTTGTCATTTGCTGTTCCTTAGTCTTAACCTATAGCAGATTCTCTAAAATTGCTTTATGTAGAAAGAAAACAAAGAGCTGTGAAATGTTATCAGCTTGTAAACTATTTGCTGAAGGAAAACATAAAATGGGCCTGCTGAGTATACACTATTTCTGCATTTTGTTCCTGAAATTAAGAAGGCAGTTTATAGCTAAACAAGATATGTCCTTCTTAGCAATTATATGCTGCCATAATCCTATTTGCTGGGGTAAAATCCATTTTTATGGGGAGACAAAGAATATGTAGGCATGTACACTGATGGCATATAAAACATCCCAATACACAACATACTACTAAAATCAAGTTGCCACTTTGAGTTTATTGCTTTCTCACTAGCATTCACTTCACATTTTTCTGTGAGACGCTATGTAAATTCAAGATGAGTTTATTTCAGTGTTTGTGAGAGGAAAGATCCAGACTAGCAAGCAAGAGACACACAAGCACATTTTAAAATATGATCAAATTTGCCAGTAGAATAGGAATTCCTAATCTCTGAAATTTAGTTGGTGTGCCCATTTTAGACAAGGACCTATGAGACATTCTGTTGAATGTCAGATACTGATAAATAATAGGGTCATGTCTAAAATCTTTTTCAGCTTTTCAGAATAAACAGCTTCACAGCCCTCTAGCCCTCTACCATGTTTAGAAGAAACCTGTTTCAACACACTGTCAGGATATCATTTCTGGGAAAGTGGAAAAGTACATATTCTGGTATATTTCACAGCGTAAGAGAATTATTCACAGTAAATCCTGGGGCTTGTCAATTTCTTATGTCTGTCTAGCTATATAAAACTGTATCCACTTGGCCCTATCCTAACGGCAAAGAAACTCCCTTGCTTCTGCTCCCACAGAACTGGGACAATTTACCTGAAACACCTGACTCTGCATAGGTGTGTAGGGGTCCAAGTACCAACCACAGGAGTGAGGCTGCAAAGCTCAGGGCATTCAAGTGGGCAGATGCAGACAACGGGAAGGTCAGGGATCTGAGGCCAGCTGTGGGTGGATTGAGTGGCTAAGGTCAGCAGCTGGGGTGTGTATGTGTGTATAAACATGTGGGAATGTATAGACCTATACACACCACTAGCAGACCAATCCTGACCAGCAGGAGGAGAGCGGCAGCACTGGGCAGCTCACACTGTTCGTGTTTACACAGACCTATACATCCATGTAGGTGCAGGTAGGTCCCTGCTGTCCATCTGTGCTGCCCGTTGTCTGTGCACACTCAGATGTGTACAACCATCCATAATAATGAACTGAGCCTTGCTGCTGGCTGAACCTGGGCACAGGGAACCACAGAAGTCCCACAGCTTGGGGGTTGGTGAATACAGCAGCCACTGTGCCGCTGGAGCTGCTGTCTGCAGAAGTCCAGAGCATCCCTTGGGAATTTCTTGCCATCTGACCACAAGGCTTCCAGCCCAGCTCATCCTACTCAGGATTCCATGAGCCCTGCTGAGTGCAGTGGGGTCACATCTTGAAGGAGGACATTGCCACAGTCATCTCAGGTAGGTTACTGAGGGGTGGCAGCTTATGAACGTTAACAACCAGGTCTGAATTAAGAAGTTCTAGATCATCTGGGACATCTAGTTCCCTGGAATATGGTGTTTCATGTTTTGTTAATGAAAACAAAACTAATTCCTAATTTTTTTTATTTCTTCCAACTGTTTTACTGGTGAATCCCCACTGAGATAAAACAGCTTGTATATAGGGGTGTTCTAAGAAATAAATGAGGAACATGCATTCATACTGATACCAGAATTAAAAAAAAATTTAACAATTTAAATAGCCACAAACAATTTTTAGATTTAGATTATAAAGATAAGAATCTTGTAAGCAATCTCTCAAAATAAGGCAATTATAGACATGAGATTAGCACATTACTTGCTTTTCTAAAAGCAGCAGCAAAGGGTGAATCTGAGGTAGATCAACAGAAAACTCACAAGGAACCTAACAGAAATTTCACCTCAGTCAACGACTTCATATTTCTAACATTAAATCTAAGGTCATTATGTTTCATTTTCTGAAATGGTTGTAGGTTTATAGAAATATTTATTTGCAAAATTATTTTAGCTAATAACCAGAAAGTCATATTAGATTGTTAAGTCCATCTGCCTTCAAAAGCAGTATGCTTTCTACTGACAAGGGGACAGATCAGATATTAAACTAACAGCTTGCTCTTAGCCAAAAAGTGGAAAAAATACATATTAGCATATAATTTTCTTTATTGGAAAAACTACAGTCTAGTTCTAAAGAACAAAACAAAACTTTTAACAGCATCTATTGTCCATTTTTCTTATGTGCTTGTTTGGGTTCTTTTTTAAACAAAAAGCCTCGTTGATGCACTGTGAATACTCACCTCTTCTTTATTTGACAAATAACCTTGGCAGTTATTCATGGAACTTCACTGAAAAGAGACTCTGAACTTAAAAGGCACTCTGGGCTATAAAAACACATTGGTATTTTGGGTGGTCTATTAACTGACACTCCTATTGCATGGCTAAGACCATGCATTAAGCCCATACATCTCTCTCTATGCAAACACATCCTTGCCCTTTTTTTTTTTTTATGTATAAATGCCATCTATTTTGTAAGATACATCTTATAACTATCCATTGTGAAACCACAACTGAACTGATATATTTTCTTTCATTTCCCATTTCTATCCGAGACATTAAGTAATTCTTTACTCTTGCTGAAATTAATTTCCTTCCTGTTCCTGAGCCCTCAGCTCTGTTCTTTCCCCAGACAGTTCTCTCAGACACTTGTACCCATAATAAGCACTTAACCTTTCCCATCTTTCTCCTCTCCACCCACTCTCCCAATCTGCCCTGTTTGCTTCTTTTACCCTTTCATCTTCCCTGTTGTCAGTGCTACTTTTTGTCCTGTTTTTCTTTGCCTGCCAAAGGTACACTTTCACCACATCTGTGCTAACAATTCCAGTTCTTCTCAATGGAGAGTATCTTAAATGGAAATCAATCCCTGAGTCTATTTTACATGTCCCAGAAGAACTGATGTTGAGAGGAATGGGTTTTTCCTTGATAATTTTCATGAGGACATACTTCTCTTCATTTACTGAGTATGTTATATTAATAAGAATAGCTATTTCTCCAGCAGATGTTACTGGGAGTTTCCCATCTAAGATTCTGATGAGAAATGTAAACCAGTCCAAATCTCAGGTAATGTGAATGAACATACATTATTGTCTCAAAACCAGAGCCTCTCTGTGAGCGTTGTTGACAGTCTTAAATTTGGTTAGCTGAAGCTT
>WAAE01010461.1:0-29844 GCA_013400495.1 Nicator chloris
AAACTGCTATGAAGCAAGCTGAAGGAAAAACAGTTGTTTTGTAAGATATAATGTTTAAGGATTAAGAGATGGATTTGCAGAAGATCTAGACACCTGATTTTAAAATCTATAGATGTGCAAGATCCTCCCAGGGAAGTTCTTTATAGAAGATACTCAGTAGAGCTGAGTAATAATAGTAGACCCCTTAGCTCCTGACCTTTTCTCTTCCAGATGGTTGTAAATCACTGTGAGGTTGTTGAGTAATGAATTCTTTCCTCTCCCGTTTTTTATTAATTGTGCTGTACAAATTGAAAGTAGAAGTGATGACATTGAAAGAATTTCTGATGTATTGTTGTCCCAGCATAGTCTGATACATCTTATGGTTACATAACACAGGGTGAGATGGCTTTATGGAGTAATGTTTGCCTTGGAGTATCAGCCTGCTTGTGGACCACTGCTGACACCTTGGGAAGAAAACTTTAAGTCCTTTCTTTGGGAATGCTGTTGAGATTTATGAACCCTGATTATAATCCAACAGGGACAGCTTCTTATTGGCAGCTCAAGATCATCTGTGCTGGGTGCTGACAACATATTCCTCTCTTGGTTATAGAACATTTCATCAGGGTCATACTAGAGATGTTATAAACAAAGAGATATAAAAAATAACTGATGCACTGAATCATAACTGCAACTATTTATTGGAAATACGTTAGCTTTTAGATCAGTAAAATGTAAACAACTTTGTTATCTACAATGATGTGTAAGCTTGTACTTTCATGTTCACTTTCAGCAAGGGTAACTGCTGAATGCTGCCAAAAAAGTTAACTGTCCTGGTCATGTGTCGCCATGATTTTAGCTGAGCTGGACCAAACACTCTCTGGCTGCACTGTCAAACAGATAAGGAGTTTATGTGCCTGGGAAGTACCCCAGAAAAGCCATTCATTAGCGGGTGGAGGTTGTTTCTGACATGATTCACCATGCAGGAGGGCAGGCACTAATGCCAGAATCACAGGAGTGTGTGCCTAGAGGTAGAAAGAGAAAATGGAAATTCCTTCTGCAGGGGCAACACACACCATAGTTGTTTCATAATCACCATGAACCCACAACCCAAAGCTTGTGTCACAGCCAGTCTGTCATTTAGTTGACTGAGTTGTTATGCTTCTTGGGAAGGACGTGTTTGGTAGCATCAATTTCAGATCAAGAAAGCCAGTAGTGCTAATTTGACAAAGTTTCCGTAGTATTGACCCCTACAAGGACTTACTGTTACTTGTACTTTGCAGTGTCTGAAAATCTAAGAACAGCATTTAAGCTGCTAACCCTGGAAGCTGCTATTGCTCTTCGTAGATAATTAGGAAGAGATGCTACCAAAAAGTAATAGAAAAGGAGATTTAAAGGAGAAACAAGTCCATTCAGGTCTACAAGATTAAATTTCTATGTTTATGTCATTTAAGAGCTGGTACGAGATATCAGATGTTAAACAACATTGAAATAATTTTCATTGAAGATAACAGTAACACTTTGACAAGAAAACAATTCAATGCATCGAAAAAAGTATCTTTTAAATGGAAAATATCTTCTGTTTTGATTGCTGAGGTTACTGTCTGCAGTCAGGTTGGAATGCTGATCTGAACCCCCTAGCAGGTGGGGGAGCAAAATTTAATCTTCCTGTTATTGTACCTAATTCATCTGGCTTGGGATGCAACCTTTTAAAATCAGTCCAAGTTACTGGATCGTCAGGTTAATGTGCAGTGAATTCAGTCTAGATTAGAAACTTTGTAATGCTACCATTGCAGTCATTTCAGTAGAAAATTATTCTCCTAATATGTATATGCAATAATACATACTCAATATACCAAAATCACACAGAGAAAAGTGGTATCAAAGTGCTGCAGAAACCCCACAGTTTTACGTAGTTTCTGTGTGATTTGTTCTGGTTACTTCTGTGGGAGTTTAGGAAAGGTTGTATGAATGTCTCTGTTTACTTAGCATGTAAGATTTTTAACTGTTTTTTTAATGGCTACTAAATAATATCATTGCTTCTAGAAGCACCAGGCTAGAGTTGCTGCAAAGTATTTTGGTAGAGATGTTTTTGCAAAAGCTAAGAACAAGTTTTCTGTAGACTTTCAGATTTATCTTCAATTCTGTGCTTTGAAATCTTTACAGAGATACAAGAATCTGTGGACTTCTAAAAAAATATAGTACTTGACATTAATCATTAGAGTGTTTTTAATTAATAAACTCCCCTTATTTTTGATCATTAGAGTTCAGCTTTGACAGTTTTGTTTTTTTTCTGGACAGCAGTAACAGATTAAACATCCAGAATAGCAGCACATTCATTACAATGAAAAACTAGCATAGGAACAAAAAAAATCAGAAAGTTGTTTATGTGTATAAGTTCATCTTTAATTTTTTTTTCATGTAATAAACTGCTAACAAGACCTTCCTTTCAAGCAGTTAGTACTGGAGCCATTCTTTGTCTTTGTTTTCATGGTTTTTAATTTATTTTTTTTACCTTTTCTGGGTGTAAGACAGAGGATGAAAGAATCATCGTTCTATTCCCTGTGTCTGTCCATGTGGCAACTCCCACAGGAATTTGTCAGACTTCAAGTTAGCCAAGAAGAGTTCCTATGTATGAAAGCACTGTTGCTTCTCAACACAAGTAGGTTCTTTTATTTCTTTGAAATGCATTGCTACTAAAAGGCTTTGAACCATGTTGTTTAACTTGACAATCACTAAGCTCTCCGGCTTAACAAATGGAAATGTCCTAGACGGAATGTTAGTATTCTAAGACTAAAAAATATTTTTTTCTAATGTTTATAAAGAACAAAGAAATCATGATTCATTGTTGTTTTTATTGTTTATTAAGATACTGGGGAGATGTTGGATCCCTTTTGGCATATGGCTGTAGTGTGTTACACATTTTCAAAACAAATGTGCAGTATTTCTGCCTGGACCCATCAAATGACTCTACACAGATTTAAAAAACCCCAACCAAACCAAAACAACCTTAACAATATTAGAATACATTTAAAAACATTTAATAAATTATCAGGACTGAGGACTTTATCTTGACCAAGATCTTAAAGCATATTTGCTCAAAAGAATTAGGGAAGTGGACATGACAAACAATACTAACATTTATTCTACTTTTTATTGTTAAAAATAGGTGAAGTTTAGCACAGATATAAACAAATGGAAATGTTTTTCTTTGGTTTGTTTCTCTGGAAACAAAATCCGTAGTCACTTAATCATAGGGATCTTTTAAAGAATGCAACATACAACTGCATTCCACTTCACATAGGGAATGTGGTTGTTGGTGAAGTTATCTTCCAACATTTTCTCTACCAAAATTTACATCTGCTGAGACCATAACTGTTTGTTATGAATCCCCAAACTGAAAGTTCTAAAATTATACAGGTGCTGTTCGAAATGAGAATAAGCACTTTTGAAAAATGTAGTTGAAAGAATGTGAAAGTTTGGTTCTCAACAGAGAACCAGAGTCTCTGTCAGAGGAGAGATGTGCAAATCTTGCATGATCTGCTTCTTGTTTTATAAAGTTTAAGTAATTGATAAGGAATTAAAATTTAGTCCTTCTAAGTCTGTACATGGCTGTAATTTGCATAAACCTCTTCTTAAAAAAAACCTAGTCTCAGCAGAGAATGAGTTTAAAAAGATTAAATTTACTCATATGAACATGGAAATTACTAAAAGAATAGCAAAATACCATACACTGCTAAAGCAGTAAAGGTAATGCGGATAAAAATCCCTGTCTGATGTAATTCCAGTTGCTTTGTTAGAATATGAATGTAGTCCTATTTTAAATGTTTTCCACCTTGTTGTCATCACAAACTCTCTTGTCTATCTTCTGAAATTTCAGTTAAATTTAGATAAATTTGTGATATTTCAGCTATCTCTGTTCCAGAAATTTCATGTCAAATTCAAAAAAGCATTACGATGGTTGATCCAATCCTTCTCATTTCTGGGTTCTGGCATCAATTTAACAGAATCCATCGTTACCTTTCTTTATCAACTGCATTGCACTCAGAAGCTGCTTTTTAAGATGATATGTTTAGGTATATGCAAGAAATTACTTTTTTTAAAAAAAGAAAGTATTTCTACCTGTTCTGATGAGTTTTGCTTTTTGTTCTCTCCTGCATTTATTGTCTTATAGGAAAAAACAATTTGTCAGATCTTTGGGAAAAGGAACACACCTAACGGTTGTTGCTGAGACATTTAGTAAACGTTTGGTACTGTATAAATATAATTCCACAGAAGTATTTTCAAAAGGCCATATAACCTCATTGTTGTTCTAAAGTGGGTTTTTTTAAGACTGCTTTTATTTCAGTCATGATATTCATCCTAGTCCTCTTCAAATGTGAAAGTAAAACCATTTCAGACTTTTGTATACTAACAGTAAATCAAGTCTAATCCTTTAATCTCTCATAGTGTCTTCTGTTCAATTTATTATTTAGATCAACTGGTTTTGACTTTTTTAGATCATTCCAAAGAAACAGTAGTTTGAAATAAACTGAGTGTCAGTCTCAATACATTTCTAATTCTGAATGGACCCCCAGCCTAAGTTTTAACATTATATTTGATTTTACAGGTTTTTCTTTGAGTTGGATGTGGCT
Organism: Nicator chloris; assembly: GCA_013400495.1. Lineage (NCBI taxonomy): Eukaryota > Metazoa > Chordata > Aves > Passeriformes > Pycnonotidae > Nicator > Nicator chloris. Next base: position 4,611 of record WAAE01010461.1, read on the forward strand.
TAAATGTAATGCTTTCCAGATTTCTGATTTAAAGGAATTTCTAAATTTTGTTGCATGAGATTTTGGCTAGGTTTGTGCCACTGAATACAAGCATCTTTATTCTTGACATATGTTCAGGGGAAGGGAACAGCCTGAATAGACAGCTCCGAGGAACTTTTTGTCATTAGGCAGGAGTATGACTGTCCTTTTGCAGAATGCAGAGGAAAAAGGCCATTCATTGAAAGAAGATACCTTTAAAATTAATTTGCAGGGAAAATATAAAGATATAATTGCTGGTTTAGTGGTGTAAGTCAAGGGTAGCTTCCATCTAACCCTAAACTCCATCAGAATCACTTTGTATGAAAACATTCCTTAGTTCTCTATGAAACTGCTGTTACGAAATGTCCTGAATCATCCAGGCTTTGAAAATTAAGCTATTCTTTTTCCATGGCACTTATCACTAGCAGCCACTAAGAGGTTCTTCTTCTCAGTGTTCTATGTCCTCATTTTGATTCTCACCCCTGACCTTTTAGAGAAGAGGGAGTTCAACCAATTTCTCCTCCTTGTTAATTTTTCTAAAAAGCTGTTCACCTTTAAGACTCTGATCCGTTCTATTAAGTGAAAGAGCTTCAAACAGGAGGCCTGAGCCCTGGCAGCTTCACTGTCTGCACTACTTTAGAGCCGTTAGTTCATTCCTTGATTCCATTTTGAAGCACTCCAGCTAGATCTCTCTACCACAAATCTGCTGTGAAGAGGGCAGACCCTCAGCAGTGTAAAGATGAATCAGCAACATATTTCCTCAAAGGCAGGAGTGGTTCTTTTAGCTGTATTTTTTTTATCAGCAAACACATGTAACTGAAGCTTAGGGATATTTCTAGATATGGGCAGTTAGCAAAATGAACTGATTGCTCCTGGTGTATCCTTTTAACTAATTTTGTCACTGTTTTTGGAGTAACTCTTGCATGAGAAGAAGTACCTGGCACATAATAATGAATTGCATTGTACAGCATGAAATACTGCAAATTTTTCCTGTACTTTAAATTTCATTGCCTTCAGAGTAAATTGTAGCCCATCTGTTTGGGTTTTTTTTAGTTCCTTTGGAAGGTCTAAGAAGTCAAAGCCAATTTGATGAGATGAGAACAAGTTACATCAGAGAGCTGGTGAAGGCAATTGGTTTGCGCCAGAAAGGCGTTGTGGCCAACTCACAGCGTTTCTATCAGCTAACAAAACTGATGGATTCCATGCATGATGTAAGTTCATTTGTTAATGTGTTCTGCTCTTTAGGTAAGAGGGAACTGGTATTTCTTAAAAGTAGTTCTATGGAAGGGAGTAGTCAACATTGCTTAACAACAGAAGAAAACAAAACAAAACAAAATCCTGTGTTTTTGTGTGAATAGATAGCTAGATATTCAGCATCAGTGTATGTGTTGTGCACATATTTTATGGTGTACAATATTGAAGTATTTGTGAAACAGGCATTAGAGTGCTACCATTTTATTTTGATTTTAGTGTAACATAACCAGTACAGTGGTGGGCTTTGGTAGGGGTGGTGCATATGTGTGTGTGAACATGTGTGTACTTGTTCAGTAAAATAGTGTGAGGAATAGGCAATTCAAGTTGCAAAGTCAGACTACTGAAAATTAGTGAAAGGCAACCAAGATTGGCTTTGCAACCTTAGTTTAACTGGTTTTATGTGTATGTTCTATACCACTTTTTTAGTGTCTGTCTGTGTTTGGGAATTGAGTAATCTTTGAGAATGCTAGATACCAAGGCCTGGGCACTTTTGAGCTCAATGTTGGTTGTGAGGAGCCTCCCACGGAATTCAAGGTGGACAGGATCTTTGCATCTTTGTATTCTTCAGACTCAGAAAATATGCATTAATTTAATCTCTTTCTTTCAAATGCATCCAGTAAAATAATCTCTGAGGGTGAGAAAGAAGGAGAGAGGCTTGCTGCAAAATAGCAAAGTGATGTTTGGTCCATGGAATATCTTCATTCAAGTTCTGTTTCAGCTCATGCTCATAAAGTGATGGGAGATACAAGGAAAAGAAAAGTCATCACACTGGTGACGTTGTGTGGTGTTAAAGCCTAGGGTAGCAGAAATAGTATGATATTTGACAACGTAATGGTCACTGGTCAATTAAAAATTGGAACCTCTCAGAGAGGCTAGAAGAGATTAATAGTCACATGCTTAGTTGCTTTCAAGGGATGAGAATCGGAGGAGTTCAGTGTTTGTAACATAAAGGGATATGATCATCATGAAAACCATGGCAAAGCCCACAGGTAAGCAGTAAATGCTGTCTCGGAGCAGTGTTTCAATAGCAGGTAGCGACCAAAACACACAGTGCTTGAGTGTGAGAGTAAGATGAAAGGTTGAAAGCTTGTTAAGTAGTTGCTGTTGTTGGTTGCATATATCATGAATGAAGGTCATTCTACTTTGTAATATTAGTGAAGCAGTGGTTTTATAGGATATGCCATAGCTATATGTATGTTTTTTGCCATTAATAGGGTCTGACAAGTACCCTCATTACTGATTCAAGAAAGGACAGGGTAAGGTATAGAATGATGTCAGCTGATGAATGTACAAGTGATTGACAGCATGTTTATGTGGCTGCATTACTGTTAACCTGATGGATCATGTTTGTATTTTATCAAATCCAGCTGGTGAAACAGCTCCATCTCTTCTGTTTGAACACATTTCTCCAGTCCCGTGCACTGAGCGTTGAATTCCCTGAGATGATGTCAGAGGTGATTGCTGCCCAGCTACCCAAGATTCTAGCAGGGATGGTGAAACCTCTTCTCTTTCACAAGAAGTGAAATGTCTTTTCTCTTATCATAGAGATGATGCCTGGGTCATTTTTTGTTTGTTTATTTTGCTCAAGATTTTGCAATGTCAGGACTTCAGCATATTTGACATACTTAGCCTGCCCACTGCTTTGTACCTGTAACATACACAAGCTGTTCAAGTGTGCTGTATATATTGTGAGTTCCTGATTCCTTAACTGCAAAAATCACAACAGTCGTAAGAAATGTTTTGTAAACTTGTCTAAGCTGCTTTTTAGATAGGCATATGGATGACAATGAATAGACTTTCCAGATTTCTAACAACAGTTACACATTTTTCTTATACATTGCACACTCTTGAATTTCTGGTAGGACATGGGACAAAATTTTTACTTTAGTACATTGAGTGCGCGGGTACATGTGGGCACGTGCGTAATATAAGATTTTGGAGGAATTAAATATTGCCCACATTTTCTTATGGATATTTTACTTTTTATTACTGCAATGCCATCATGAGTAACTGAAGTGCTAGACATACAGTATACATTCATACTCTCATTTGTAGTCATGTTGCACTGAAACTCTTAAGTCCAGCAGACTGTTTTCTGCAGCATTCAGTGGAGCTCCTCTTCAAAAATCAGAAAGTTTAGGAAAATTTCTGTGTATTACACCCGAAGTAATGTGTGTGCAAACCCACTAAGCTTTGGTTTGTGTTATTTTTCCTTAAAAGTTCAGTGCTTACTAAACCTAAATCACTTAGCTGTAATCTTAAATTCATCAACTCTTACATTCTGTGTTTCAGAAGCTTTAAATAGAGATGTTTTCACTGACTGCAACTCTTAATAATCTTAATGTTTTGAATTCCAATGCTGAACACTCAATCAGCCATTAGCATCAAATTATAGTGAGACTAGATGCAAAAAGAAATGGAAAATATGACTGCAAACATTTTGATGCACATCAGACTCATTTCAGTACAATTTAGTGGGCTATGTATTTTCTATTTTAAAAGCATGCCATTATAAATGGGGTAATTGTAAAAAAGGAATTGGACTCAATGAGCTTTATACATTCACGAAGAATGACGTTTTACCATAAAAGTGAATATTCAGCTGAAAAATTATAATGTTGTGGTGTTTGTTCCTTTGATGTTGTTATGAGACAACTCATGCATTTAAGGCAGTTAATTGTAGATATATTGGAACAACAGAGAAACAGATAAACCTTAAGAAGAATTCATGAGTCTATTAAAATACGACAAGTTTTGCCAGTCATTAGAAATGATACGTAAACATAGGAAATGGTGAGTCTTGTTTGGGTACTTCTGGCCTTATGCTTTTGCTTTTGCCCATGACTTGCTAGATGGCCCCACTGTGTGACTGTGTCCTGCTGGTGGTGTGTAGCTGGGTCTGTACAGACATATCCTTGTCACACGAACAAAGGCCCCTGAGATTTAAGTTCAGTATCCCTGGCTAAATCAGTGCCCCTCTTTAAAAGTATGTGTGATGTTGCTTGTTGGTAAAAATTACATCTTGGTTCGTGAAAAGACTGTGGACAACTGACAAGTACAGGAATGTCTAAAGGTGTCCTTACTGGACATAATTTCCTAAAGCAAATGAAGAAAAATCTACATCACAACTGGGAATAAAAGCATTTCTGAGATCCCCACGTGGTAGTACAGAACCCACTAGAGCTGGTGCAAATGTGTGACCCCAGATAAAGAGGTATGGACAGACTTTTGTGTTAGTTAACTAGGTTTGCCATTTCTAACTGCCCAGGAAAGCAATGTCTTTCATATTCAATACAGTCTGACTTCTAACTGTGATCCTTAAAGCAATTATGTTTTAATAAATAGCACTAAATTCTTTATTTCTACATCCTGAAGTTTTCTTTTCTTTATTTTGTGTTTGCATTCAGTAAATGTGATGCTCAGTAAAAAATTCCATTTCAACCATTCCACTTTCGTGTAACAACAGTATTTCCATGCATTCTTTTGGAACTGAAATATTGCCACATGATTTACCACTGAGTAAGCAGACCGTCTATGTTACTGTTTAGATTAAACTGATAACAGAAACTTCCCACACTAAAAATTACTCCTCATCACCCTAATTCTGAAATTAGAAGACAGAACAGGCAATATGTTTGCCTTAGGAATGCCTGGATCTGTTTACATCTGCCTTTTACTCAATCCCTAAGTGGCTGACATGTCACCCTGTCCCATAAACATGGCAGATTATATTTGCCTCAAAGGCATAATCAGAAAGGAAGAAAAGATACCTTTAGGGAATAGATAATAAAGGTTAAGAACATTCTCCAATTGTATGTCTAAAAGACCTCTAACTCACAGAAAAATTCCCAAAAGTTCATGGCTGTGATGAATTCACTGCACAAGATAGAATGATTGGTTGTGTCTGCTATAACAATCTGAAAGCCTGTGATCGTTATGTGATGATCTGAAGTTCAAAAAAAAATTCCAGCTATAAGCCCAGATTATAAAATGGCCTTTAGTGTCCATTTTGATATTGTCATTTGCTCTGAGTTACACAGACACCATGAACAGTGGAAAAGGACCTGGGGGTGCTGGTCAGCCGCAGCTGAACATGATCCAGGGTGTGCCCAGGTGGCCAGGAAGGCCGATAGCATCCTGGCCTGGATCAGCACTGGTGTGGCCAGCAGGACCGGGGCAGTGACCGTCCCCCTGTGCTGGGCACTGCTGAGGCCACAGCTCCAATCCTGTGCTCAGTGCTGGGCCCCTCACTGCAAGAAAGACATTGAGGGGCTGGAGCGTGTCCAGAGAAGGGCAGTGGAGCTGGGGAAGGGTCTGGGGCACAAGTGCTGTGAGGAGCAGCTGAGGGAGCTGGGGGTGTTCAGCCTGGAGAAAAGGAGGCTCAGGAGGGACCTCACTGCTTTCTACAACTGCCTGAAAGGAGGGTGTAGCTGGGGGAAGGGGGTGGTTGACCTCTTCTGCCAGGTGACAACTGTCAGGAGGAGAGGACATGACCTCCAGCTGTTCTAGAGAAGTTCAAGTTGAATATCAGGAAGAATTTCTTTGTTGAAAGACTGGTTAAGAGTTGGAAAGGGGCTGTCTAGGGAAGTGATAAAATCACCATCCCTGGAAGTGTTCAAGAAATGACTGGGCTTACTTCTGTGGTTTAGTTGACGAGGTGGAGATCATCAAAGCTAGGACTCAATGATCTTGGCAGGTCTTTTCTAAACCAAATTATTCTGATTCTGTGAACACTGATCAAACACCTGATTCCTTCCTCCCTACAGAAATCTTGTGTCGTATGACTTTTCAACCTTGCAGCAATGTTCAGAGCCATTACTCGATTTTTTTACTGACACAAGGTTTTATAGTTGTGTGTGCTTCTGTCCTTCAATACTTTTTTAAAGAGCAAAGCATTTTTGACCTGAGCTTTACAAATAGGTCTAAATAGTCATCTTGTAGTGCTTCTCAGTATATTGAGCAAGGCAGAACAATGCTGGATCTTTTTAGAGGACTAGAAATAAGAGGTTTCAGCAGATGGATTTTTCTTGTTTTCTGACATTGAGGATGTGCCTGGTAACATTTTGATGATATGAAACCTGTTGTATTACTTAGAAAGCTTGCCAGCCATCTTCTACAGGCTTTTGTTTCTAGCTACCACTAGAAGTTCATACCCTGAATAATGCAGGCTGTGCCTGAAGCTAAGCCTCTCCTGTTCTGTACAGTTGAGATGTTTTTGGCCAAAGCCCTTCAGCGTTACCTTCTGTTGGTAAGCACTCAAGCAGTGAAGCAAACAAACCAACCCATGAAGTCATCGGCTTTGAGCTCTGCTGCTGTGATTCAGCTCTGTACAGGTTTATAGTTATTTATTATAAATAATATTATTTATAGTTTTTAAATAATATTTTGGAGGTTGAAGTGCCTGGCCGCGGCAGCTTACCTGTGTTTGGAGAGCTGAGACCTCCGGGCCCCGCAAGCTGTTCCCTTTGTCTGTGAGCTGCTCCGCAGTTGTGCTTGCTGTGGGCCAAGAAACACAAAAGATCAAACACTTGGCTCATGTTTTCAAAGATCTCAGCTGTATCTACAGTTGGGACTAGCCTTTAGGGATGGGGGGATGTGGGTTCCTTAATGCCTAGTCCGTGGCAGAGGGAAATGTGATCTGAGCAGCTTTCAGCTGATTTCATGGCACTTTGGAATGGCCTGGTTATATGTGTGCATAATAAACACACATAATTCCTGATCTGCAGCTGTTTCTTCAGCTGCACTGCAGTTATACTTTGTCGTGCTACATGTGCAACAGTGAAAGTGAGACCTAAACTTGTATTTTCTGACAGTCAATGCCTTCTTAGTACCTTAGCTGGGTTTTTTTCTTTCTTTTTGAATAGAGTAATAGGTCTCTCTCCATTACTTTTGTTAGGAAGGTGAGCTGCTTTCCTGTGTCCCTACCTACACCCAAATATTCATCTCAGTTACCAGCGATGTGTCAGTAGCATGAACAGCAGGGATCCTGCAGGGATCCTTCCTTCCCGTCCTCTCCTCCCTGCCCAAACTTAAGGTTGGTTTATCTGCCAGGCAGGAGAGCATGGGGCTGCACTCCACCCATGCCGTGCAACTCCAAGCACACATTTCTTGCCTTACATGCGGTTTGTGGCAGGCTGACCTTGCTCTCCTTCCGAGAAGTCGGCCTGCAGCCACAGAGCTAATATCCAAAGCCCTCCCCACTTTCCACGGCTCGGGAGCCTGTGAGCACACTGCCAGGCTGGACTGTCAGCATTGCTGGATTTATTGGTTTGTACTGCTCTGTGTCATGGTGACCTGACTTGGACAGAGATTTGCTTTTAGTTTAGTTCTCTTTTTCCCTTGGAAGATGAAAAGGAAAAAAACTCTAATATTTTAGGTATTTTTTGGCTTAAAATTTATGTGGGTTTTTTTTCATTGAGTGCTATTAATTTATTAGATTGACGTTATTTGCATGAAGAATGTAGTTTCTCAGATGCCTGGGCAGAAACATGCAGTAAAAGGTGACTGCCTGGATATTAATAACCAAGTTAAAATTTATCAGTCTGTTTACCTTAAAGAGAAAATAAACAACGATCAGAAAATAGTCTTTAAGTGCTGTTGGAACTGATGCAGCAGTTGCATAACTTCAAATACATAAGCAGTGCTGCTCCCTTGATGTATTTTTTCACTCACATTTAGGAATTTTTTTTCCCTGGGTTGAGCCCACAGTGCTCTGTATGAGGCATTTAAAGCATATATAGAGGACATCAAGTAGTGGTGAGCTTTCATTTAATTCCAGTATATCCTTTAAAACTGGCAACATTTCAATTTCTTGCCAGTGTGGGGTGGGCTCATTATAAAAATACCATCACGATCCTTTTAGTCATAGATCATGTTTTTCTGACCATGAAAACCAAGTTACCTTTTCACCTCTATGGGTACAATAGTTCCACCAATTTAGCATTCAGGCATATCAGTGAGGAAGTTCTCACAGTGTCATTTAAATAGTCTCACTCTATTGCATTTTCCCACACTCAATTCAAATACCTACCCAGCCAACTCATGACTAAAATCTCCTTTTGCTTTGTGGAGGAAATAAAAAGGAAATACATCATTGTCAGGAAGTCAGAACACTGCATCAGTGAGCTTCAAACAAGGGGCTAGATTGGATAAAAAGGAGGTAGTGAGCGTTATGAGCACCTTTGACATCACATCAGAAATAACTGAAATAATACAAGAACTACAGAGACCTTCGTGTCAGGTGAGATTGATATGATCATCTCCGTAAGTTGCTCATTCCAGGGATGTACAGTTCTCTCAGAGGCCTGTTTTTCATATGCTGGATGGGAATACAGCAGTGCTCTTACACTCCATACCCTATATTGTTGGGGGATGTCCAGTCTGAGACTCTAATCTGCGAAATCTCCAGCTGAGAACAAGGTTCTCATCATGGTGCTGCTCAAAGAAACTGATTTATTCTGGCAGGCCTGTCTTGGTTATGTGGAGCATGAATAAGGGAAAGCACCAAACCATCATGTGCATGGCAGTATGAATCCAAAAAGGTGTGGATGTGGTCTTACTGAGAGTATTTGAAAAGAAACACTTGGCCACCTGCAATTAATATGTTCCCAACCACTTCCCCAGATTCCAGCAACATTCCTAAGAGGAAAACAAGTGGATTTTGATGGCCCATGTAGGCATATTCTGTTTTAGACAAAGAACATACTTGACAAAAATTTACCACTGTTCAATAGAAGAAACGATGACATGATGCTGTCAGGACAGGCTCTCAGCCTGCCTGTGGGGCATTACACACAACAGATGGGAATATCATCTTTTGGGACTGTCAGCACCACACGTCAAGCATTGGTCAGCTGAGGATGACAAGGCTTTTCACTTAAAAATTTAGATGTTTTGTGTAATAAAGCTCAGTGTACAGGATAGTCCCATTGCACTGGCCAGTTTACTTCTTACAATAATTTTACACAATCACACCCCCAACTGCTGTTACAAGTAGTTCCTAGTGATGACTACAGCCAGCTTAGGTTTTACTGGGAGACAGAAACTGCTTCCCTTTCTCAAGCTTCAAAATACAAGTAATGTGTCTGTCTGGCTGCCCACAGCCAAAAGGTTGAACAAATCTGTCAGTAAAAAAAAATTCTCCAAACATCTGAAATGTTGAAAATATTACTTCATGGGGTTTTTCACTTCAAGTATCCTTAAAACCTTCCCTGAAGACAGACATTAGTTTTAAGAAAAACTACATGATAGAGAAAAGTACAACCCAAAGCTAGGCACTCCTGCAGTGCATGATCTGTTTAAGTCTCTGAATTTCATACAGCCTCTAAATTTCAGTTCCCATATTTGTGAAACATTTATCCTCCCCTCACTCCTATGCCTTCAATACACCTTCTTTTCCCAATGGGTTACTTGGGTTTGTAATACATTAACACTTTGTAGAGCCTTTGTAATCCTCAATGGAAAAATTCTGTAGAAAGACAAATAATCCTTAACTTTGAAACATCTTTGGACTGATGTTCATATTTCTCTGTATTTAACATTCAGGATCATGATAGATATAGTTTATGCTTTGTTGCTATTGCTTTTATTTTTGGAATAAAAAGAGACTTGTATAAGATTTCTGTATTTTCCTCTTGAGAAAAACTTTCATCTCTATATTTGTACATCTAAAATAATAGCTTCAAGTATTTTTGCAAAGGTGTTGTCTAGCTACATTGTGTCATGTCCAATAAAATGAGGATGTGCTTGCTTTGTAGTAGTATGAGAATTGTTTAACTCTTCAGCTACCAGTAGATGTACAAAAATGCACTAGACTGAGTGGAGGGTAAAGCTGCAGAATGGCACTGGTGTCGGTGGACACAGGGCTACAGCTGCCAGTACCAGGCTGGTGGAGCCACTTGTGCTGCAGTCCTGCAGAGCAGCTGCTGGGAGGCTGATTTTGGGGAGAATACTTTGGAAGCTCCAAGTTCGAGATAATATACACTGATCATTTACTGAGTTCAAATCCATATGGCTGGGATGGGGTAGGGCGAGGGGGCAGAACTGTTTTCCATTTTGTTTGTGATTCAAACCCTCTACAAGACAGGATACAATAAAACCTTATCTAGTTTTTTATTAATATCTTTATTTATTCTTACATGGAAGGTCGTGTCTTTAATCAAAACTGCAACGGTCGAACTGCCAGCCTGTAGAAGCATCACTATAAGTTACAATGCATTCCTGATCTCCTGGCATAAACACATACAAAGGGAAAGTTTATTAAAAAGCCTTCCCTGCAGTGCAGAAGGTCCATGCACAGCAGTGCCAGCAAAAGGTGCTGATGTGGGAGCAGAGGCCATGGCACTGTGGGAATGGAGGCGCTGGCACGGCGCTGCTGGTCCGGATCAGCAAGAATACACCTGAGTAGAGGCACCATTACCATAGCAACCTACACATTGGGTAATCATTTCTTTGAAACTATTTAAAAGCCAGGGTTTCAGAATAAATTGTCCCCAGACTTTACGAAGGTGATGCCTGAGCTCCCTACCGTGTCCACACCAAGAACTGGAGCTTTCTGCTGCCAGAATTGGTCAGTGCCAGATCTGCCCTCTGAGGTGCAAGATGCAGCACGCTGCAGGATGTATCCATCCACCATCCATCCTGGGATCTTCCATCATGGGGGAGAAGAGCTTTTCTTCTTGCTGGTCATTAACCTGGACTGGTGCAACCCTTCCTTGGCTGCACCAGCAGGGCACATCACCCCTGGCTTCTACAGAACTGACTCCAGTGCTCAGGTGATCCTTCCCTCATCCTTAGCGTGTTCTGATCCCATCCCACTGCCTTCTGACATGGTGTGCAACAGGCAAGGAGTGGGACCTGCAGCCTGGTGAGGGGCACGGGCAGAATGGCTGGGAAGTGCAGGTGTCCTCCATCCACAGGAGAGACCACCCCCCTCCTTTCCTGTTCTAAGGAAATACTGGCAAAACACTGGACTGCTGGCTTAGATGTCACCCCTGCGTAAGGATGTGCTGCAGTTAGTGTGCCCTCAGAGGAGGATTAGTCATGCCAACAACGCCAGTATTTATGGTCATCATTTCCACGTAACACAGAACATCTTGAAAGTGATGTTGCAGTTTAGTTTCTGAATGTCCTTGTTCTCATGAATTCATATTTTGGATGTTACCACTGCTCCATGTACACATCACAAACAGTTTGACAAGGCTGCGACTTACCACACAGATGATTAATTTTCCAGATTAATTTAGTTTTAAGCATTCCATGCAGCCTAAAACAACTGGGGAAGGCATTTAGTCAGTACAAAAATACATTAATTTCTTTTAAATGGAAGTTCTATTAGCAGCTAGCACAGAGAAGAAAATAATCTTTAAGTCTTTGAGACACTTGAACTTAAAGGAGTCAAAGTTAAAGAATGTGATCGTACTTAAATATGCATTCAGTTGAGCACATCTGCATTGGGACCTTTATTTAGGCCCCAAGTATTTATTTACACAATGATGTTCCTCAGGATTTAGTGGCATAGCTTTCTGTGTGTGTATATATAACTATGTATCTATATGTATGTATGTATGTATATATATAGATATCTGCTCTGTCCCAATTCAGCCTCAATGCACTCCTCTTTTGCTCAAGGATACTTTGGAGTTTTGGTTTTTTTAACAGACATAGTAACAGAAGGATATAAGGAATAAAATACGGTTACTCATTTGACATAGGATGTCTAAACCCTTTGAGGCAGAAGGTTTTGCTTTAACCTTTAGCAGATAACAGTCCCCCTAAATGAGACTGGGTTTTTTATTGTGACATCTCAGCCTCCATAATGATGCAGATGCTCTCCAGCCTGACTCGTCTCTGCACAGCACAGGTGAGCTGCCTCTTAAACATACTAATGAGTTAAGCAATAATCACTGGCTGCTCACAGGGAAGGCAGCGCTGGTATTTTGTGATTATCTAAATGAGTAAGTGGTGTCAGAGATCCTGCTGTGTGGGAATTCAGTTGAAACCATCATCTGCTTTCCTGTGTGTCAGTAATGAAGGTGCTGCAGCACTGGAGAAAGCACCAAACTGAGCCAAGGCTGAGGTGACGCTCTGAGGAGGTCCAGTGTCCTAAATCGCCTCCTGTGAGCTGCGCTGGGTTTGGTGTACCACTGTCTCACTCAGATGTTCCTGCTGGGGACGCAGACCCCAGTGTGCCAGGGAAAGTGAAAAGTGAAGAGCTCTGTTTGTTCTGTCTGCCTTCAAGAGAGGAGCTATTTGTGAGAGATTCACACAAATAACACCATGATAAACGCTATGTCTTGATTTTTCCTCTGGACATAAACCATCCAGCAAAGCTAATTACTAAAAAGCCACAATATTCACCTGAGTTTCTCATGCTGATGTGCTTACATCATTATTATTATGATAATGCTTACACTGGTTTCCCAGTTCATTTAGGAAATATTTCAAGGCATCATTTACACAAAGATGAGGAAAAATTATTAAGGCAAGGGTTTGGCAGGGGCGGACTTGGTTCTGTGTTGCTCTGAGGGTAAAAATAATTGTGCTGGATTATTTTGTATTGTCTGAACTTCAGGAGGATGGGGAGGGCAGGGAGAAGGGCCCATCTGGAAACAAAACAATGTTACAAATCACAGCTGGAAGCCGGTGACACACTCCTATGGCATTCACTGCAGGTTTCTCAGGGAAGGTCTGGGGAGCAGGACATTGTGCAGAATGGCCATTTTTCCCATCCAAGACAGGCAGTTTGCCCTAATTACAGAAAAGAAACAGCACTTCATGGGACCAAACAAAAGCACCCCTGGAACAACAGCAACAGCAGGAAATAACAAAGTGACAATTACGATGAGGTTTTATGTAAGGATGTATTTGCATCACAGCTACCCAGCACAATTTGTTTGCACCTAAAGGTCTCTGAGGTCTGTCCTATCTACCTGCTTCCTTTAGATGTCCCTGGAGGGTTCCTCAGGCCACCCCAGTGTGGTTTTTTGTCTTTTCTTCTTGTGGATTTTCCCTGCTGAGAGGCATCCTGCTTGTTTTGTGGTAATTCAGGACTCACTGCTTTCGCAGTTTCTGTTTCTGGGCACTTTGTGCTCAGCCTCCCAGCTCAGGTGCACTGAAACCCTAACCCTTGTTACTTTCTCGTGAGGCCTTTGCAAACAGCATGTGCTCTATTCTAGGAACCAGTTGTATCCTGTATGCCAGTTAATTTATTTGGAGGAACACTCCACGGATTGGTCAAGCTCAGGTTTCTTATCCCCCTTCTGCCTGGGTTTGGGGATTGTCCTCTGAAAGGCTTCTCACGGGCCTTCCCAGTGTGCAGCTGTCTCACCTTCTTGTGCACTACACCAGTGCTTCCCCAGGGCTGCCAGGGGCGCACGGTCACGTCTGGAACACGGAGACCCCAAATGAGCTTGCCTGGGGCCCACGGCTCCTGCTGTGCTGTGACATGTCGGGCACCTTCCATACCCCACTCGGCCCCAAGCCCACCAAGGGCTGAGCCCCCACCCTCTCAGCCCCTCACCTGCTGCTGTAGCCAAAGCACAGCATTGGGAACCTTGTCTTGAAAATACCCCAAATCACGCCGTGCTGCATGTTTCTCTTTGCATGTGGGTTTCTTTTTTTTTTTGTAGAAATACAAAAGCAGTGACCGTCAACAAAACTAAATCGCTGATGTTTTTCATTCAGATGGGACTCTAATCCCTTCTAAGGGCATCCAAGAGCCATTAACAGTAATTTTAAATGAAATACACCCGTGCTGGGTCTCACTAATCAGTTCCTCAATTATACTGGCAGAAAGATGTATTCCAATTACCAAAGTACTTTCAAGTGAATTAAGGCTCCTTTCTGTACCGGCTGTGGAGGTCACTCAGTGTTCCCATGAATCCCTGCATGTTTACATTAAAAAAGCACACCATGATCTTTGGCAAAGGCACTTGCTCTAGGTTAGTTCAGCTTTTGAGCTTGTTGCCATAAATACAATAGAAAAGAAGCCAACCATTGCAAAAGAAGCCAAGAATATCTTTCAATACTTTGTTTCCGCATCAGCGATTAATCCAAATGACACGGGAGAAGTTTTACAAACACGAAATAAAAGTTTAGAAGATGAAAGCGCAGATACTTTATTTACCATGTTTAATAAGCAGTGTTTGTGTTAGAAAGGTTGGTTTTGAAGGCATGCATCAGGCCAAACTAATGAGAAAATGTTCTGAGCCGGGATCCGAAGTGACTCTGCCACCTGCTCAGTTCACACCTATGCTGCTTCCTTGGATCCCTGAAGTTTCTCCTCTTCAGGCAGGAGGCTGTGGCCAGCCCGGCTTATCTCAGCACACATTCTATACCAAAGCAATTCCACACATGACTTTCTCCATAGTTGACACCGAAGCCTTATCAATAATAAAGCCAAAAATACTAATTTTTCCAAACACATGAGAATCACGCCCTCTAAGGTGCTTTAATGCAACCAAGTAATGAAATGTGTCTTCACCCGTTCTGGTAAAGAAGCACAGATGCCTCATCCCTTGAGAATTTTAAATTTGGTGTTATTGTGGTAATTCAACACGATTGTGTTGATTCAACAGCAATTTAAGTCTTTTTACATTTAAAATGCTCACTGAAATGTCAAAATATAGCACGTCAGACAGAACATAGGTATATAATAATAAATAAAAATAATAATAAAAAAAATCCTAGTTTTTCCCTGATGCCAAGTAAAATGGGACACTGCAAAAATGAGTGATGACGATTTTAGAGCTTAGTCTAGACCCCAAAGCAGTGTGCATTCACTCCTGCCGATCAGGGGATCTCAAGCTGAGAAGCCTTCATCCCTGTGTAAAAGAGCAGAAAACTCTAACAGAAAACACAACCATTTTATTTCAGATTTTTAACATAAAATGCAAATGTAATTAATGTAAGTTCAGTAATGAACTGTCATTTTTGCTGAAGTTTAAAAATGCAGATATTCTCTATTTCCTCTTGTGCCTACTCACAGTGCAGAGCTGGGCATGTGTGGCAGCTCCTTCCACTCCTGCTTTCCTGGCGCTCGGCAGGAGCGGAGGAGAATCCAGTCCCAGGTGCTGCTGCCAGAGGGAGCCGTGACAGGCACATACAGGCACAGGCACAAAGAGAGGCAAGGCAGGGCAGACACCTCAGGGCATCTGCCCCTGCACTTCCCTTCTTCCCCACAGCCCCTGTGGCACCCGAAAGTGTTTCAGCTCCATTGCTATTGCTCCACAGGACACCTCAGGGGCGGTTCTCCACACCTAAAGTCAGGGCACTAAGCTTCAGCTCAGCTATAACGCCTTGCTGCAGCCCCTCTACTTCTCAGGCTTTTCCAGAAGAACTAACACAGCCAGGAGGGGCTTTGCCAGCTCAACTGCATCCCTTGGCCCCAAGGGGAACCTTCCCTTCCCCCTGGCCCCATCCTTGCCCGGATCTCAACGTGCAAGACAGTTTGGTGACTGCAGGCTGTGGGTGATGTTTTGATTCCTGAAAGCAGAGTCCACTCTCTCAAATCCTCAAGCAGGGCGAGCTGTGAAATACAGGCCTCACCTCGGAGCAGTCGTTAGAAAGCATGGGAAGGGAAAGACTTTCTCCTCCTGGTCTGTGCTGCTTGGCTTCTCAACAATCTCACGTGTACTTACAGCCACGGTGTGGATGTTTTGTTTGTCTCTGATGTGCCCCTGGGCAGAGCTGTGGGCACAGTGCCCACACAGAAGGCTGGCAGGGCGGCTGCCCAGCTCAGGGCTGGCAGGCAGGAGCCACAGCAGCCTGAGCGTGCCTGGGGCAGGAGCTGGCAGCTGGCAGCCATGGGGGCAGGAGCAGTATCCATCCTCCCTGGCCTCCTGCAGGGTTCTGCACTGTCCAAGCCCAAGCTCAGCGAACAGGGAAAGAGTTTATCAGCCGGCTGGTTTGATCTTGTTTAAGAAACACAGCTGTTTTAGTCTGTATCATAACAAAGCCTGATTCTTTTAGGGATATTAAAGTCTCCCAAGTTCCTGGTGGGTTCCTTCAAGGAAAAGGCAAGGCAGGCCACCTCACAGCTCCCTTTGCCTGCGGCACAGCTGTAACTCCAGCCTGAGGGCTGTAAAAACTGAGACAAAAAGTCTTGGAGAGATGATGGGGAGGGCATGCAAGGGAGCCCTCCCGTGAGCCATCCACCTGCTGAATTCCAGAGGCAAAGACCTCATCAGCGAGATTCTGCCACACCAGGGCAAGATTCTGCTTCTTGCTACCTAACATCCAAAGCTGTCATTTTCTTTTCCTCAAAAGCCACATCTTTGGAGACTTCCACGTGATCAGGACAGTGTATGACAGACTATTGTCTGGTATTCACATACCCATCGATGTAAAGCATCCTCAGGGGTGAAATGTTACTCTAAAATGCAGGTATGGATAGAAGTAGAACCAAAGGTTATTACTTGGAAAAAAGAAAAGGCTGAACCAGAGCCCAAATTTAAAACAAAAAAAAAAACCCAGTTTGTGTATAAAGGATTTTTATTTTGAAAAACATTTTTTCAAATTTTTGAAATACAGTGTAAAGTACAACATAGAATTAAGTCTGCAAAGTCAGTTTATGCATGTCATGCTAGTTATTTACATGTAGATATATACAGAGTGCAGATAATTATTGAAACCACACTACAAAATAAACAGAGAGTTCAATAAGATAATTTAGTAGGACTTTATTAAATATAGTTATTGATTACATATATTTTCCTATTAAAATACCATATAGTATCTAAAGTAACCCCTATAAACTCTAATACCTCCAAAATTGCCATAAATATGATTGAAAATTGAAACTATCCACATGCCCTGTTCAGCTGTTCTGCCCTTTGCTCCAACAGAAACTCTTGCAGAGATAATGGTGCTATCTTTAGTGCAGGAGCTTTGATGCCAATTCCCAATGAAACACTTGCAGAAAGCTCTGATGCAAACCAGCTCTCAGCTGAGGTGTCCAAGGGTTGGAGCACTGTGCTCTGCACTGAAAACAAGAATAATCCGATGCCTTATTAAACACTGCCACACACAGGACAGTGAAAGAACTGATTTGATCTTCAGCGACTGCATTAGTGGCTTTTTCGATACCAAGCACCTTACTAAAAGAAAACAAAGCAAACTCCCAAAGCCCATGCAAAATCTTAAAGAAGAAGAGACCTCCCAACGGGTACAGAGACAGCCTGACTGACTGTGTGACTTCAACAGGAGCTGCAGCAGCGGCACCATCTTCAGGGCTCTGTGATCAGCCAGACAGAATAAGGTTGCCTATGGCTTTGATCTCTGGCCACTGAACAATTCATCCAGGCCCTTCTGCTGAAAGAAAGGACATCGCCAAACCGGATCATAGATTAGCCCATTAGCAGAATATTCCGTCTCCTTTCTGGGGGCTTCTGGCCAGCAAACCCTCACTATAAATTGCCAAAGGTCTGTCTTTTACTTCACTAGAGCTTTGAGAATTTCCATCAGTGGAGAAGATCCATCCCAGTCTGGAGGATGTGCTCCCCAACTGGGATTTCTCTTCTTGCTGCTCAATCCAAAATTGCACAACCTTCTGCCTTAGGAAAAGAAATATCAAGAACAATGTGATTTTAAGTTTCATTATTTATTCTGATGCAATCTTATTAAGTAGAAAATAGGCCAGGGGAGAAAAGTTAACAAAAAAGAAAAAAATTAATTACTGACATACAGTGCTTTTTTTTTTGGTTTGTTTGTTTTTCTAATTACCATTCTGAGCTGCAGAATTTTACAACTTTTCCTCTCCTAACATATCTTTCCTAAAGGCACCTTACAATTCAATCCAATTACAGGCAAAGAATAGAGATTAGCACCAGAAAATATATAAAAGGAAAATAAGTTACTATTACTATCATAGAATAGCGCTGGGCAGCAAATCTGTGCATCATTTGTTTTCCAGGAATAATTGTACAATGAACATTATAGGGGAGTTAGGGACATAAGTGATAACTGTGGTTTAATTTAACAGTTTTGTTACATATAACTCTAAATGCCAAAATATGGCAAGGACATTTTAATACTGAACTCATAGGAATTACACACAAAAATTGTAATCTTTATAATCATTAATAAAGAGTGTGAATATAGAATATTAATATACTTTACATATTTATCATACAATATATCAGTCCTTCACACAATTAATCTGATTCATGTTGTGCTGCAACATGTATCAAAATGTTTAACAAAGAAAAACATGGCTAATTATATGTTGTGGGTACAGACATTATTTCCACAAGACAAACAAAAACAATGTATCATCTACCTTGAGTTCTACAGTGATGTTTGGAACAAACTTGCTGCATCCTTTTAGGAAGGATAATAATAATAATAATAATAATAACAATGATTTTCAAAAATGTTTAACCTTTGCTTGTAGAGTGAGTCTGATTTCCATAAAGAATAGTAAATCACTACTGTGAGCTAATTTAATTCAGATTACCTAATTTTCTGGTAAGGCATTATCAAAATGTTGTATCTCCACTTAAATGTTGTATGGATTTCTGATTCTTTGCTATTGTCAGAAAGGATTTTTGGTCAGGCCTGAGAATTTCATCATTTGAGAAGCTTTGGTGCTGTCTGCTTCCCCACTGCAGTCTTTGCACCCCTACTCAACTTTCTGGTTCACTCTACAGCTTCTTGTAGAGATCAACTCCCTTTTAAAAGGCAGGGAAGAGCTGGGGCACCCACAGCCCAGCAGTGAGATCATACAGAAAGTGCTACTATGTGCTGCAGAGGAGAGTACAAGAAAAACCACAGAGTTCCAGAAATGAAAACCCCTACTCCTGGAGAGTGAGTGGCTAACTGTAAGTAAGAATGGGCAGAACCTTTTTCAGATGGAAATGCCATTTTAAAGCTAAATAACTTACCAATTATTTATGGCTAGTTCAGAAGAAGGGCCAGACAAAGCTGCAGAGCATTACAGAGGAAAATACAGATTTGTTTTGTGAGCAGCTCATGAATGGAATCCAGTTTCTTATGAAGTTGTCTTCTCCAATCCTAATTTCGGCCTAATGTAAGATGAGTGCATGGGAACAGATGAAACATCTCTCCTCCACAGGGATTCCTCCAGGTCTTTCTACAACCTTTCCCTCAGCACTCACAGGCTCTACTTGCTTAAACTGTAACTGAACTTGGCAGCTTTACAAAATTTTTAATGAACTTGGCATCTTTGACTTCTCTAGCTTGCACTCAGATCAGCTGCTTTCAAAACACAGTACTGGAGAATTGTGAGACACACACAGGGGATGTGAAACTACCTAAGCTTAGAGGTTTTTTCCCACTTATTTTTAAATCAGGCTAGAACAAAGCAAGTAAGAGCAAACATCTTCTACATTTTCTATTTCACAATTCCTCAAGAATTTCACAACAATTAAATTGCCCTTAAGAGGTATGAGGAGTCATTAAGGGTGTTCAATACAGGTTTGCTACTGACCCAGTGCAACAGAAAGAAGCTGGGATTTTTTCCCCTGATCACTGCATTTTTCTGCCTGTGTGAGACATGCTTGGCTACCAGCCTCTGCTCAAAGCTCTGCTGCCCTTTCTGCTCCTTTTTGCCAGCAGCTGCACTTTTCCTGGGAGGGTCACCAGAGACAAACCTTTTGACAGCCTACAGTTTTCTGATTGTGAAATACAGCCAAAACACAACCAAGACCATGTTGGTCTTCTCAGGGCAATGGCAGCCTCAGGCATAGCTTAGATGAAGAAAACTTGGCTTGCCTTAAAATGGAGAAAGATTCAACTGGCTGAGGAAAGACCTTCACTTCCTTTCACATCTCCTCTGGGCAAATTAGACGAGCACACACGTGTCTGCCTTCACTGCCAGTGCCATCAAGAACAACCCTTCATCACAATGCACTGGGCACAGTCCGCATTTAAGATGAAGTGAAACATGTTTTGGGATTAATGAAACTGTTTAGGGTGAAGAAAGAACCCAGGTCACTAATGCCTGGGGTCTGACCTCAACTGCCTGCAGCCAGCCTTGCTCAGACTCCCCCTATGAAAAGACCATTTTTGGAAGGATGTTCTTTGAGCCTCTCTTTCTCTGATCATCACTTAATACTTGAATTACTGAGGAGAAAGATCCTGCAGGATTCTGCCACCAGCCTGAAATCCACCAGTTGCTCTGAAGAATGCATGCACTACATATAATTAAAGAATGTTCTGATGTGCTTCTCTGTGTTGGAAATGAGTCTTCTCAATTTAAACAAGAAAAAGGCTATGGAAAGAAAAAAGCAGCAAGTAAAAAATTACTGATGTTTTTAGCCCTAACAGCAGTCCTTCCTTAAACTTTCCCGAAGTAGTGTACAGCTTAGAAATCAACAGATGATTTGTATGTTGATTTCTGCTACTGAAGAAAGAACTGAGCCTTGACAGATCAATGAAGCTAAGCTTAAATAGTTCTATAAAACAGTGAATTCTTTTGGAAGCACTGATGTTGAGGAAATACTGAGAGTGAGGTTAAATGTCTTGGTTTACACTGCTCAGATTGAGAATGCTGCTTATGGTATCTGGGGTTTTCTTTGACTTGGTTTCATTTATTTATTTATTTTCTTTTCAGTCCTACCAGGAGCAATCAATAGGTCTTTACAACACCTTTAAAAAGTAAGGATTTTTTATTCTGTGGAAGGAGAGAATCTTCGTCAAATATTTTAGCAGAAGTCAGGAGAAATAACACTAAGTAATTTTATTGCTACATGGAGCTTTTAGGATTCATAGCTTATAAAATTGGCTAGTTCACAGGCCATTTGTCTTACTTGCAATGGAAAAAGAATGAGTTACAATTTATCTCAGGTTTCAAAACATAATGCTGTTTTTCATTGCTCACTTCACATGACTACCAATCAGTCCAGATTCAGCATCTCCTTGTTTTCTACAGATGTTCTGGGACACAGAGAGAATATCTTCCAGATGATGGTTATCATTGAAATAAAAGTTGTTAATATTATCTATGCTGATACAGAAAGTAGGAAAGAAATCTAGTAAGTATTTGAATGAAACATTCATTAAACATATCACATTCTGAACGAGGACTCACTGTGCAGGCAGTGTATAAACTGATATTGTCAGTTGTATAAATTCTATACCATACTGTAACTCAATGACTAACAGAAGTTCCAACTTCTGATTTATGGTAAAGTCATTTCTTATTTGAAATGATTAGGATCAATTTTAGAATCAAGTTTTCTAAGGGAGAATTCAGATCACAATAGAAGCAGTACTTACATTATAAAAAGTCCACGATTTTCCATATTAAAAACCACAGATTACAAGAAATGTCATAGACTGCTTTGCCTCTAAATTTCACATTTCTGTGAGCAACATCCTCGGACCTGAAAGTCTGCAGCTAAATAGCATTTTTTTTTAAATTTTATTGCTCTAGTGTCCTTTACCCATAAAAGAAGAACAGAACAACCTTTTGCAAACAATGAAAGTTATTTAAACAGAGTACCGTCCTCAGCACAGAAACTGTTAACTGTTTCATCACATTCTGTTCTGTTGGCAGGGAGCTCTGTAACCTGCAGCTGCAGCATCTGAAGGAAATCTACCACTCAGCTAAGGGGCTGATGCCATATCTGTGTCAGATAAAAATCATAGTGCTTATTATTTGTTACCATGGATACCATGAAGATATTGCTGTCCACTAAAGATTACTAGAGGAAGACAACATAATTCTCAGGAACTAGCCCTGTTTTGCCTTCATAAGTTGCCTTTAACCAGCCTGGTTCCACTGATGGATACACTGCAAAAAAACATATACACAACTTTTAACACTGTTAAAAATCCCATACGTGCTATGTATATTTATTTAGATGGTATTTATTCAAGAGCAGTTGAAAAATCAGGGCAAAAGCTGAGAGCTAAAAAGGGAATTATGGTCCCATTTTGTGATACAGTTGAGTTTTTTATAGTTTCTTTTTTAATATACGAAGAAATGTAAAACATATCTTACCATTGGAAAATATTGCCCCCTGTGGGAAAGACAGCTCATGACTATGCTCAGCCTTACAGGAATACATGGCTTTTGCTTGTCTGAAAGAAAAAAATACAGGCTTGCAATAAATGAGATAACAAGGAAAAAGGCATAAAGGAAATTAAAACCTGTGAAGTATAGGAATAAGCAGATGTACAAATGCTATATCACGACTGGTTACACAGCAGTTCAGAGTAGAATTATAGCAGATAATAACTTCAAGCTTACTGGAGTTAACAAGCATATTATTGCAGAAAAGAGACTGACATCCCACTTAGATATTTAAACAGGAATATAATTAGGAGCTTTTAAAATGAAGTTGTTATTCAAATAAGTACTGAAATGAGCATACTGGTTGAAGCAAGCCATGGATTGCCTGGAGAAAATTCAAAAGTGATCATCAAGTCATTAAAGGTCTAAGAACTTGACCTGTGAGAAACTATTGCTAATAAGCCTACAGAGGAAAATAATACTTAGAAAGTAAACATGAGACAAAAAGGAGTTATGATTCTGTCCCAGAGAAGGAGGATAGAAAAAGTCACCTCTTGGGGTGACTTTTTGACACTATGATACTATGACGCATCTGACACTATGATTCTGCAAAGCACAAAATGAGGGTTTGAAAATGAAGATGGAAATTAGGAGTTCTCTTTAGATTCCTGCACTTTACCTAATACCTTGACTTTAACTTACACACTCAGAACAATTTTACATGAGCCACAATTTTTTCTGAATTTCTTTAAACCCACACTACACTAAGTGAAGATGAACTTGTTTACCATTTCACCTTTGTGTGATATGATGGGGAATTGCCAACTGAGATTTCCTTCTAGCCAGGATTTATCTCTATGACCCAATATGTGACCTGTAGCAAAGTTTAAAATTTTCTTCATACTTTTTGAGAGTGTGTATATGCAAGTGGCATGTAATTTATCATGTCTTTCTCCCAAAATAGTGAGATAAAAGAGCTGCATGATAGATTAATTAACAGTTCCACATCATAAGCATTATCATCATTCATTTGAACCTTTAAAAGGGTATGAGTGGATGGACATGTTCTGAAGTTTTTATGTGAGAGCTTTCCAGAGATGATTTCTCCCTCTGAACAAAAAGCTTTGCTGGTGGTTCTCTGACTTATGACTGGAAGAATGGCATGTTTTGCCTTCATCTTAAGAGAATCAATGACTCCTCATGGGTTATGTTCTCAGGACAAGATTTCAGAGGAGATCAAGACTGAGTTGTTTCATATCCAAGGGGCAGTTTATTTTCAGGGCCCTGGAAACATTTCTGATTTTTTGTACTGTCATCCTGGTTACATCCCATCAGCTAACTAAAACAAGATGAGAACTGGATCCCTGTTTATTCACTTTGCTTAAATGTTAGCTTGCTCTCTGGCTGGTGTAGACTGCTCTGAGTAGAGTTTTTCCAAAAGAACTCCTCGGTGCCTCCTGTTGTGAAGAGTTTGCCATCTACACTTGACAAGACAGGTGTCTTGATTCATTCATCTATATAATCTGTACAATTTTACACATAATAATCTACATAATGTATATACAGAGGGAGCTTAGATAGCTTTACTGAAGGTCACACATAAACTAAAATTATTTCATCTCATTTTTCCTCAAAGTCTACAGAGAGCACTACAGATGTTCTGATTATCCTGACCCAAATCAGTAACACTATGACAAAACAGCCTGTTGGGATGACTTGACCCCAGCCTGACCCCTTGTTGTGCAAACCCAATACACCTGTGTGGCATAATCATGGATTTTACACATATAAAACAGTAGAGCAACTGTTAAAGATTGCTGTAGTTGTAGTGAACACAAAGTAGTAGGTAATGAATTTACTAAAGCACAGGGATTATTTCAATTGTGAATAATTTGACTATCAAGCCAGGTGCCCATGTTGATAATGGGACACCTGAGTAATACTGTGACAAAAGACATTTAAGGCAATATTTAAATGTGAGGCAGAATTTCTTAAGTCATTCTTGAAATATGACGTTGTTTTTATTGCCCTTAGAAAAAGTTAAAAAATTAATGCAATTTTCTCCTCTATTCTCTAATGTCTAATAAGCTATACTGTTCTCTGCCTCCAATTTTATCTGATCCAAGTATGTTTACCTCAAAAAAATAAAAAAGACAGGAAAACATAGGCTCTGGTTTAGAATTATACAATCATAGAATTTCTAAGGCTAGAAAAGACCTCTAAAATCATCTCCTATGGAAAGAGAAAGGTTCTCAGCACTTGACATTGACACAGATAAACACAAGAAGTCAGTTTCTCAAAAGCTAATGAATGATAGCTTTCTTCGCACTACCTTGCTCCTGAGGCAGAGCAATTACACCCCAAAGTTATCTACAAACCATCTGTGATGATATAATGAGTGACAGGTTTAAGAATATTTACTCGTAATTGTGGAGCAATTTTCAAGCACCTGGTCATTGCCTCCACACTTGGATTATTTAGGTTCTCATACTTGTTATTACTCTCTTCAACCCTATCCATCTGGAGGCACTGCTCATGAAATGAGCTTGCAGGTTCTTGGGCATTTTGTTTGTGATTACAGAAATGGACATTCTTACTGATGGTGTTAATGCTGTTCTCTGTAGAAACTAGACTGTTAAAAAGCACGTGATAACATCACCATCATCTATTGTAGTTATTTTAGGATGATGCTAATAACACGAGAGGAGTGGGATTCATGTTGTTTAGGGCAGAGGAAAAAAAAAGCAACTTCAGAAGATGTTACCCACATGTCCTAGATGTCCCTTGTTTCTATGACCTTGCTGGGTAGATTCCAGATGAGAAAAATTCATTTTCCATTTCCTTACTTCCTATTATGGTTGTTTTGAGCCCATAATGATAAATACACTAGCAGTCAAATGATCAGTACTTATCAGATCATAAATTCTTTTGCTTGACTATACACAGTCAACAATACCTGAGGCTCTAATAATAATAGTAATAATA
>WAAE01010468.1:0-20672 GCA_013400495.1 Nicator chloris
ATATAATAAAATAATATAATAAAAATTATAAATTATGTTTTAAATTATATTATATTATAATAAAAAATAAAATCTCAAAAAATCAGAAAAATATATGTTCTTTTCAGAGGAATATTGCAGAATATTGAAGAGATACAGCAGAAGTTGGTGTAGCTGATCAGTGTTCCAGAACAGCTCCTTGAGGAAGAGAAGATAAATAGATGAAGATACATTGAGCCTTGAAAGCAAACAGCTGAAGAAAAATGGTACATCAATGACAACAAAAAAGATTAACAGGTAATTAGCAAGTTTGATGAGGATACTATTTGGGGAGACACCTTGTGAAATTTAAAAGTAATAGAAAACCAAGTCCTTGCTCCCCAGAACATAATTAAAGTGCAGGCTACGAAGGTCATTGACTGTCATGACTGTAAAAGCAGGGAAATACCAAAGCAAAAGAAAAAGCACCATGTTTTTTCCATGCATTGAAACATCTGATCATGTGTCAATATAAACTATTTATATGAAAGCTGATCATTGCCCAAACATCAACATAACTCAAACCCTGAAGTACAGCACTGTTTGAAACAAAATTAAAAGAAGTCGTATTTTTTGTATCCATCTCATAATTTAGTTTAGGTTTCAAAGGGCAAACTCCTGTTTGTGCAGGACTCCAGGAAAAGCCTCTTTTAACAAGAAATTATTTGTCTTACTAGCTAAATTGGCAATAATGGCTGTCCCCAAGCCCCAGATTATTTTCCTTTCACCTAGTCAGTTGTTCTTCTGTAATTTGTCTTGCAACAAGCTGTTCAGACAGCACAGGGGATGCATCACACTCATTCAGTCTTCTCTTCTTCATTACAAATGGGTTTGCATTGCCTCCAGCACAAGGATTTCATCAATCAAGTTGATTTTTGCTCTGAATATCTGGAATAAGTGGCTTTCTCTCTACGATTTAGATGTCCTGTAATTCTTGTTGCTATTGCAGTTGAGGGGGTAGAGAAAAAAAACTATGATCAGGATCAGGTGAGAAAGAGCCTGGCAACCAGACTGACTTGTGCTTTGCACTTGGGGCGAACATTTACTATTTTACAGTGCTCCCCCAACTTTAGTGTGATGATGCAGCAGTTGCAGAGCGAGATGCATCTGATTTGTACTTTTTCTGAATTTTATATCAGTAATAGATACAGTCTCTTTGAAGTCTCTGCTAAGATTAAGGAATGCATTTAAATGAATACTCTTCATTTTATCTACTCTTATAAGAAAGACAGCGGTGGAGGAAAGATGTCTTCTTTTTATTTAGCTCTATTGTGGGATGGGAAGATCCTCATCTGATGAAAGAAATAATCATTATGTCAGTTGACCTACTTAGAAAAATTATATGAAACAGAATTGAAACCACCTTAACCTCTTGTCTTCTACTCATTTGTCACATTAAAAGAAAAGCTCCTAGGAGCAGGATCAAAAATAGCTTGGAACTATTTGCAAGAGCTGTAAATTATCATGCTTGGAGTAATTTCTTTCTTTGCTGAGTCAGAAAGAACTGGGTAATACTGAACTAATGCTCCTGGGATGTTTGTATCACGTGCAATACACAATCATGGGCCACAATACCCTCACCATTCAGGTGTGGAGTCACTGACAGTGCCCATTTCCTCCAAACATGTAATCAGGGTGAGCCTGTGGTCTGTAGAATATGTTGGAATTTTCAGCCTAGAAGCACTGGTCTCATTTCAGGCAGTTCACTACACGCAGATACAAAAAGTTGTTGATGTAAGTTTTAAATTCATAAAGCACAAATGTAGCTGAGATTCTGAAATTACAGACAAGTTGCCTAGAGATGTGCTCAGGTCTGCAGCAAGATGCTGTCAACAAAATCTTGTGCTGATGCAATTTTGCTGCACACATCCATTCTAATCTCCCAATCCACTCCTTTTCTCATCCTCATTTGCTGTTACAAATTTCATCCTTCATTATATTTACCGTGTTTTTTTCTTCCAAAGCAGAAGTTTCTGGTGTTTTACCAGACACTAGGTAAATCCCCAGTAAAACAGATCCCCTCAGAGAGAAGTGAAACAGAAATTTTAGCCTCCACTGTGCACACAAAGCAAGAGGAGCTGGAGGGTTGCAGTGACCATGTTCTGGGCAGACTGCAAGCTTCAGAGTATCCAAATCTTGATAATTGCCTTCTCACTAGAGAAAAAGCAAATTTTGAGACACTCTGAACCAGTATGTGGATGTTCAAGATCTTATTTTTTTGACTTTTAAACTGACATCATCTTAGCCGTAGTTGAACAGACACACTACTATAATTCTTCTAAAAATAAACAGCAGCTAGAGAGTACTGAGAGTCTTGAGCAGCTTGACGATCAGCTAAGACTAAAGGCTCATGGATCATTAATTGTTTGGGTTTCTCAATGCCTGTTGCTGCAGTCTGATTTGTTGCCTAAGGGCCTAAGGCCCAAGAGCCCTGCAGGAGCTTTTGGAAAATGAGAAAATTCATTTATCTTTTTGGGAGAAAGGATGAATCTCAGGTTGACAGAGAGGTTGACTAAGGGTTGACAGAGAGGACTGCAAGTACGTGAAGACCATTAAGAGGTAATGGTGGATGCCAGGGGAAGAGATGGAAACTAGTCTCAGCTAGACTGGGTGAAACTGGACTGAAGATGAACAACATTATTCTCAGCAGCACTGTAAAACCCTGGTGGGAAGACATACAGTAGAGGCACGCAAAAGCAGACTTAAGTGAGATGCACTGGCAGGACCAACCTTTGACAATTTGCACCTTGAGGAAGTTCTGACACCAGCTGCTTGGAGTCGGAGGTTGCCCAGGACAATGGGACCCATGCTAAGAGAAAGACACCTCTGACTTTGAATCTTTTTTCTATGGTTGAACAGTGCCCAGAATGATGGGGTGCAGACAAGATAAGGGGGTGTGGTTGAGGATCATAAGACACAGAAAATGGCAGCAATCAATTTGTACAAATGTTTGCTGTCTGTTTTTATTAGATGTGCAGTATTTCCATCAGTGTACAAGCCCCAAATCTTAGCACAAAATACATGTCTAGGCAGTTTGAAATTAGATAGTCTTACTAGATACAAATTCTTTTTAGGTGGGCCTCATTTCCTAGTATCTCAATAACTAATTCTCAGAGCAAAAGACTTTCCCTGAATTTCTGGTCCAACTTCAGCAGTAGCATCAAAGACCCTCATCTCCATTTCAGATGCACAAAGTTTATCCAAGTTACACTATGATGGCCAGATTCAGGTTACGTATGTATTGGCCACATATTCTTCTACATGCAAGAAAAATTAGGCTTGCTGGGTTCCAAAGCCGATGCAGACTACTAATATAGGATAAAATAGCAATACCTGATGGATGCAATGTCTAAGCCACTGCCTATCTCAGGAACAGCAGAAGTGGTTCAGTTCTCATTGTACCAAGGAAGAACTACTAAGCACTGAAGAAATAGCTGCCCTTATACTCTTATCTTGAATATTTGTATCCCCTTATATCTTATCTCCTACTGTCTTTTGTGCATTTTTCAAAACTCAGTACTTTAAAGTCTTGTATTATTCTCTACCATTTGGATTCTTAGCTAACATTTTTTACCCATGGCAGTGTATTGTCACTTCTGACAGGAAAATGAAAATTAAGGTGACATTCTGCTTTGGAGAAATAAGACCAAAAGAGTATTAAATAAAGCAAAACCTACACATATATTTAATTAAGAGAAAGCAGAACATTTCAAGTAAAAACAGTTTGCCATAACCCAGTTACTTTTTAACTAGTAATATACTAGGCAGTAATATATTTAACTGGAAATGTAGATTGAAAACTTACAGCATGTAAAATAACAAGTGTCCAAAAAAGAGTGTCATCATTGGAGTAGGGTACAGGCATAGAAAATAAAAGGCTTCTATTTTGTCCAGACAAATATGCTCTATGAGCACAGTCAGCACAACTGTTCTGTTGTGTTTCATTTAACCTCCCCATAAAAGAGGAAATTGCAGGCACAGCTTATTGTATGGTCAAGGTAATCTACTTAATATTGGTAAAGCTGAGAGGGCAGAAGGCAATCAAACTGTGGGTTATACATTATGTCAACTAATTTCATACTGCTCCAATAAATCTGTCCTACTAAAAGAATTTCTGTGCTTAAGCAATGTTGCTAGCAATTTGAAATTCTCCTGGAAGATGTAATATATTTGTATGGAAACCAAATTTTTGCATTGCATCATTGCCAAGAAGAAATCAAACATACATCTATTGCAGAAAACGTATGTTAAAAAAAATGGATAAATGAAAGTAACAGCTGTGTGCAAACAAGGACTTGAAACAACCAGAAGTATCACTTCTTTCAGTGAAGTATTTGGAGCTGCATAACCTTGAATCAAAATCTGTGAATAGCAACAGAAGTGAATTTGATAGTCAGCCGTATTTACATTCTGTGCTATTAGCTTTTTGAAATATAAATATCTTGCTTTTACCACTCATCTGGTATAAAAGTACTAATCTGGTACCACTAATCTGGTACCAAAGTTGGGGTGAGATCCTCTTCACCCTTTGACAGAAAGGAAAGTGAGTGCTTGACTCCTAAGAACTGCAGTTTTAGGAGCAGAAATTAGATTTTACAGGAAGAAAATAAAAATGGACAAGAAAGAAAAGAGGAAAAAATGGAGAAAGAACGCAGTTCTCCTTTTGATGTACTGCACTTACTGGTACACTGTTTGGCCCCATTGGCAGGCTGGCTCCACAAAGAGGACGAAGATAGATGCCCTTATTTCTGGAATGGCCCTCTGTTACACTGTGTTTCAGCAGCTTTCAGCCACCGCACTGGTCCGTGGTCACCTGGAGGTATGAGTATCACTGCCATTGTGTGCATGAAAAGCAACTAGGAAAAGCAATTCATTGCTCTGTATTCATTTGACTGCTGTTCTCACCCCAGGTGGAAAATTTTCAAGGGTGTGCAGTCAGGAGGATGCTGTATCAGAGCCCCGACTGGG
Organism: Nicator chloris; assembly: GCA_013400495.1. NCBI lineage: Eukaryota > Metazoa > Chordata > Aves > Passeriformes > Pycnonotidae > Nicator > Nicator chloris. The sequence goes on from WAAE01010468.1 coordinate 4,987, forward strand.
ACAAGAAAGCATTGCAGATTCAGGACAGCACACAAAAGTGTGAGAACCTGCAGAAATAAGTCCCTGCTCAGACCTCGGCTGACCCCATCTCCCCGCCCCACCATCCGAGGCTGCTTTGCAAGCTGCTTTGCAGCTGAACTGCTGCTCCGTGAGCCAGGTGGGTGGAGAAAATCCCTGCGAGCACAGAGTGCAGTTGCTCCCTCCTGCCCCACATATTCAAGCCCCGCTGTTAACATTCAGGTGTTGTGCAGATTCAGCCGACTCTCCTGTGGCCAGGTGGAAACAGCCAGCACAGAGCACACCGACTGCACCAATGTTGTGCTCAATGTTGTGCCTCTGTGGCAGTTCCAGCAGGTCACTGATCTACCAAAATCAGTTTGTTGGATGAAGAGCTCCTCCACCCACAATTACCACCACCTTTTTCCCTGCTTTGATCATATTTGTCTGTCAGATTTAATTCACTTCTAGGGAAGAAGGCTGTGGCCGTGACTAATGTCCATTTCTCACCGACACATTGACTGACCTTACTCATCTCAGCCAGGCTGAGGAGACCTATCCCGACAGAAGGGCAGAGGCCACAGATAGATTGCAGGGCTTCCTGGGATTTCACCATTAGTACTGTGGTTTTCAGAGCTAAAACCTTGCAGCAATAAAGCCAGCCAAGTATTGCCAATACACCAGAGGAACACGCACAGAGAGAACTCAGCAAATTGCATAGCGGATATGCAGGACACAGAACCAGGTTTTCATTTATTTCTTTATTAGTACCCTGGCATTATATCTTTTATCAAGAAAATACTTTGGGAACAATGGGTATTAGGATACCAAGAGTATCAGAGTACCAAGTCAGGTGAAACAGGCTAATCATGATTTTGATTAGTCTTCTACTGTTAGCATAAGTTAAATATTTAACCTTGAATTTTTCCTATTACTTGGGGGAAAAAATCCGAACTGCAGAATGAAAGTCCATATAACTCTCTTAGATTCCATACAGATTTTCCAACAAACAAACAAAAAAAAAAAAAAAAAAAAAATATATATATATATATATATATATTATTTTTTTCCTCAAGAAGATAGTGTCAAGAACAAACCTATCATTAACAATATGAGCAGCAGACTGGGGATCTCCCAAGTCAGCATCATGTGTCTTCCAGGCGAGAGGAAAACTCCCTGTAAGGCAGACAGGGAGTTTGAATTATTAAAGCTGAAGGAATAATCTACTCAGACTGATCAAAGCAGGACTCTCTTGAGAGCTGGTGGGGTTTTTCCATTGGCAGGGAGACTATGTATTGTACGTGAGCTGCATTTAAAGCAGTTTATTTCCATATTGCTTTCTCAAGCAGAATTTCTATTGCCACAAGTAGTTTCCAAAAAACCTCCACCATTTCACCACCGCGCACACACACACATGAAACACCCCCATTGTTAGAGATTATCAAAAATCAAATGAAAAACTAAGTTTAAATTCTCTAGAAAATAAAAGGTAATTTCCTTTTCTCTGCATGGTGATTCAATGGGAAGAATTTTGGGGAAATTTTTAGCTGAAAATAGTTATACCTAAAAGTACATAATGCAGCAAAATGAAAATCAATGGGCACAGAGTTTCCCAGGCAACCTCTTATCAATTGTCTGTTTCTTGGTGATACTGTTCACTGCAATATAAAACCTTGAACAGTTTCATCTGCCACAGACTGAAGAAGGGGAGTGGCAGAGAGAATCACCCAAATGAGAGGCTCATGAATAAATGAGTACTTATAAGATTGTTTTGATTCCTCTGAATAATTTCCAAGCTGTCTGAGTGCAAAGACTGGTTGTCAAGCAATGCACTAAAGTATGAAGAGAATTTATTGTCCTAAATACTAAAGTATTTTCAGTCTCCTACAGAAAATGTGTCTTATGGTTAAAAAAAATATTTCCTGACATCCCCGTAAAATATTTCTTGCTTCTTTCATAATTCAGTTCTGTCACTTACATTTATTATGACTTGCACCTCTTGAGGTTTCACAAGAATAAATGCCAATCATGCTGCAGATGTACATAAATAATCACTTTGTTGGAATCAGCCTCAAAGTGCCAGGCATCAGGAAAAGCAATCTGATGTCCTGAGATTCTCTGCTCACCATGACAGTTGCCTCGTTTATAAATTCTCCTCGAGGAGCAGAACAGAGAGTTGCTGGGGGCTGCGCTCTCACCTTGCAAATATGCCTGGTGGTTTCACAAAGGGCTGGAAGTCCCAGTGAAGCTGAAAGCTTATGAAAGCTTATGTTTTGGATAGGTAATGTGTGTCACAAAAGTACCCACCTGCATTGAGAAAATTTAAAAGTCTCCGATTACTAAACACAAAAGCTTCTCAGGTTACAAGAATGCTGGTAGCCATAAGCCTACCACCCTCACTGTCAAACACCATGCATAAAAATTCCTCTGTGATTCCAGCAGCAGCCACATCTTCACCATCTCTTTTTCTGTAGCACATTTCCCTGTCCTGGCCTTTTCATTTTCCTGCCCTTTTCTGTCTATTTGCTTCCACAAAAAACTGACATTTGGGTCAGTCCTGCCAAGGTGGGGAAAGAGAAGGTGCTGGTAACCTAGTATCTGTGGAGTCCCTAAGAAATCACAAGCATATTTCAGGAGCCACCTTTCAACTCCCATCCTGCTGTACTAGCTGTAGTTCCACAAGTACAACAACAAGGCAGATTTTGTTCCCCTCATGTTCCCTTCAGAAGATGGTGAAAATGTATCCCATATTTTGGTGCATAAAAACAGAGGGAAACAAATCCTTTGTTTTCTTTTCTCCTCATATGGCAAAACTACTAAAGTCTGTTGTGGGCACACAGCTTTGAGGATTTCTCCCTAATGCAAATTAGATTGGAGATATGGAGAAACACTCAGCTGAGAACGTTCAGACCACTAACAGTTAGCAGGGAAATAAGAAAGAAATTTATACCAATAAAATGAAAGGGTCAAAAGCTGACACTGTACTTTGAATACTAAACTGACTAGCATGCCTGGATATGTTCAATTACATTTCCATATTTTTACTACAGCTTGATTCCAAATTTTACTTCTAAGTCACAAGGTTAAAGCATTGGACACAAAGGGAATGTGAGCCAGCCTTGATAACCACAATAACAGATAAACAGCAAGCAGAGCACACACCACTGATAGCTTACAACTCATTGAGATGGAGTTTTTGAAACTCCCAAAGTAAAACTCAGTAACAGTCACTAAATATTACAGAAGGAGATTGATTTTATGTGGTACCCATACCAAACACTATAACACAATTTACTGCAATTGCTTATTTTGTTGGCTATATATAAATAATAGAACACAAAAATAATGAATATTTTGAAAATTAACTGAAGCAGAACACAAACAAAATCTGGTAGTCTCATCTACAAGAGCCAAGAGGGAGAGATAAAGCAATACTACTACTTGAACATGGATACTTCATAGAAGTTGTTCTGGATTATTTAATCTGCTTTACAATACAGTAATGTAATCCATACCCTGATCAATTTTTTTGTTTGCAAGCAGCACCTCCATACAAGACAGCAACCTGCAAGAATTGCTTCACTATGGTTTAGTCTGGAACAGACTGGCCAGCCTCATGGAGGTAAAGCATGAGGTGGAAGAGACAGGATGTATGGTCAGTAGGGGTTTGATCACTACAGTATCACAGGCATCACCTCTAACTGCAAAACATCACCTCCAGAGAAGCAATTCAGTGTGGAAAGAAGCTGCACTAACACCAATGCCCTGCTAGTATCAGAAAGCAAAATTTTGCTGTCTTACGTGGCATAGCTATGGATTTTTCAATTTGATAGAAACATATACAAAATACTTGAATGCTTCTCTCTGTTCCAGATCTCCAACAAAATTTATTCTATAGTAAGTAGAGATTTTGGACATTTTAGGGAAAAAAAACCCTCATTGCCCCAGATTTATTCACATTTTTCTCCACAACACTTGTTGCTATGCAGACAGGACATAGGTTTCCTGATGAAAAGGCCTTCACTGTCATCTACCTTAACTCTTAGCTGGCCAGAGGGTAATACAGAGGTTATACTCACAGTCAAAGAAAATAAAATTAGAAGTCTTTTTCCTCAGTGAAATGAGGGTGAAAATGAGATGCATTCCATTATCTAACCAATACCACTTTCTCCTTGCAAAATGTTTTATTATCTTATGTTGTGGTATGTTACAGGAGAAACAGTACCAATATGGGTGTAGCCAAAGTATGTATTCCACACCTGTGGTGTTACATTTTTAGTTAAATGGTATGCTCTGTCCTCACCCCTCGAAAATGTACAGTATATTCCAAGCCTGTAACGCTCCCCTAAGTACCATGTATCTGTAATCTCCTTGGGCCAAGTTTCTTCCGCGCCCACTTTGAATCTCCCTGTTAAGCCGTGCCAAGGAGGCCAGGGGCTCTCTTTGCCCTGGGCCCGGTGGTCCCCTCTCTCCCCTAGGCTCTCCCTCTCTCCTTCTTCCCCCCTCCTCCCTCGGAGACCATGCTGGTCCCCGGGGTTGCACCCCCAATAAATCCTTATCTAATCAGCACCCTCAGAAGCTGTGTGGAGTCTCCTTGCTTGCCTGCTGCTGCTAAGAACACACAGCCTAAAGGGCCCCCCGCGGGGGGAACCCCCTGAGCGCAATGCAACACACACCCATCTGCATTATTCCTGATGAACTGTTAATAGTGGGCCATTTGCAGCAGCTGTCCCATGCACATCCCACATATGAGCTGGGTGTAGTGCTCTCTTTGTCTTCAAATGATAAATACACGCAGCCTAAGGGGGATCATCTCTGCCAATGGGTCACCAAGGTCTCCCCAAAATATTGTATGACTCATTACATCATTCTATTGTGAAAATGCCCACCCTGGGGGAGGTACCAAATATTCCTGCCTGTATATAATCTGTGACAGAGGACACCACCATCACCACCACTGGCCATCTGGAGGGGGACCAGAATTTCCACAGGACTACCTCTTTTGAGACTGCAATCATCTCTCAACAGCACTGCAACCACTTCTTAACTGGGCTGAGACTGCCATCCTGACTAACAGGGGCCAGGTTGTACTCCGTGGTTTTAAGCCAGTTTTCTGCATTCATTGCATTTATTGTAATCTTTCTATTAAATTGTAACTTCAACTTAAAATCTCTTGCAAGGTATTTGTGTGGGGTTAACTTCTCCTGCTGGCTTACCTTCAAACCAGCACAGCTTATTAAAAAAAAAAAACAACTTACAAAATGCTATCTCATTACAGCTGAGTGACCTTAACTCTTTTCCATTTATTTTTGCTATATATCCAGATGGCCATAATCCTTAAAATTCCCCTATTAATTACCTTGATTAGCTGTGCAAAACACAGTAGACAACAGACAGTTTTTGATGTGCATAACTCTACCTTTCTACCACCAGTTCAAAGTTCTGAAGTATCAAAGGACAGAGAGGTACCACCATCTGATCTCAATTACACAAAAAGGCATGGAATTAAGAGGTGTATCCACCCTGAACCCAAAGAGACTGCCCCTCTCAAATGGAAAATCTGCCCACTGTAAACTGTAGTACAAGGTTTCTGTTCCCAGTCAGCAAAGAGTCTATGCTACCCCCTCGTTGTATTTGTGAGTTTTGATAAGTTAAAGGACTTGATGCTGATTTCAGTCTCCTGCTGCAGCCAGAGAGCTCTACTGTAGGCACAGGTCTGTCTTATACAATCAGGTACTCCAGAACCACCTTGCACACACAGGCTTCCCACAACAGCTTTGTTGGGCTTGGGATTGGCATTACCAGAATGGCTTAACTGCACAGACACCTCATGGGGCCTTCATAAATGAAAATCTTCCAAACGAGAAAAGCTAAGTAAAATAACTGTTATGCTAATTCCACTATTCACACAGCAGAAGAAAAAGCACTTTATGACTGATTTTTGGCAGTAATTTTACCCAGTATTGCCTGAAAATACTGAAGCAAAAGCTGTTACCAGTGCACAACCCTGGCATTAGAGTGCTGTTGATGTCTGTTTCCAGTTCCAGAAGTTAACTAAATGCCCAAAATCTCCTTTGACTCAGAAGCAGGATCAGTTAAATGTTGAAAGAATGGATGTCATTCTGAATGCATCACCAACAGAGTTAACAGGCTTCAGCATTTTATTACTTTGCAATGTAACCCAAAGAATATTGCAATTACTGAGATCTACCATGATTGCCTACAAGAGAAGCACAGCTATTTTACTGAGGGTACAAGCAGGAGCCTCAAAGCTTAAATTGTGGCTTTTTTCCTAGTGCTTCACAATAAAAGAAAAGGTATCACATAATTAAATATATTAAAAAATGGCTTTCTGTCAGGGGTAAACAAAATTAACCGAAAAGATTATTATGATTACAGATTATGTGCTTTTTTCCAGATGTGGAGTCTACAGACTTCCTAAGTGGCAGCATTAAAAATCTGTAAAACTCAAATGTAATTACAGAATTGAGACATTTACAGAGGAAACACAATTTTCAAATATAAATATGAATCCTGTTTTCTCAACCAAATCCTAATATTTAATATGGAAAGCATAGCTGAAAACCTATTCTTTTTCAGAAAATATAACAGATTTTCCTAATGAATTAGGACATTTCAAAGGTTATTAGCTTTTCAAAGGACTACATGCCAGCAGCCTGTGGATTGAAAAATGTTTCATTGCAAGGGGAATGTGCTAGAATGTGCTACTTCAATTTCCTAATAAATATGTCTGGTTAAATGGAAAAATGTGCTGGATAACCACAGACTCCTGCTAAATGCTCTTCTCACCAGCAGTGCTAAGGACTCATCCTCTGAACCCAATAAACCTACACAAGCTGATGGACAAGCTTCTTTCTATCCTGTTAGATACAACTTTGCACTTGGGTCCAAAATGAGACCATGAAATTAGAAATATGTATAATAAACAGAGGCATCTTTATAGTAGTCTCCTTATTTAATTCCACAGCATCTTGTTGGTTGTCCAGCAGTTTCTCAAGATTTCAATATTATAGGGATGATTTTGCCTTTCTAATAGCACTCTTGTCTTCAAGATATGATCAGTAATAGAATCCTGGTATTTTCCACTCAGGAAAAATCTTCCTTTTGCCACATGACTACACATGGCATAAAACAGACAAAGCTTTCAGATGGGGCAGTAAGTGCTGTGGAACCGCTCACAGGGTGAATGTTTTCTGCTGTGAAAAAGCAAGAAAGTAAGCTATCGTAGTGTGCTTTGATTTTTGCCTAAAAGCCACCTCTGTATCAGGTGTCATCAGCATCTACAGCAATGCTGGAATAGTCATGACATTTCAGATAGACTAGTGTAAAACTTATTAATCAGATGAAAATTTGAAGTCAGTAATGCCTCTCTCATTTTTTTGTGTTGCCAGTAATTAAACAAGAAGCTCCTCTAAAAGGCCTGGTCTACAGCAGATAAAGTTAATGAACCCCCACAGGACCAATACAGCTTACACAGCAAGACTGCTTATGCTGACACAGCTTGTTACTACTGCCACGAATGAAATAAACTGTATTGACTTGTTTGCCAGAATGAGTTGCATTTGCACCAGACATTTACCCTGCTGCTACAAAAATGCTTTATTTTATTTTTTACCCCACAATCCTCACAGGCATCACTAGACTTGGAAAAGCTTTTTGCACCTACCTGTCCCAATACCTTTCCCTCTCCCTCATCTATTGTTTGCATTTTATAACTGACTGTGTTGCTTTTGAGGTTAGTGGGTAGCCGCAAGTTCTTTGGGTATCTGTTGTTCACTGCCCTTAAAAATGCTTTCTTGAAAGCATTTTTTAAGGGAAGAGGCAGGGGAGGAAAATTAAATTTTTATTTTTATTTTTATTCAGTGAGACCTCAGAAACTAGCTTTGGAATGCAATTGGGAGGAATGGGATCTGGGTGGAAAATTTTGGTTTACCATTTCACACATGCACAATTCTCAAAAAACATGTAGGAACTCCTAAACAGGTTGCTGCGGGCTCAGGAGAGTATTTACTTCCCCTTGTGCCTATCCAGTCCAAAATATTGTGCTCATAGATTAAAATTCTTGATAAACCACAAGGGCAAGGATGACTATCCAAAAGATTCCAAAATATTATTTCATAGCTTCCATTGTGTTTCTGCTCCTTCTTAATCTACATTAAGGAGATTGCAAAGACATAGTGACTCTAAAGAAAGTATTTGTATTTCCTGGAAAAGGAGAGTCGTGCTACAGAGCAGCACATAACAATTGGCAGATAGGACTGAATTCACTTATTTTAGCATACAGGTGCTCTGTATTCTTGCAAGTTTCATAACATAAGTTGCAAGCAGCAACTGCCAGAGACAAAAGAACTAAATACATATGTTCAACTTTTTTTTTAATACACAGGTAATGACCAAGGCTTCTTTTATACTTTGGAAAGGCAAATTCTACTCATCTGATCAAAATTTTGGAGATAACAAGAAATTGGGTATTTGGGAAAAAAATGAAGAGGTTTTAACATCTATTTCAAAATTATGAAAAGATGATTGTTCTGAAAGTTCCAGTACCCAGCACACTGTTGCCTGTGACACAAGCAACAATTCTCCTGTTATTTAAGGGAGGACCATCCTGGTTTTAAGGAACACTTTTGTACCTCCTTATAGATTAGGAAAACATAAACCAAAGCAAACACATTTATGAAAGCAGAAATGTCTCATAACTACACATCAATCTCAGCACCTTATTTACTCTGTTCTGTATATTGACTCCAGGCATATTTTTAAACTTCAGATTTGAAAATGCAGCATCAAGTGTCACCAACCTTCACAAGATCTTTACAGCAGTAGTGTTAACTGCCTGGTGATGGAAGATGTAATTCTTCATGTACAAGACCACTACTCAAGGTCCATAACAAATAATTCATCAATTTGAAAGAAAGCAACCAGAAAAGAGGCACTTTTTTCCCCTGAACTTACAAATTTTGCAAAACTGTAAAGAAAATATTGCAATAACTAAATAATTGTAATCTCTACATTTTCTAGTCTTTTTCATCCTTTCGTCATGCATCTGTAGTTCCCACATTTTAAGCTTTTCTTTGGCAGAACATCACCACCTAGTGATCATGTGTGCTTACAGGAGCTTCCAGAAAGCTGATTCAAACCTGAAAACAGAAGGCTGATGGGAAGAAAAAAAGAAAATTCAGGTGAGGAAAAATCCTTTTTGTTATTTACACTGGAAACAGTTCCTAAGGAAGATTAAATAGGACAAAGTAATATAAGAAGATTTTAGGAGACTGATTATTGGATTAAGAATTAAGTAACAATATTATTTGGGTAAGAAAATTTAGGCTTTTAGCTAAAATTATCTAAGATCAATTTATTTCATTAATATCAGATAAAATTCATTAAATTTACATATAAAATATTAAGACAGAGGAAATTCAGACATTTTAAGGAAAATCATCCCAGCAGTGAGAGCTATTAAGTGGAAATAGCATCTTGATCACGTTATATCCTAAAACTAGGCTTGTACATACCATAGAATTAAACCCCATATTTACCAGAATCTCATATAGTCAAACGGATACGTTTCTTTGGAATTTTTTTTGGATCTGAGCTACCTAAGAATCAAGATGGAGGTCTCATTTGCAGATAACCTTCTCCCAAACAAATCACTTACTATTGGAATCCCTATTAAAGTGTTTCTGTCTGTGAGACCATACCACCCCTCCAGTTATACTCTGTTTGCCTTTGGAGTCATTTTAAAAGGCAGAAATACAAAATAAAGACTAACTCAATATATATATTCTAAATATTTAAAAACAAAAAAAGAAAACATACCAAATTTTTGAAGATGTGTTCAGAGACTTGTAAAACTAAATGTCATTGCTCTGTTGAGCTGAATGTAAGGAAAAGATAACACACATTTAAATGCCAGACACACTGAGCTGTTCCCTAAAACGCTTCTCAAAAGTGGACACACCTTTTCGGAGTTTTCGGTTTGTTCAAACAATGAACACATCTATAACTAACACTAAGGAGCCACACAAATCTGTGCCAAATACAAGAAAGTATTCAGGCAATGAAACAATCATGCAGTCAGTTTAACCAGGGAAGAATCACCTCAACAAAATGGTCTCTTTTCAGGAAGTTCGCTTCAGCATATTCATAAATGCTTTGCCTCTTTATATGCTTGCTAAAGCATATTCTCCCAAATTCTTCTGCTTAGAAGTACATTGGAAGGATCACATTTATCACTTTCCTATCAAAAAAGTTCAGTTCCAGGCCCCATTCTGGACTTTTGTAAATTGTATTTCCTATGGCTGTAAGGGGGAATCTCAACCAAGAGCTGTAGCAAGGGGAAAATCAAAGAGTCCATGAACTGTCCTAAGCAGGAGGTGAAAAAGAATTGTCCGAAAGGGAAGACAAGACACACCATGCCCAAGTAGAAAGGGACAGACACCAAACAATCACTACTCCTGCATAAGATGGGCTCACCACTTACAGGCCACAGGCCTTTAGCAAGGTGTCAGTGCAGCCTTCACGCTGCCAGGGGAAATTCCATGGCCTCGGCAGGGCTCAGACTGTCCGCAGCCAACGTGCCTCCTGCTTCAGGCAGGCACTCCGGGCTCTGAGCGGGCTGTGCCGCTGTGCCTCCACAGGGGCACGGCCGGAGGATTAGTGCCCCACTGCCAGCACCGGGCCAGGCCCCAGAGATGCTGGCTGGGCCTGAGCCTGCTCAGCATCCCACGGGAGCAACAGGTGGAGAATGGCAGAAGAGAAGACTCCAGTGTATGTGTCTCAAACACCGATAGCCGCATGGCTGTGGAGTCCGGCAAGGACTCCTGGTAAAAACATGCAAGAGCTGTTGGGAGAAACCCAGCACCTTTGGTAGTAACTGGACATGGAAAAGAACAATTTATGACTGGAGAAGGGGCCATGCAGAGGTAGGAAATCACTTCCCCAGGACAGATATCCTTGTTCTAGTCCCTGGAGGTCAACACAATGCCTTACAGCAAAAGGGCAGGAATGAAGCCAAGAAGTGAGCATGGACTGTGGGGCAGAGCCAAGAACGTGCAACTGCCACAAANCCCTCTCTCCCTCTCTTTAATTCACCTTTTCTCCTTTCCCTTTCACCATATGCCTTTCTCCCCAACCCTCTGCCATGTGTACAAAGGGAAGGCTAGGGACTAACAGAGCAATTTCCATGCCAAGTGTGTAATTTAGAACCAGGACTAGTCATCTCTCATTCTGTTTTTTTCCTTCTCTTTCCCTCCATTTAATTCATCTTCTCTTTCTCCCTTCCCTTTCACCCTACTCCTTTCTCCCAAACTCTCTGCCAGATATATCTAGGGTAGGCTAGGGCCTAACATAGCAATTTCCATGCCAAGTGTGTAAATTAATAATAAAACTTGGTGAGCTTTTGTAGAACCTGTGCCTTGTGTTCTTTCTTTTGATCAAGAGCATTTATGAGTGTTGGATGCTTCCTTCCCCTTAAGGGGGGATTCACAAGGGGGTGTGTGGGGAGCCAGTTTAGTCATGTTTTGCCTCCACACTGATTGCTAGAGGCAAGTGGAGGAGGGGTGCACATGTGCCATGTGAAGGAGGCAACTAGAAGACAGGACAAAGCCTCCTCGTCTCTGGGGTCACTTGGCCTGGCAGCCATTCCATAGACAGTCAGCAGGAGACCACCAATGCCACTGGAGCCTCCAGAGACACTCTCCAATCAGATGGTGAAAGGTCTCCACCAACTGACTGCAGAGAAAGGTTGGACTGGGCCAATGGTCTCCTGTCAGCAGGCAGACTTTGGGAGGGGGCTATAAAAAGTAACTAAACCCCAAACTCCTAGGAGGCATTTTGAAACTTGCTTTTGGAGTATAGGCTTTTTGCTTTAGGGCTTTTGGATCTTTTGCTTTTGAGGCTTGGTGATTCAGGGGTTTTTGAGACTTGTTTGTTGACTAGGGCTTTTTTCTGTCTTGTCTTTCGGGCTTTTTGAGATGAGGCTCTTTGGTTTGTGCTTTTTTGCTTTTTGGAGCTGGCTGGCTGCTGCTTGCTCGCTGGCTTGCTTGCTCCTTTGACCTCGCCCTAGCCCATTCCTCATCCCTTTTGCCCTGGCCTGTCTTTTGGCTCTCCTGCTCTTGCTAGCTCCTGCTTGTCTTCGCACCTATCCTGCCTCCTTGTGTCCCTGTGTCCAACCCTGCCTGCTTCTGAGCCAGCCCACCACCAGCATTCTCACCACAAGCCTTGCCAGGGCTCCGGACCTCCTGCCCGAGTGCCCGCCCACCGCATGTCCGGTGGCCCATTTCCGCGGGAGCCGTGCCTATGAATCTGTGCCTCTCCTGGAGCTGCGCAGGCTCGTTAGCCTTATAGTAGGCAGCTATACCACATGGTCACATGGATGTCGTGTGCACGTCGATGGCACTCCCTGATCCGCTGGTGGTAATGCCTGCTTTTTCTCTCTCCCTCCCTCTCTCTCTCTCCCTCCCTCTCTCTCTCCCTCCCTCTCTCTCACTCCTCCCTGTGCCCTCACCACCCCCCGCCCCCTCCCAATTCCTTTTCCATTTCCCTTCCTTCTTTTCTGTCTTTTCCAGACCTCTTTCATTTGGGTAACTCCTGGGGTTTTTTTGTTTTTCCTTATCAATAAACACTTCTCAGATACAAGGTTTGTCTCATTTGCTTTAATTTAGTTCCTGACCATCTAATTCTAAAAGAACTCCTCACAGTTTCACACAGCAGAATGCAACAGGATGGCTTTGCTGTGACACACTATAATAGTTCTACCTCAAGAAGTTTTTGTCCTGGCATTTTTGGGAATCTCCTGGACTGCTTTGTACCAGATTAGTGGTGTTCCCAGGTAACATCCAGCAAGCAGAATTCCCCCCTGAGGACAAGGGCACTATAGTTGGAGGGGTCCCTTGCTTCCTTACAGAATCATTTGTTGGGGTTGTCATTGTGGTTGGATGGCCTAGAATAGACCCCCAGCATGACTCCAGAGAACACAGTGTTTGTTTCATCTTGTTTGTAAATCTTGCCTACCATGATCCCTTCATGTCTACTTTGCCTTTCTTCTCTGTTGTCTCGAAGGGAGTTTGCCACTTGAAGTTGAGGCTTTGCCAAGTGCGGGCATATTCAGGATGTGCTATTAAATCTAACTTAATTTATTTCCCATCTGAAACAAGAATTTCCCATGAAGAACTATTTTCATGGCCTTACTGGGATGTGAGACATTTTTACCATCCTGACATTGTTGCTGATCTGGGCTCTCCTCCCTCTCCTCAGTCAGCAGATACAAGTATCTCTTGGTGCAGGGGTCCAGTGAGTGCTAAGAAGATCAGGGAAGGACAGAGGTTTTATCTCCTTGCCAGTGGAACTGGAAACTAATTCGGGTCCTTCCGGTTCTGTTAAAGGAAACATTTTAAAAAGGATGTTTCTGAAAGCAAGGATAAGGTGGTTTTGTTTCCAATGGATGGAAACAAAGTGATCCAATCTTTTTCAGGGATGCTGGGACAAAGGGGAACTGAAGGAAAGGAATTTGAAAGCCTGTCTGCTGTAACTCCCTTTAAATGCAACTATTTATCACAAGGCATGGTGGTTTTACAGGAATTCCTATGTTTCCCATCTATTAGAAGTACATTCCATGCTTATGGAGTGTATATGTTTTAAAGACCGGATGCCGTGTACCCAAAATCCCAAGACTTCTTCCATTCCTGCATAGCAGAGAGTGACAGAAAGCTTGTGAAGCCCTTTTCATACCTTTGACAGAGGCCTGTGGGAAAGCAGGAACAAGAACTCTGTTTTCAGCCTTTAGTAGCCATCAGATTTCATGGGGAAAACAAGCGTAGACAACAAAGGAGCAGAGATGAAAAAGTGGGAAGGATCAGAGGAAAAAAATTGGAAAAGAGTAGGAATTTCAGATCCTCCAGTCAGCTGTAGTCCTACAATTGAAGGCCCTGATAACATCTGTAAGGTCTATCATATCACAGGATATGACTGTGTGCTTAACTGGATTTCCTAGCTTTAGAACACGTACCTCCAAGCCAAGAAGGAACCCAATCCTTCATCTATGTGTTTAGCCTTCCTTTTAGTTAGGTTGTCTCTTTTCTTGGATTTGGCCTTTTGTCAGGTGGGTTTAATGTAAGTTGATTTCTAAGAGAAGCTGCCTTCCACTAGCAAACCATTCAATCTCTAGAGGTGTTCAAGAGGACTCTGGATGTGGCCCTTGTGCATGTTCTTTAGGGTGGTTGTGGTGGTGCTGAGTTGACAGCTGGACTAGGAGATCTGGGAGGTCTCCTCCAAGCCTGATGATCCTTGACTTTCCCTGTCCTGGGTGCAAGATCTTGAACTTGCTGAATTTCACTGGGTTCTTGTAGTCCCGCTTCTCAAGCTTGTCCAGGTGTCTCTGCATGATGTGTCAACTGCCCAGCTCAGCTTCCTCTCAGCTGTAAAGGTGCTGAGGCTACACTCGATCCCACTCTCTGTGTCATTGATAAAGACATTAAAGGGCCCCGGTGCCATGGCACAATCCTGACACACACCCTTTACCTCCAGCAGGACATAGAACCACTGAGCCCTCCAGCTGCATCCATCCAGACAATGCCTCATGCACCAAATAGCACAGTCTCCAAGGCCAGGGCTCCCTTGTCTGGAGACCTGCATGTTGTGTGCAACTGTGTTAAGAGCCTTGCAGGACACTGGGCACAGCAGGGCCTACAAGTCTAGAAGTCCAAGGGCCTGCCCTCTGCAGGCATAGCCAAGTCCTGGTGATTCCACTCTTCCAGGAGTGCTGGGTGTGGCCCTTTGTGACAGAGGCACCTTCCAAGGGCCCGTTGTCTGTGAGGCCACATCACAACCAAGGCCATTGTGATGCCACAGGTCCCTGCCCTGACACGCATTGCATCTCCTCCCAGCACAGCTACTCAGCTCTCTTGTGAGGAAGCCGCTGCCTGCAGAGCTCAGCAGCTGAGGACGACAAGACACGCCAATGGAGAAGGCAAAACCCAAGTGTTGGGGCAACCGTGGTGAGCAGGGCACAGCCACAAGCTCTCAGAGCTTGGGGGCTGCGCTGCAGCGCACTACATCTCATCACACACACACAGTGTACAGGAGCCGTATTCCTGTACGAGTCTTCTGGGTGGTCTCCACTGGGATCCAGAGGCCCCGCCAGCACTCAGCAGCCACACTGGACCAAGCACACAGCATGCTAGTGGCACATCTTTTCGGCAAGCAGGACCCACAACTGCCATTGCCCCTCATGGAGGACATCAGCAGCACACCTCTGCCAGGCCCTGAGAAAAACGAGAAGGATCTGAGTGTCACCTCCAAGGCAGAGCCTTCTCATATGCTGAAGACTAGCAGAGAGGTAGGCTGCCGTGCATCCCAGGAGACCTACATGAAGTCCAGAAGCCGTCTTCCTGTACGAGTCTCCCATGTGGTCTCCGCTGGGATTCAGAGGCTCTGCCAGCAACCAAGACTTCAGCAGGACCAGGTACAGACTGTGCCTGTGCCAGCTCCCCCAGGCAACCAGGATCAAGTACTGCCATTGCTCGGCAAAACAGAGCCTTCTCACGTGCTGCAGACCAGCACAGAGGTAGGCTGCCGTGCATCCCAGAAGGTCTACATGAAGTCCAGGAGCCGTATTCCTGTACGAGTCTCCCGTGTTGTTTCCAATGGGATCCAGAGGCCCAGCCAGC
>WAAE01010469.1:0-10180 GCA_013400495.1 Nicator chloris
AATACTAGATTTCTGAAGCAGCTGTTCTCAGCTGAAGAGTCAGATGGAAGGATCACCAACCTCATCTGCTCTGTCAATTCCTGTGGTTTTATGTCCCATAGTTGAAGAGCTGTAATGTAGGCTTAAATTGTAAAAATAAGATTATCCACAAATAGCAAACTTATCCTATATGGTTCCTCGTTAAAGTCCTTTTTATGCAAAAAGAGAGTGATATTTGTATTGCCCAAAGTAATATAAAATTCATCTATCCTAGGCTACATCACTTCCTCCTCAGGTTGAATGGTGTCCTTTATGCAATTGATGATCTTCCTTCCTTCAAACAGTTCATTGGTGTTATGGGAATAAGGCTGGACAAAATAAATATGAAACTTCTAACAAGGGTCAGGAAAAATCAAAAAGTTTATCAAGAACAACTCTGGAATCATCCTGAAGGACAGCAGACAGAGGTTATTAGTTGTTAATAACTGGCAAAATCTGTTATTAGGAAAACAAAGTATGCCAGTTTTTTCTTTCAGAAAACAAAACCTTGAAGAAGAATGTTCTGTCTGTATCATCTTTAGAAAATGTCATCCTATCTCAGACCAAAATCTGTGTGTGAAATGTCAGTACTAGTCAAGACAAACAGGCGCAGAGCTAAATAAACATTCATAAGACCTGGAGGCCCATGGCACCAATCTCATATGTGGATGTGAAAGGAGCTGTGGTCATTCAGGGGAGAATGTAGGGCAATGTCCACTGCCTCCAAACTCACAGTCTACATGAAGCTGCAAAGAAATTAACTTGTTGACTTTTCATAACTCATGCTTTCTTTAGCCTTTTCTATCCGTTCTAGCCAAAGGCTTAATTCACCAAGAATGTGCTGATAGGCCAGACCAAGTAATAAAATACACAAGCATGCAGATTATTCCCACCCAATGATCAAGAGGAAATGTAATTAACAAATGCATTAGAGAAGCCAAAGTTGCTGTCATGAGGATGGTGCTTGCTTCCACTGTGAACAAGGCAAATCCCACAGACAGTATGATCTCAGGTCTGTGGCTTCACAAAGCCTCATGGAGGGTGCTAGATGGAGTGTTAAATAACAAACTTATCCACAGGGACCTGGTGATGAACTTATCCCACAGGAACTTAAAAGTGATGAATTAAAGTATGGATCACTTGCTGGCAGCTTTAATCCTCAGTTTACAAGATCATGTTTTAGAAATTATAAAATAAAAAATTTCATCATGCCAGGTGAAGCTATTTTCTGCGTAACTCCTTGCAGTTATGAAATGCAAAAACATGCAGACCACATTTTGTAATCCTGCCATTCAAATACCTTTTACTTCCAGAGAAGTCTTGCCTTAAAATGTACGCCTGGAATTGTCTTAAATGTGCACAGCTCTGGAGAAATGACAGTATTTCACAGATGACATTTGAGGAATTCCTAACGCTTGTTCACACAATTCTCTGAGTATCTGTATTTCACAAAAACATTTTTCACATTTTAAATTTTCTTCTTTTTTTGTCCTGGGCCGACCTTCTCACCAGTCCTTCTTGACATTTTAGTTTACAGTCCTACTGATGGTATGAGAATAGACTTGATAAGTACTTGTAATTTCAGATGAGGGAGCTGCTGTCCTGGACCATTCTCTAGCTGCTCCATTTTAGATCAGACTGCTTTTTTTACTGTAATACCTTATGGTTAGAGGGTACAAAGACCATTTAGTGCCATTCTTATAGACTTTTCCAGCAGGCTTTGAGTGTGCATTACAAAAAGTCAGACTACAGAGTGACAGTTGTCATTTTGACTGAGCTGTCACTATTTTCCTACGCTCAACAACAGCAGGTTGAGTTCAGGATCAGAGTTCTCAACTCTACTTGCTTTTATTTTACGTACATTTACCTCCAAAAGAACAAAGCCATGGCCATAAAATATGATTGTCTGTGAGATCCTCTCATTGAGCCCACTTAATATTTCCTAGCTCATTAAATTTACACCTTCTGCTCACATCTTAAATTCTTCCTGTCAATTCTGTGACTTCTATATAGTATTAACTGTTGCTGCAGAAATGTCAAAAAACCCTCCTAACCATGGTAGCTGAGAAAAAAAATGGTAAGCTTAGAGAATTTTTAAACTATTTTTATTTTTGAAGATGTGAGGAAGCTATTAAGAAATGAAAATAAATATGTGGACATGATTTACTGTATAAAGCCTAAGAAAGACCAAAGGATAATGTCGATTTTTTAAATGAATGTTGCTGAAATTGGAAACAAGCCTTTTGTCATTAGGGTGGAAATTACTGTCCATGAGGGTACATCAACCCATATTTTATTTGAGGATGGGTGTAATGTACTGCGACAAAGATCAGTGCTAAATGTTGGTAAAAGTGTACAAGAGGCAGAAGAAACTTTGCATGGTCCTTCTCTGTCTACGTTCTCTCAGCTTCTAGAAATCTGTGGTGCTGAGACTTCCTGAGTTCATAACAGCATTTCTTTTGTAAACTAAGCCTGGATGGGCAAAAAGTAACTACATAATTTTAAGTAATTTTTAAACTTCAATTATTACTTCCTCATCTTCTTTAAGCAACTCGTAATTCAGAGATTGCTCTGAAATCCCTCCTTTTCGGTTGCTCACATTTATTGAATTTTATTTCCCTTTTTAGCTGCCAGCTTTACCTCTCTTAATTAGGAAAATGTCTGCTCATTCCCTGTTCTTTGCTTTCCATCTTTTAAGTAGTATTCTATCTCTACTTGTCTTTTAAATTCATGAGAGGACTTACTCTTTTTTAACCTGTGATAGCCTAATTTGTCTAATTTGTTTGTGATGAGCAAACACCTGAGAACCTTCTGGAAACCTATGTCAGCTGTATTAACATGATGTGATGACCACAAGCAGCTTTTGAAGCAAAAAATTGCAAGTAATAAGTTGGGTCTTTTATTCTGTGTTAATTTAGCTTTCTATGTCTACCTTGATGACAGATTTTTTCCAATTTTATGAGTACAGAAAGAGGGGCTACTGGGCTATGATCTATATGAGACCCTGTTTAAGAAGAAAAACAATTTTCTGTTTTATACAGGTGGTGATTGAATTCATAGAAGGTATACATTTAATAGCTTGAGTATATCACATTTCAGCCCTTTCAAAGATCTTGGATGGCTATTATCTTGGCCTTGAAGCTCATCACTCTTCATTAAATGAACACTTTTCTAAGCTTCTGCTGCTGCTGCTACTGCTCAAGATGACTCCTCTGACTCAGGCTGCAAAAATAGCAGTTCCAGAGAGAAACTTCCTCAGGTTCCTCATAATCAGCAGGAATGCAAGGAATTAATCTAGCTCTGCTCTTACAGTCTATTCGGAGTGGATCTTTCATATCTTGACTACCTATTAATCCAGAAGGCTCTGTCAGGCTTCTAGTTTCTGGTATATTTGCTTTCTATTTAGCTTCATTAATGATTTTATGCCTACAATTCTAAAAATATGGTTTAGTCTATACTATAGTTGTTTTAAATTTAATTATTCAGAGTTTATATTTTCTGTTTTCCTTTTCATTTTAATAAGTTGGATTTTTGAAGAATATTGTTTTTCATAGCTACTCCATATCGCTGCTTACTAATTTATTTTGCTGTTCTTTTAAAGTACTTTTTGATACACATTACACACTCAATTTGAATTTCTGATAGAATGTCTTCAAAGGGTGTTTTCTTCCATCTGCAAACATTTGGCTGCCTTTCCTCTTTGCTTACATTAAAAAAAAATCTGAGATTCCTAATTTCTATTTTTTTTTCATTTTTTTAAAAATTAAAACCCATCAGATTTCTATCTCCATAAAGTCAAATGAAATTTGCTTCTGCAGAGAAGCTACCATAAAAATGTCATTTGAATTTTATTTCTGTATCATTATTAATTGCCATCACAAAAATTACTTGTAAGAGTGATATCTGTCAAAATTATCTAGCAAAACATACATAATTTGGCTGGAAAAAATCTGTCTAGATGTCATTTGTGAAACATCTGCTAGCAAGACGTTGCCCCTGTGAGCAAGTTATTCCTTTCTATGCAAATACCCAAAGCGTTTCACAGGGCAGCCTCATAACAAATATACTGCAACAATCTAACTTCAGTGACAAGGTTTCCAATATGGGTGGCAATCTCTGTACCTGGGAGAAAAGTCAGCTTGCCAGTCAGCAGCACTGATAAATCCTGGTTGAGCTCTGAGCATGAATTGTTATCAGGCACAAACTGGGTACTACACCAAGCTGTGAACAATCTTGGCTATGGAAGGCTTTGCTCTCTCACTAGAGAGGCTGGGGCTACTTCTGCCATCTCTGCCATCAATTTCTCCCAAATTTTCTTCCTCCTCTCATTATGTCTCAGCTGAATTGTAGTCGTGTTCCCATGTACCATGTGTCCCTAAGTCAGATATTTGTATGGTGAAAATTTGGGTTGAATGTCTTATCAGCATATCACCTTAGGAAACCTTCAAGTACACATGTTGCACATCTGACTAAATTGCTTTTAGGATTAAACTGGATAAGAAATTCAATTAAAAAAAAAGGACAAACTAGCTCAGGTTCTATAAGTTTTTGCGCCTGTTAGTTTTTGCCCACTACCTACAGAGATCAGTTTTATAAGAAATTCAAGGTCTAGCATCTGTGTCAAAGTCAATAAATCAAATTCAAAAAATAGGAAAACTACCTGAGGAGCACAGTGAACAGGTTAGTTCACTCTGGCAACTTCTGTGTTTTGGGAGTAGGGGGCAAGAAGGAGTAGAAATTTTGGAGTAGAAATTTTAAATGGTAATAATGACCACAACCATAGGACAAGATGGAAATTGGATGGTACAAACTCTGCCCATATAAATTCCTAAATTATTTCTTATAAAATATTTGTATCACTTTCTTCTCCACTTATACAATTCCTTCAGGAAGCTGTCAACCCGACATATAGGCCTTTTCACCTTCTTTTCCTCTACCATCAAATTCTTTCCATCCTGCCTAAGTGTACTTCTCTCTGTTTCTATTCGGACTTGACCAATCTGTTTTTCATTTAGGACTGTCCACCAACACATTTCTTGAAGAGTCCATCTAGTGATCTCTATCCACAGCAGTTTTTGGGACCAGTTCCTATTCGCAATGTCTTAGGTCTTCCTTTTGTCTGTCCTGACATCCATTGACTTAGGGATTTTCATTCTTCCCTGGTTTTCACTCTAAACTTTTTATGAACTTTTTGTCTGTATCTCATTTGGCGGTATCTTACTTTTCCTGCTACTCCTGCTGATGGTGGTCGTGAATCTGGAGTCCTTGGTCCACATTCTGTATACTTTCTCTAAATTACTATCGAGTGAGATAGGTCTGAATTGTGAATGATCATTGTAGAGGTCTACAGACTCACAGAGAGTGAGAAAGTCTGTGAAGAAGAAATGGTAAGAATCCATTTCAAAATGAATCCTGCCTGTCCAACTCTGTGCAGCACTATAACCCTACAGCAAGTTTCTGAGTTTCTGCACTCTTGCTGGATAAATACTGAAAATATGCAGCTCTCTATGTCCTTTCCTTTTGCCTACAGGTTTCCTTCTCTTCCTTATATATAAACTATTCTGGATAATGAAAAGTATTTCTGGTTCAGTTTGTCCACAAAAGACCCTCTTCATGTGTTTTCAATATAAAGTATAACAAATTAAAGTGCTCCCAAAAAGAATAAAAGGTTTTATAAGGTACAATATATTTATAGAAAGAACTAAAATCATTGGCATTATACTTTTTTTTGTGCTAAAATGAGATAAAATATTGTAGAAAAAGATATATGTGTTCTTCTGAATCCTTCATAACCCCTGTGGGACACACAGAAATTTATTTGCAAATAGAAAACACATGCATTGTCAAATAGTGCCAGACAAGTTTGCTTGCAAAGACTTTGGAATATTTCAAATGTTCATGTTTATAGCAAACACAATGCTCTTCCAATAGTGAATCTAACCAGGCATGCAACTGTCGTACACTTTTAAAGCCCACAAGATCTGAAATATTACAGCTCTGAAATGTCAGGCTTTTTTAAAAGCAAGCCCTGTCTTTGGCTCTGGAGATCCAGGGACAGCTGGAAGGCCATGGCTAACTCTGCCAGAGGAGGTCTGGAAGGCAGAGAGGGGCAGGGACCATTTCCCAAGGGACATTTTTATGTGCCCATCCTGCTTCCGAGCTCTGGCAGAGTGTAGTAGGATGGAAGTGGCCAGACTGCTCAGTGGCCTCCCAGTCACTCAGTTTACTGCCAGAGATGGCATCAGTAGTCCTGCACTGATGGTCACTGTGCTGCCTGTGCCAGCAGCTCCCTCAGGGCCATGAGGAGGGACCAGGGAGTGCCAGGGCTGCCAGGACAGAGCCTGGACATCAGGGTCTGCTCCCACCCACCCAGCCAGGAGCAGGACAGCTGGGGGGATGAGGGCAGGCCAGGATGGGACATGACAGGGTCCATGGGAGGTCAGGGCACAGCTGTGGGAAGCTGGAGATTGACCCTGTTGCAACATCTCTGAGGCAGGGGCTGATGGCTCTGGGGGACTGAAATGCAGTCCAGGGCCATGGCTGGGGTGGGGGGAGATTCCAAGGGGATGGGCAGGGAAAATCAGGTGATGAGTGTCTTCATGACCATTATATTGAAGTTTTGCTTCCCTTCTTTTATTGATTTAATTCTCTCGTACACTCCACGGTAAAGTAGTCAGCTTTTTTAGCATAGATGTATAATTGCTTAAAAAAAATCAATAACAACCTTAAACACCAAAAATACAGCTACAATAAATGGCCTCAGGTTACAGCAGCCATTTCTTCTCCTGCTCCAGCCCCACAGCAGGTGTCTGTCATCCTGCCCATCACACCACCCCATGTGGACACCATGGGGCTCTGGGGACAATGGGAAGAGTATTAATGCAGAGCAGACTTCTGCTGTTTTCTGAACAGCTACTGAACAGAGGGAGAATACAATCACAGCGTACTGTAAAAACACCCTTAAAACCCCAGAAAACTCCTTCTGTCTATAAGGAATTATTGTATTGGATAAAGGATCTTATTCCCTCCCTCCCCCCCACCCCCCCCCGCTACCTAGAATATCTGAAATTTTAACCTGAAAATGCTCTGTACCTGTTTCCATAGCCCTCAGTGCCTCACAGGAAAGTATTTCATAAGCAAGAGCTCAATTATTTTTATCTCCAAACATCTGCCTTAAACATCTGCTTTTAATGAAAGTGAAACCAATGCCCTCCTTCAGTGGACAATGTGGTGCAGATAAAAAAGGCTGATGGTGTATTGACTGTGAAGCCCTCAGCTTTCTTATTCCCCACTTCAGATCCTTTGCCAAAGAACCTTTGGTGTCATTTCAGTTTTCCAGCAACAACCCAAATTTAATGGTCAAAATTTCAAGGAAAAACTATGTATAAATATACTCTTTGAGATTCATTTCTATGTTTCCTTTTTCTACAAGCAATGCTTATTTGAAAGAAAAAAACTAAATTCTGTTCATTCAAGGATAAAATGTTTTATCATCTCTGAGGGAATTGTAGATGACTATTTAGTGTGGTATGTACTCGGGGAGTTAACCACATAATTCCTGTTAATGATGAAAAATGAGTAAGCAGTTCAAAGTATACTAATTTAAAAACTCTCTGAATGTCACAAATATACATGTACATGGTGCTTCCAAAGGACATCTTGGGGGATATGAATCATTTTGAAAACATGTGACAGCTTGTAAAATGCTCATTTCTGCATCAAGAAGAACTTTTTGCTGTAAACCTAGATTTCTTCAAACTCTGTGTAACATAAATTGCATATGCTGTTTACATCATAGCATAAGCTATTTGAAAACATCAGATTTAAGTCGATGAAAATAAGAATATGGCCTGGATAATTAATTCTTTTGAAATTAGATGCTGAGCTGGTGACTGAAGTTGGGTGAATTCTGCAGAAAAAACTCCAATTAACATGAATGAACTTTAGTCCATCAGGTCAAACACTGGCCTCACTGTGCCTTTTTACCATTGTTGCCAACTGAACTGAGAGTTCACACTGAAGCACTGTTTGCTCCCATGGGATTACTGACTCCCATGGGGTTGTCCTGCTAGCACGTGGTTGAAGCAGTTTTCTCTCAGCCAGGTCTGTTCAGCCCTGCTTACACTGAGATGTATTGCTCATGTAACCACAGCACGTTTGTTAACTGAGCAGCCAGGGATACCGTAGAAACTATTCTAGATCAACAAACTAGGTCGTTTTGGCGGTTTTACGGAAGCTACATGTTTCTCCCACTACTCCAGCACTATTTTTAGATGTTCGCCCTTCTTTTTTTAACATTAATCTTTGGTTGGTTGACTGCTATGTTACTTTGACTGCTCTACCCTCTTCACTGCTGAGTTGTGAAGGCCAGCTGGAGAGGCAGTGCTGGTCTGACTGCAGCTCAGGATGTGACCAGCTATTGCTCTCAAATGAGTCAGCAATTTTGGCTGTGGAGTGCTGGGTGAAAACACATTGTTTTCCTTTTTCCCTTTTCCTTGTTGTTACATACAGAAAGAAAAAGGAGAGCTGATTCAGTTGCTCTGGTTTGAAAATCTGACAATGATAATAGAGAATGTAGATTGGTTTTTATGTTGTACGCTGTCCTGGAACAAAATTGCCATTAGGAAAAATTGTGTAAAAGTCTATAAAACTCAGTAGCTATAGATCATTATTTTAAATTCTGTCTGCTTTTGGAAAGACTGCTGCAGAAACTTGTTTCAGTTTTTTAGATGTTTATGTTATATCCTTTTGAAATTCTATCCCTATCACAATTCAGCAATAACACTCTAATCTTTTGAATATTGACTGAAATATTCTGCACATTTTTCTTATGTCTTTTCTACAGGTCAATTCAGTGCAAAAAGCCCAGTGCAGAATGTAGAGCTATAGGTAAAAGGAAAAATAAGACGAATGTCCTGGAGGGAGCTCATACTTGTTTTAGCTTCTCAAGTTGTTTTGTCATTTTTTCAGATGCTAAGAAAAAATGCAAGAAGCGCAGAGATATGAAATGTTACCTTCCCTTCTCTGTATTCTCATCCAGAGTACAAGCTTTGGGGAAGTCTTACACAGAGATTATTTTTTTGTCTTAGGCCAGTTCCCAAAGGGCATATTATTTTGAAACAACAATAGCTCACCGGATAATTAGTGGGCGTGACTCTGATCTCACTTATTTACATGTACAACCAGAACAATTCCCCAAAAGTCTACGTAGTCGCAGTGATGAAAATTTGGTTTACGCTGAAGGAAGATTTCTAAAAACTCAAGGCAACCTATTTTTAGAGAAAGCAGAGAAACACTATTTCTACTCACCTGAATGAGATTTTCTCATGTCTCCCTGCTGCACAATATTGAAATTTAGTTCCACAACTACAGTAGCTTTTTAATCCAGAGACAGTATGTGATATTATTGTTTTAAGCAGAAGATAGGTCAGGTAAAATTTGCCATTAGACGATTGCACGTGGAGGCATGTATCCTTCTTTTGCAGTTATAAATTTTATCAAGTTTTAAGAAAATTCAAGTAAAAATGCATTAAACAATAGTGATATTAGCACAACAGGACAAATGCTTTCTTAACAACGTTTCAACTACATGCTTGTTGTTTATATCTTCAGCATCTTGTGTTGCATCACACTGGCCTCCCATCACATTCAGCCAGTTTGCAACAGGCTGCACTGCCACCTGTCCAACAACAACAAGCTGAATTGTGCAACACAACCATTGCCACGCACTGATGTCCTCTCTTTTTTCCATCATTGCATTTCCAATCCCACTTTACAGGGTATAAAATGAGTAACCCAAGGAGGTACTCAATGTCTTAGCATCTTTCAAGCTGCTCTATATTAACCCCCAAGCAGCCTCTTGGTTGCTGACCCTACTTGGAGGTTAGCAGTCTGTATTTTGGGGACTGGAAACACTTCCCACTTTTTTAGATACAGTGTTGGCTTTTGATATCCTTGTAGTTTCTGATTTTCCCTGTTGTTTGTGCTGAACCTAGACAATTTTCTTTCTATCCTTTTAAAATTAGGAGTGGATGAAAATAACAGGAAAAGTTGCAAGCAACAAGGTCTCTGTATTTAAAGTTTTCACTTCATTTGGATAAAGTCTGTCCAATAGGCTTTTTTAGTGCACTGTTAGTGATCGGACAAAACAGATGTACTCATG
>WAAE01010470.1:0-59910 GCA_013400495.1 Nicator chloris
CCGTGTCCCCAGGACTCCCAGCCGCTCTCAGCACCAGTGCAGACAAGCCTGTGCCAGTCCTTGTGCCTTTCTTGTGTCCAGACCTGGTGGAAGGAGAGGCCCTGTGCCACAGCTCCTTTCCCAGGCTGCTCCCAGATGTTCAGTGGGCCCTGGGGCTCTAGCAGGTCATAGACACGCTCTTTGTACACCTGGAGCAGGAAATTGAGCAGCTGATGCGGCTCAGAAGGCAGGGACAGCTCCCAGAGCTTTGCTGGGCAGTTGCCCCATCCCTGCTCCTCTCCAGCCCTTAAAGCCAGGAAGCCTTCAGTACTCTGTGGAGCATGGCAAAGGAGAGAGAAGCCCCCCACTCCAGCTGGCAGAAACCAGTTCACTCCTCCAGGTGGGTGATCCTGCTTCCAGTCAGGCTGCCCTGAGAACCCCAGGCACAGCAGGGGACACTGTGGGTACCCTGAGTGTGGCACTACAGGCTCTGGATCAACCCCAAATCTCTTCCCTGGAGACCCTGAGGCAGGAGAAGACATGCTAGGCCACAGCAAACCTCCTGGTAGGAGATGAGGATCTCACAGCTCTTCTCCTTCATGGCCTCAAGCCTCTTGTACAGCTCCAGCGTGGCCAGGTGCACAATGCCAGGACTGGTCTTGGAGCCCACCATGGTGTGGGTTTTCCCAGCTCTCGAAGCACCGTAGACAAACACTGGAAGGAGAAGGGGTGGCTGGTGAAATGATCTACCATTACTCACCTGGTGCAGGAGAAGGTTGGGTCCTGGCTGGAGAGGAGAGCAGAGCAGAGCACAGTGGAGCAGGGCAGAGCAGAGCAGAGGAGCTTCCCACACAAGACACGAGATAAAACGCAGAACTTTCCCCACTGCTCCTCAGGGCAATTTTTTTCCCTGGTTTCAGCCTCTCTAAGGCAGCAGGGACAGAATGAGTCTCCAGAGGAGCACTGCTCCCATGCTCAGGTCACCTCTGACCCTCTCCCCATGAGGCATTTCTGCTTCCTCTCTTCTACCCTCATCTTCCAGCACCTCCTTTGAAGCCTGCACATCAGGGTGGGATGCACTGATCTGGAGCCTCAGCCTCCTCCCAAGGACAGCACTCAGTGCTGAGGCCCAGGGACAGCCCTTCAGTGGCTCTCAGGAACCACTGAGAATTGGAATGGCATCCCCCTGGCCCAAACACCTGGTGCTGGGTGAACCTTGGACAGTGCTGAGCTCCTCCCGGGAATGTGCCTGTGACATCCAACGGTTGCCAACAGCTGAGAAGGGCTCGGGGGCTGCAGCAGCAGCAGCGAGGAGCTGTGGGAGCTGTCCAGGACCTGTCAGACCGGGCTCTACAGAGCCATTCAGCCTAGGAGGGGATGGCAAAGCCAAGGGGCTCTTTCCCCATGGATCCACCACATTTCTTCCCATCCTTCCTGACCCAAGACAGACAAGAGTAAGTGATCCTTGCTCCTCAAAATGCCTGGACAGCTCCTGCTCAGCCTCACCTCTACCCCAACACCCATATCCATCCTCTCCACCCCATTCCCAGAGTGCCGAGCACTGCTGGAACCATCAAGCTTCGGGCTGTGTGTTTTTGGGTTGCTATTGTGTCACCCCATTCCCAAAGATGCACGGGGGCCTGCAAATTAAATTCAGGGCTCTGCTGAGCCCACCCAGCCTGGGAGCGGATGGGGAAGGAGCTCCTGCAAGGATCAGAGGTGCGTGCCAGGACTTACCGGAGCAGTTGTGGCCAGAGAGGACGGTGTCCAGCAGAGGGAGCGTGGTGTGCTGAAACACCTCCTCCTGCGTGGCCCCCTCGTCAAAAACGTGGTCGAACACAAATTTGAGGTTCCTGCGGCGGCGGCCGGTGCCGCCGGTGCCACCGGGCTCCTCGGGGCTGAGCAGCACCAAGTGCTGGTTCAGGACGTGCAGGACGGGGCGTGCAGCTCGTTCCCGGGGGCTGGGGGGCCTCACACGCAGCACCACGGCCACGGAGCCCTCCTGGGGCGGGGGGCTCTGCACCCCAACGGGCACCTGGGGCTGGGGCATGGGGCTGCTGGGGGAGACGGCTCCCGATCCAGTGATCTGGGTCCACATGCGGTCTGCTGGGGGAATAGGTTCATCTGGAGTGTGCAGTGGGGGACAGAGATCCCCAGGCTGGGCAAGGTCTCAGAGCCTTCCCCCATCTCCCCTGTGCCAATGCCGCCCGGTGCCCCTTTGGAGCCCCCCATGAGCCTGAACCCTCTTCAGGCTCCCACAGCCTCTTCCAAAACCCTGGCCCCCCTTCGGGTCTCCTTGGATCTCAAATGGCCCTACAAACCCCTTCATGCTCCTACTGCTCCCCTGGACCCGCACAGCTTCGCCAAAGACCCTAAATCCCTTTGAGACACAGCCCCTTCCCACAGCCTCCCCAAGGGTCCCAAAATCCCCCTTCGAGCCCACTCAGCCTCGCCGCCTTTTGGCCCCCAGAGCCCCTCTCACGACCCTATCGCTCCTTTGGTCCACTTAGAGCCCCCTCCCACAGCCCGGCCTCCCTCCCCTCCAGACCCTCGTGTCCCCATCCCGCCCCTCCGGCCCCTCCCGCGCCCTGCCCAGCCCGGCACAGCAGAGCTGACCCAGCCACCGCGTCCCCAGCGGGGCCGGCAGCACCCACGCGTGGGGACGGCAGTGCCTGCGCCGTGCAAGGGACGAGGCACAGCCTGGGTCACCGAGAATGGGCTTGGCAATCGCAGCGCCCAGGGCGCGGCTGAGCGATGCCAGCGCGGCCGGGACCTCCCGGGAGCGGCGGCCGCGGAACAGCCGCCCGCTGGCACTCGGGGATCCGCCGGTGCGCGGCAACCCCGGAACGTTGTCGCTCGTGTCGCTGGCGGCAATGGAGCTGTGCTGGGACCGACGGAGGCTCCGAGGATTCATTATCGAGGAATCACTGACGGGTTTGTGTTGGACGGAAGGAAAAGGTGATCTCGTTACAGCTCCCCAGAGCGGAGGGGCAGCATCCCCCTCTCACCCCCCTCTGGCCACTCTTGCTGCAGCCCAGGATGCGTTTGGTGCTGCCAGCGCTCGCTGTCAGCTCAGGTGCAGCTTTTCCTCCACCCCAAGTCCTTCCCTGCAGGGCAGCTCTCAGCTCTTCTCCCGCTCTGTGTTCGTAGCTGGGACTGTCCCTGCGCAGGTGCAGCCCCTTGCCCTTGGCTTTACTGAACTTCATCGTGTTCTCTTGGTCCCACTTCTCGAGCTTGTCCAGGTCCCCCTGGACGTCACCTGCACCACAGCTTCGTGTCACCTTTGAGAACATGCTGAGGGTGGGCTCGAGCCGTTGTCATCGTCAGTGAGGAAGGGATTGCAGAGCCCTGGTGCCACCGCAGAGCCCTCAGGGACACCCCTGGTCACTGGCCTCCCCCAGGACATGGGGCCACTGCCCACAGCCCTCTGGCTGCATCCAGCCAGCCAGTTCTTCACCCACCCAGCAGCCCACCTCTCACTCCCATGTCCCTGCAGTTCAGGGATGAGGATGTCCTGTAAGACCGTGTCTGGTGTGCTGGATTTTTAAAGGGAATGAAGGAAGCTCCAGCCTGCGTGTGCAGCTGTGGATTAGGGTGTCTGGGGATGTTGCTCCATCGCAGTTTGGGGTGTGTAATGATGGTCCCTCGTGTTGAGAACCACATTTAGTGCAGAGAGCTTGGGGGGCAGCTGCCATGGGAGCTGCAGGGTGGGCTCTTTGGAGAAATGGCCAGAGATCCTGGCAAGTGGCCAGGACCTGGCATTGACCCAAAGGGCCCAGGGCCCTGCAGCACTGGGCAGGTAACCAGACACTCGTGCACAGCAGGAGATGATGGCTCAGCAGGAAGACCCCACTGTCAGGGGCACAGACTGGGAGGGGATGGAAGCCTGGGAGGTCCTTTGTTGGGGTCCCTCCCCAGAGGCTCCATCTCAAGCTGTTATTGAGCTGCTGCACCACGATAAAATTCCTTAAAGGAACCAGAGCCTGGGACTGCACTCTGGGAGCCCTGGAGCTGAGCTGGAGAGGAAACCAGGAGCAACCGTGGGATGGGCTGTGGGGGGGACAACAGGGGCCCCTTGGGGCACTGCTGATGGCCTTGGCCCCACCAGTGCCAGTCTGGGGTGGGAGTGCAGCTGCCAGGGCAGCTCCAGGGTGGAGGACAGGGAAGTTTCCTGAACCGTTTCTGACCCAGATGGGACTTCAGGTCACCTTCCTTCCCCAAACATCCAACTGCCCGCACCAGGTGACTGACCCAGTATGTTAATAGGTAGAAAATGATCAATCCTTTTTTGTGATTTCATATTGATAATCCTTTCTGGCCTATGGCACTCTGTTGACCTTAATTTTGTTCGGTTTGGTACCTGTAGTAATATTTCATGTCAGGGCAGTGTTAAATCCCTTGAAACTTTTCCCTTTGAGTATATTAGCAGGAATGCCCCATTAAAATCAGGGGAGGAATTGCTGTTGAGGAATCTTTGGGCTGCTGCTGTGAAGGGGCTTCAGTCCCAGCAGTGCCAGTCTGGAGGGGTAGGAATGTGACTGTCAGAGGGGCTCTGGGGTGGATGGCCAGAAAGTTTCCTGAACAATTGCTGACCTATATGGGAGCCCAGCCCACCTTCCTTCTCCAAACATCCAGTTGTTGATGAGTTCACCTGAGATCCTTGCAGCAAAGAGGAAACAAAGGGAGAGTGCTAAAATTTCCTGAGCAGATTCCACATCAGTTCTAAAAGGGGGTTTGAGTCCCTCCATTGTGCAGCATTTTGGTGCAGATACTGCAGTGGATTGAGTACGGGGCCGGGCTGTGCCTGCACCTGCTGCGGGTCCAGGGAGCAGGGTCTGAGCCGGGCTCGACGGGGACAGGGCGAGCCCAGAGTTCTTTCAGCATTTTAAAGGATGCCGTGGGAAACTGTTTATAATCCTGGGCTGTATCGTGTGCTGGACACTGTGTTTAGTGCGCGGTGATTCCTTTTTGAGGCACTTCCATGGCAGGATCTGCAGTGCAGCTCCCAGGCTGCCCGTGGTGTCCGGCCGGGCCGCGCCGCTGGGGCACAAAGCCCCGTGGAAGGAGCCGCTGCCTCGGGAATGCTGCTGGTGCTCACGGAGCCTCCTCGGGAAGGGGATCCAGGGCGATTGCAGGGAGAGGCGCCTCGGCTCCAAACCGCTCCGGTAACTATTTACCGGTAGTAAATAGTGGTAACACCGTCCCTTTTCTGCCCACTCGGCCCCTCACGACCTGACGCCCTCTTAAGCCACGGCCTCCTCACTGTGCCTGCACCCCCTTTGGGGGCCCAAAACCCCTCGCACAGGGCGCTGAACCCGGCCAGGGCCAGGGCCAGGGCCAGGGCGCTCCGGGCGAGTTCCTGCCGCCGCGCCGCCTTTAAATTGCCCGCGAGGCCCCGCCCTGCTCCCTGATTGGCCCCGCGCCAATTTCCGACTCTCATTGGCTGCGTCCCGCGTGGGGCCTTATGGGGGTTGTAGTCCTGAGCCCCGCGCAATGCACCATGGGAGCTGCGGGCTCGCCGCCGCCTGCGCCCCCTGCCGGCGGCTGCCGGGACAGCAGGAGCAACTCGGAGCCCCGGCGAGCGGCAGGGTTTGGAAGGTCCCGGGGGGTCCCGGGGTCCCGAGGGGGTTTGGAAGGTTCCGAAGGGTTCCGGAGGGTCCGGGAGGGTCCTCGGGCGGGGCTTCGGCTGCATCGTTCTGGGGGACCTTCTGCTTGAGGCTGCGATCCAGCCCGGCCCCGCCACCGTCTGCAGCTGGGATCGGTGCAGGGGAACAGCGCCGGGACCCGCCGAGGCTTGGGACACACACACAGAGCTGGGGGAGAGAGCACACCTGGAACACACACACGCCTGGAACAAACACACACACCTGGAACGAACACACACACCTGGAATGAACACACACACCTGGAATGAACACACACACCTAGAACACACACATACCTGGAACAAACACACACCTGGAATGAACACACACACCTAGAACACACACATACCTGGAACAAACACACACCTGGAATGAACACACACACCTGGAACAGACACACACACACACCTGAGGGACACACAGCCCTGGGACACAGACACATACCCGGAGACACACACACACACCTGGGGACATGAACACTCATTCTTGGGGGACACACACATACCGCCAGGAGGACACCCAGCCCCATCCTGTCCCCAAAGCCACTCCGTGTCCCCAGGGCTCCCATCCTCTGATTCCACCACAACCACTCCAGAGGCGGCCGCTGGCCCCGGGCATCCGCTGTCACCTCTAATTGGACCACGTCCTGCCCGTGCCGAGGCAGCGGTGATGGGCACATGTGCCCGAGGGTCCCAGTGGTGCTGTGTGGCCGTACCGTGTCCCTCCCCTCACAGTGCCAATGCTGTGTTACTCAGGGGACACCCCCTCATGGCGCCATCTGGGGTCTGGGGACAGGGCCATGGTAATGGTGGCACCCTAAGTGCCCCCACTGAAGGTGACGGAGGGACAAGGAGCCTCTCGTGGCTGCGCTGATTTCATAAACCAAGTAGGGTCAGGGTGGGGGCTGGTGGTGGTAGGAAGACCCCGTCCCCAGGGTGGGGGACACTGGGGACACACACAGCAGACAGGGAGAGATCACAGCTCTGCTTTACCATGTTGTCACCCCGGCGGGAGGGAGAGGGGGAGGCAGGACGGCGGCTCCCCCCGCCCCAGCACAGCCCCCCGGCCCGGGGCCGTGCGGACACTGCGCGTCTTTACATCCAGACTCCCCCGAGGCCTCCGGCATCGCCCCGGGGCGGGCAGAGAGCAGGGGCGGGCCAAGCGGGGCACAGCTGGGGATGGAGGTGCCGTGGGGCAGAGCGGGGGGCAGCCCCAGCCTCTTGCCACCCCCAACCCTCTGCAGCCTCAAGCCCTCAATTGGCAGCCTTGGTAAGAGCTCACGGGAAAAGGGGGGTTTGGGGCACAGAAGGCAGCCGGGAGCACGGGGAGGGGGGGATCCGTGGGCTGGACTGTGGCGGGGGGAACCGTGGGGCTGGGCAGGAGCGAAGGGAGCTGGGGGGCAGCAGGGAACCAAACCACAGCACGGGGATGCCGTGGGGCTGGGGGGGTCACTGCGGGGGATGCCGGGGGCGGTGCCGCGGCTCCGGGCTCAGTCCGAGTAGATGATGAAGCCGGAGAAGGTGCTGTACTTGTTGTTGTTGCCGCCGTGGGCTTTGCCCCCGTCCAGCTTGATGAAGACCTCGTCCCCCGCGTCCAGGTGGAGGATGACGCTGTTGCTGGCGTAGTCGTAGTTCTGGTCGGCGTCCTGCGCGATGGCGCTGGCCCGGACCTGCCCAGGGGACACCGCGGGAGCGGCTCAGGGCACGCCTCTGCCCGCGGATCCCACGGACACGCCGGTTCCCGCCTCACACACATCGGATCCACCTGTCCGGTGTAGCGTGGGGTGCCCTGGATCCCCCACCGTGGGTGAGCAGGTCCCAGGTGGAGGCGGCTCCTCCGAGCACCGCCCAGAGCCTCTCCGGGACCCGGCGGGCACAAACACCGGACCACGGCTCTGGGTGTGGATAGGGGACCATGGCACAGACATGTGACTGCGGGTCTGGATTCAGATACAGGACTACAGCCCAGACCCCATTCTGATAAAGGAGCACAGCTCTGACACAGAACCCCAAATCCAGGTTTGGATACAGGACCGTGGGTCAGACATGGGACCACGGCTCCAACAAGGGACCAGAGCTCCACATTCAGACACGGGAGTACGGCTCTCACACGGGACCCTGACTCCGGATTTGGATGCAGGACCCCAGCTCAGACACAGGACTCCAGCTCCAGAGTCCGATGTGGGACCATGTCTCAGACACAGGACCCCGGCTTCCAGCTCAGATGTGGGACCACAGCTCCATCATGGAACCCCAGATCCAGGTTTGGATGCAGGACCCCCTCTCTGGGTTTGGATACAGGACCATGCCTGGGACACAGGACCCCATCTCCCAGCCCAGCCCCAAGCCAAGCCACTGAACCCAGCGCATCCCGCAGTGCTTCCCAGGAGCTGCACAGGGACCGAGAGTGTGTGGTGAGGGCTGAACTCAAACCCCCGTCACATGGACCCGCACCCGCTGCGGGGAGGGATGCTCCCCCCATAAAGGTTTCCTGGGTGCCGGCAGAGCCAGAGGAGCCGTCACCGCCCGGAGAAGCGGTTCCGTGGCTGGAGCCCGCTGCCGCTGCAGAATTCTTTGGGTAATCAAATCTCCGCCGGCGCCTCGCGGGGAGATCGCGGCGCTGGGTGACAGTGACAAGGCGGCTGGTGAAATCCCAAGTGAAATGCAGAAATGCTGCGCCGGGAAGAGGTGCCGCTAATTACAACCGACGAGAATCTGCTCTTAATTGGCTCGCGCGGGGCGGGCAGGCACCGGCGAGGGGCTGCGGTGTCCCGGAGCGGTGGGAGAAGGACGGCTGTCCTCATGCAGTCCTGTTCTTTGCCCCCAGGACAGGAGTCCCAGGGGACCACTCCTCCCCAGCTGCACCTCCCCGAGCCCACCGGCAGCCTGCGATGCTGGGGTCAGATGCTGTTAACTCTGGAACCGACTGACGGCCAGGCTGGTGATCCCATAGGACTTGCTCGCGCCCACGCAGCCGTGTCCCTCCTGCCACCAGCAACACTCACCCTGTTAAAAGTCACCCTGTGTCTACCCTGCCACCGCGGGGGTCCCCATTCCCGGTAGGGGACCCTGAACCCCAGTCAGTCACAGCTCCCCAATCTGCAGGGGACGCTGCCTCTCCTGGGGTTTTGCTGAGGAAGAGGAGTGAGGGAAGAAGCCGTGAGGAAGGTGAACCAGGAAAAGCCATTTGGCGCCGGGCTCCCACCATCGTTCCCCCCGCCACAGCTGGAGCTGCCCGGTGCCATCCGTCTTCCCTCGTTAGGGAGCCGCCTCGTCACCGCGCGCCCGCCAGCCCTCGCTAACCAGGGAAGATAAATGGCAGCGCTGGGCCCAGGCTGGGCCGCTCCCGGCACTGCAGTGGCACAGGAGGGGGGCTGCCACCACGGCCCCCCGCGATGGCCTCACCCCCTTGTCCTGTTCTATGCCTCAGTTTCCCCATGGCACAGCCGGGAGATGGGAGCCATGGGGGTGGCATAGCCCCAGCCTGGACTCTGCTGCAGCTGCTGTCCCTGACCCCAGTGACAATGCTGGGGGTGTCCCCGGTGCTGGGGACACTCTGGAGTGGTCCCCAAGGTGGCTGCACCAAAGAGCTGCACTGAAGAGCTTTCAGGCGGGGTACAGTGCAGTGCTGCCATGTGCAGTGACACTTGGGGCCTTGGGGACACGGTGTGCCCCACGTACCACCACGGCCCAGTACCCCCGAGGCGTGGCAGCAGCTGCCTCTCAAGACGCCCAAACGCAGTGGCAGCTGCTCCTCAGGGTCCTCGGGCACGGCTCTGGGTGCCCTCCCAGCAGCCCTGAGCTCAGCTGTGGATGCCCCCGCTCAGACCCCCCATGGCACAGCAGCAGGTGCCCCCCAGGGCCCTTGGGTGCATCAGCAGATGGCTCCCCCACCTCCAGACAGGGCAGTAGGTGCCCCCAGGACCCCCCAGCAGGTCCTTTTTTACCCTTGGGGACTGTCCCCAACAGTCCCCTGGGGTGCTGACACTTCCTGAGTTGTGGATGGCCCTCCTACAGCATGGGGACCCCAAAACCACCTGGTACCAGCCCTGTCTGTCCGTCCGTCTGTCCATCAATCAATCCATCAATCAATCCGTCCCTCTGTCCGTCCCCCTCCCGCTGCCCTCGCCTCAGCTATGGGCTAATACAAATAATAATTAATGCTAATTAACCACCACCAGCAGCTCCCCTGGCTCTCATTAACTC
The DNA here is from genome assembly GCA_013400495.1 of Nicator chloris. NCBI lineage: Eukaryota > Metazoa > Chordata > Aves > Passeriformes > Pycnonotidae > Nicator > Nicator chloris. The sequence goes on from WAAE01010470.1 coordinate 9,830, forward strand.
CAGCCCCGACCCAACGGTAATGGGCAGCCCCCAAACCAGCAGCACCCAGGAGATTTTTGGGGGTCAGAGGGAGCCCCCCAAGTTCTGACTCGCTCTGAAGATGCCACGATCGACATTTATCTGCTGGGAACCCCACACCATGCCAAGGACGGGGGATTTTTGGCAGCAACACCCTAAATAACCCAATTTTTTAATTATTTGGGGCATTGAGGGGGGATCTTCTTTTTAGATATTGATGCGGCAATGCCTTGTTAGTAATTAACAAGCAGTTAATTAAGTTGCATCACCCGCCTGAGCGTGGCTTTTCTTGACAAGGGGCTCCTTAGCTTCTGGAAATTCATCCAGGAATGTCGATGCCCCGCAGATCTGGGGGGGGTAGGAAGGTTTGGGGTAGTCCTCAAAAATATTTTGGGGAAGGCAAAAGGGTTGAGCTGAGTTTTTGGGGTGCTCAGTCCGGAGTTACACGGATGCTGCTTGGGAGAAAGAGCCAGAAGTGCCAAGCAGCGTTGGAACCCCCAAAATTTAGGGCTGGAGGGAGGGGGAGGACAAAAATAATCGAAATAAAAGGAAAATGTAACTGTTTGGATGGAGAAAAGCTGCCGAGCGGCTCCTGCTGTGCTCCCGCTTAGAAGGGCTCGGAGCCGCGGGGTGAAGCGCGGTGGCCGTGACAAGGCTCCCACTCCCTGCCTCACACCCCGGCTGTTTCTGGGGTGATAACTCAGTTTTGGGGTAATTGGGGGTCCTGCATCCTCAGGACAAGGATGCACCGCGGCTTGTGATGCCGGAGGAAAACGATGGGAAGCGGGAGCAGAGTGTATGGGTCCTGCGGGAATGCCGGCTGCGGTGACATCCAGGGGAACTGAACTCGGGTGACATCCCGGGGGGGTCACAGCCACACCTTGTCCCTTGAGTCGTGGCCGGGAGGGGGACATGGCGTGGAAAAGGGGCACCCGAAAAGCGTGTGGATGGCGAGGCTGAGTCCTGGCATTGGGAGTTCCAGCGGGATGGGGTCGGGGGGATGTGGGAGCGGGGAGGGGGAAGGATGGAGCCACCCTCGGGGTGTGTGTCCCCCGCTGTGTCCCCACGCAGCCCACGTCTCCTGACCCAACAGCAGCAGCAGAGCCGGCTCCGGGCTGGGGGTGCAGCCCCCCAAAAGCGGGGCAGGCACTGCCCCCCTCGAGGCCACCACGGACACTGTCCCTGCGGAGGAGCCCTGCCTTCCAGGGACCTCAGCGGGGACAATGGCATGGCCGGGGGGGGGCACCACGGGGACGCTGTGGGGGTGCCCCAAGGCACCACAAGACACCACAAGGCACCCCAAGGAACTCCTCCGTGGCCAAGGAAAGAGCTGAGGGAACCCCTGGGGACACGTCAGGGTGGATGGTGACTGTCCCCAGCACTGGGAGACAGACAGGGCACACAGGGCAGCGTTTGGGAATGGGAGGAGGAGGATGGGACATCCCAGGGGTGCACCCGGAGCTGTCCCTGGGAGAAGGACAGGGCACCCCAGGGGTGCTCCTTCAAGGCGGGGAGCAGGACAGAGCACCCCGGGGCCGCATCCAGAGCCCACCACTGCCACTGGGAGAAGGATGGAGCATCCTGGGGGAGCATCTCCAGCACTGAGAGAAGGATGGGGCACACTGAGGATGCAGCTGCAGAGATGGGAGCAGGACAGAGCCCCTCGGGGGTGCACCCAGAGTCCATCATGTCACTGCGAGGAGAACAGGGCACCCTGGGGTTACACCTCCAGGAGAAGGATGTGGCACCCTGGAAATGCACCCAAATCCCATCATTGTCACAGAAAGAGGGACAGAGCATCATGGGGGTACATCCCTGAGGATCGGAAAAGGACAGGGCATTCTTGGGGTACACACAGAGCCCATTTTCACCACTGGGAGAAGGATAAAGCACCCCAAAGGTGCATGTCAGTGTCTGGGAGGATGTGGCATGCCAGGGATGTACCCAGAGCTCATCATTGCCACTGGGAGAAGGATGTGACAACCTGGGGATGCATCTCTGGGGCTGGGAAAAGGAGGGGGCCCCCGGGGAAACACCCAGAGCCCGTCATCAGCACTGGGAGAAGGATGTGGCACCCTGGGGGTGCATCCCTGGGGTTAGGAGAAGGATGGAGCACCCTGGGAGTGCCTCGCTGGGGCCGGGAAAAGGACGGGGCCCCTGGCAAAGCACCCGCAGTCCGTCATCAGCACAAAGAGGATGTGGCAACCTGGAGGTGCATTCCTGGGGCCAGGAGAAGGATGGAACACCCAGAGGGCGCACCGCTGGGGCCAGGAAAAGGACGGGGCACCCCGAGGAAGCACCCATAGCCCTTCTCCCGTGCTTGGGGACAGCAGAGCTCCGGTTCCCGCAGAGGGAGCCGGGATGGGCAGCCCTTACCTGCCCGTTCTTGCAGAGGTCGGCCCACATGCTGGTGCCGTCGCCGCCGCGCATGAGGACGTGGTAGGTGAAGAAGTAGGTGCCGGGGATGGCGCAGGTGAACTTGCCCGAGGCGGCGTCGTAGCTGTTGCCCAGGTTGGTGACCACGTCGTCGAACTTGAGGACCTCGTAGCCCTCGTGGGGGTTCTTGAGGCCGGCGTAGAAGGCGACCCGCGGCACCGTGCTGTAGGTGGCCGCGCTCACCGCACCCGTAGCCCCCGGTCCCGGTAATCCCGGGGGTCCCGGTCTTCCTGCTTCACCCCGCGCCCCCACTGGCCCCGGCGGTCCCGGTTCTCCGGGTGGTCCCGGCGGTCCCGGTTTCCCCGGTCTCCCTGGTTTGCCTTGGGGACCTTGCACCAGGGTGGAGGGCGGCGGGAGGGGGCCGCGTTCGGCCGGCTGCGGGGGGGCAGCGGGGCCGTAGGGCTCGCAGACCATCCGGCAGGTGCCCAGCATCTCGTACCGGCCGTCGGTACCGGCGGAGCTCACCAGCACCGGGATGAGCACCACCAGCACCAACACCATCACCANCCGGTGCGCCCCGCGCCGCACGAGCCACGCCCACCCCGCCGGACCACGCCCACCCCGCCACCGGGCACGCCCCCTGACCACGCCCATCTGTCCCGCATACGCCTCCGTCGATGTTAACCACGCCCACGAGAACGCCCCCGCCCCGCCCACTCGCGAGCCCCCTCTCCGAGGGAGGGAAACTGAGGCAGGGAGGCAGGGGAAACTGAGGCAGGAAACTGATCGGCCCCGGCTGCCCCACTGACCCCCCTCCTCCAAGCGCGCGGGACCCCTCAGTGACTCCGGCCCCGCGTGGTCATCCGAGTCCTGCCCTGTCCCTACGCCACAACCCGAGCACTCCGAGCGTCCCCGTGGAGCTGCGGACACCCCTGGAACCCACCACCTGTGTCCCCACAAAAACACCCACGGGGGACAGTACCCAAGGCCAGCCCCTACTCCCTGCCTCAGTTTCCCCTCCCACGAGGCACCACACTTTGGGACAGCCCAGGTGACACCCACGTGACCAAGCATCCACGCGGTCGTCCGTGGGTCCGTGGGGTGGGATGTCAATGCTGGTGGCAAAGGCCACAGTGACAACGGGGCACCCGCAGGTGCCACCGCGGGCATGGCCGGGCTACGCGAAAGAGCCGTCCCCGGGGGCTGNGGGGGGGCAGCGGGGCCGTAGGGCTCGCAGACCATCCGGCAGGTGCCCAGCATCTCGTACCGGCCGTCGGTACCGGCGGAGCTCACCAGCACCGGGATGAGCACCACCAGCACCAACACCATCACCACCCCCGCCGCGGCCGCCAGCAAAGTTTTCCGGCCCAGGCTGAGCCGCCGCCCGGCCGGGGCGCGCTGGCGCCCGGGGGAGTGAATGGTGCCGGCGGGGGGGAGCAGGGCGGCGGCGGCGGGGGGGCTCGGGCAGGNGCCCACTCGCGAGCCCCCTCTCCGAGGGAGGGAAACTGAGGCAGGGAGGAAGGGGAAACTGAGGCAGGAAACTGATCGGCCCCGGCTGCCCCACTGACCCCCCTCCTCCAAGCGCGCGGGACCCCTCAGTGACTCCGGCCCCGCGTGGTCATCCGAGTCCTGCCCTGTCCCTACGCCACAACCCGAGCACTCCGAGCGTCCCCGTGGAGCTGCGGACACCCCTGGAACCCACCACCTGTGTCCCCACAAAAACACCCACGGGGGACAGTACCCAAGGCCAGCCCCTACTCCCTGCCTCAGTTTCCCCTCCCACGAGGCACCACACTTTGGGACAGCCCAGGTGACACCCACGTGACCAAGCATCCACGCGGTCGTCCGTGGGTCCGTGGGGTGGGATGTCAATGCTGGTGGCAAAGGCCACAGTGACAACGGGGCACCCGCAGGTGCCACCGCGGGCATGGCCGGGCTACGCGAAAGAGCCGTCCCCGGGGGCTGAGCACCGGCGGGCTCATGGCGTGGGGACACGCGGCTGCGCCCGCTCCGTCGCCTGCCATCTCCATCAGCCTCGGCGGGGACAGCAGGACGCGATGGCAAGTGACAGGCGCCGCCAGCGCCGGGGGTGAGCGAAGGACGCGGGGGCGGGGGAGGGGGACACGGACACACAGGCATAGAGTGGCCCGCGGCCGCTCCCAGTGCTGCCCGCCACAGCGGTTCGGTGGCCTCGGGTGACAACACTGAGGTGGCATCAACCTCGGTGGCACCTGTGAGGTCCATAGGGTCATCATCCCCCCTGCCCCCAAAAAAGACCCTGGGGGTGCATCCCCTCATCCCCTTCACACCTGTGCAATGGCCCCAAACCCTAGGGGACACACGGGGGACAAGCCCCACCCCCACCCCAAAAGAGGGGGGACCAAGGGGACGTTTGACAGTCATCGATCGCCCCCGTATGTCCCCTGGCTCCCGCAGAGGCTTTAATCAGAGAGCAGAAATCAATTAGCTGCCTTTAAGGAGGCAATTATTCCTGGGGGCTTTACAAGGCTGGGGAGGGGGAGAGTATTTTGGGGTGGGGGGCTGCCAGCACTGTATCCCCCCTCAAAGCTGCCATTATTATGTCCCCAGCTGTTTCTCTGGTTCTTTTCTCCATCATTTTTGTCGCCGCCCCCCTCCACACCCCCCTATTTCTTGTTATCTTTCTGTTTTAACAAGCGCCTAAAAATATGCTTCGTGAGGTCACGGGCTGCGTGAGTCACCATTAGTGCAGGGATGGGGTGGCCCGGGTGGGCAGGGGGCTTTGCCTGGGGATAGGGTGGCCATGGTGGGGACACAGAGGGAGGACAGGCCCACGCTGGTTGCATCAGGGCACTCGTCTCACCTGGAGGGTCAGGGGACACCCCTGGTCCTGGTGACTGCATCCTCGTGGTGGGGACACAGCCCCAGGTCACCTTGTTGCCACAGGACATTGTGCCCCCTTGGCATAGCCACCACACCAGGCCACTGCATCACTCTGGGCCACCCTGTCCCTATGGCAAGGCCACCACCCTTGGCCACCATGTCCCCATGCTGTGGCCCTACAGCCAGGTGCAGAGCCATGACAGCCTCAACACTGCTGTGGGACAGCAGCACTGTATGGAGGGCTACAACACCCCAGGTGACACTGGCTGCAGCCCCTGAGGTGTTCCCTGTCCCTGTCCCCAAGCCCTGCATGGGCAGGGAGTGCAGTGCAGCCCCTCAAACCGACTCCATCGACCTGGGCATGGATCGGCAAAGCTCCAAAGGGCCACGTTTGGGAGTACAGGAGTTGGGAAAGGGACAAAGGTGGGAGGTGGCAGCAGCAGTGGCTGCTGTGGTTGTGGTGGTTCTGATGGCAGCGATGGCAGCAGTGATTCCAGTGACAGCAGTGGCTCCAATGGTAGTGGTGGTGGCAGTGGCTGTGGCTGTTGCAGTGGTGGCTTCAGTGGTGACAACAGCGGCTGTCACAGCTGCAGCGTTTGCGGTGGTGGCTGCAGTGATGGTGGTGGCAGTAGCAGCTGTGGTGGGTGCGGTGGCAGCAGGGGCTGCAGGTGTTGCGGCGGTGGCTGCAGTGGTTGTGGTGACAGCAGTGGCAGCGGTGGCTGCGGCGGTGGCGGTGGCTGCGGCTCCGCTCGACGCCCGCCGCTCCTCTGCAAAGGTTAAGCAAACAGCAGCTCCCGCTGAATCGATGCCGGCCGAGCCCTCGGCTGTTTGCTTTGGCAGCGCGGCGCGGGGGTGGGTGGGCCATGCTGGGGACGCTGGCAGCAGGGAGGGGGACAATCAATGCTCCAGGGGTGTGGGTTTGGCCGGGGGGTGGCTGTGCCCCCCCCCATCTCCCACTTGCTGTGGAATTCATGGAGTAGGATTTGGGGAAAGGCTTGTGGGGCCAGGCCAGGGCAGGGGGCTTGTGGGGCCAGCACTGTGCTGTGCCTCAGTTTCCCCTCCTGGCATTGTGGCAGACACTGCCCATAGGACCACACTTGGCCAGGGGGACAGGGACATTGTGCCCCCCACACCTGCCACCTGGCCCTGCAGCCGTAGCTCTGCTGGAATTAAGACAGAGCTGGACACAAGCAATGAGCCCAATGTCAGCTCACGATGATGAGCCTGGGGAGGGAGTGGCCGTTTGCAGGCTGCCTCGATGAGTTTGGATGCTGTCCCCCAAATTCCAACTGTGTCCTCAGGATGGGCTCTGGAAGGCGCCATGGGAGGGGGACATTCAACTGTGGGCAGGGAGGGCCAACTGTCTGGTGGCCTTGAAGGACAACTGCATGGCTGGTTGGTGAGCTGGTGGTTGGTGGCCAACCGGCTCACTGGCAGTGAGTGGGCTGGTTGGACACCCAGCCGCTTGGCTGGATGGGTAGATAGCTGGGGGGTGGGCTGGCTGGCTGGTGGGTTGGTTGCCTGGCTGGCCAGTTGGCCGGTTGATTGCCTGGCTGGGTCATTGACTAGATGGCTGGTTGGCTGCCTGGCCAGCAGATCACTAGTCTGGTTGCCTGTCCAGCTGTCTGTCTGCTTGTCTGGCCATCTGAGCAGTTGGCTGGTGGTCAGCCAGCTGACCCAGGGACTGGCTAGCTGCCCAGGTCAGCCCTGGCCCCGGGGCTAGCCACATCCTAGCATGTCCCAGCCCAACACCAGGCACTGTCCCTCGCCCAGCGGAGGGAGCCTGGCCGCAGGCAGGGGGACGGCAAGGTGTGGGTGGCACATCCGCCGTCCCTGTCCCCGTCACGCTGCCTCTCATTACGGACACGGCGGGGCCCGTCGCCCTCCCACCGCGCGGCAATTAAGGGCTGCCAACACCGGCAGTTAATTAGCGCCAGCGGTGAGTGCTGGGAGGTGACGGCCGCATGGATGGCGGAGGGGACGGGCTCGGGGACGTGTCCCCCCGAGGGGGACACGGGGTGGGAGTGGCCGGGATTTGGGCAGCTGGAACCAGCTGTGCTGTCGCGGGGGTGTCCCACGGCCGGTGAGGACGGGTGTGACACGGAGGAGGTGCGCAGTGACAAGTGGGTGCCAGCGATGGGGTGTGCAGGGGGTGGCACTGAGTGTCCGGCACGGTGACGGTGTGTGGCACCCCAGGCTGTGCAGTGACAGTGACAGAGGGTGACACCCCGTGGGCCACGCAGTGACAGTGACACTGGGTGATGCACTGTGGGCCTTCAGTGACGGTGACAGTGGGTGACACCCCGTGGGCCACGGAGCGACATAGCATTGTGTGACAGCCCCAGCACCAGGCACTGACGGTGACTCTGTGTGACAATCCACGGGAGCTGCAGTGACACTGCGTGGCACCCGGCGGCCCCACAGTGACAGTGACACCCTGTGCACTGCGCGGTGACAGTGACACCATGTGACACTCCAGGGAGCAACAGTGAAGCTGTGCAACACCGCAGGGCTGCGCAGCAGCTCCGTGTGACACGAGTGGGGCTGTGCAGCCATGGTGACACTGTGTGACACCTCAGGGAGGTGTGCAGTGACACTGACACTGTGCCACACCCCGGGGGCCGTGCAGTGAGTGACACCTGTGACAACAGATGCCATGCAGTAACACTGGTGACACCAGTGCCATGTAGTGACACCACATGTGGGTCCCCTGCCCTGTTCCCCCTTGTGGGTATTGAGGCGCCCACCCAGTTCACACCTGGGGACATGCCCCATAGAGGGACATCACCCTGTACCTGCAGCCTCGTGGGGGGACATCTGTCCCCACGCTCTGCCCCAGCGGGTGTCCCATGGTGGGTGTGCCAAGGAAGGGGGGCTCCAGGAATGGGGTACACGAGGGAAGGGGTGCTCTCAGGAAGGGGTTACCCCAGAGAGGGTGCACTGTGGAGGGGGGGACACTGCAGAGAGGATGCTTCAGGGATGCAGCTCCAAGAAAGAATGGGGTGCCCTGGGGAAGGGGATGCTGCGAGGAAGGGGTGCAGCGGAGAGGGGTTGCCCCAGGAAGGAAGTGCTCCAGGTAGGGCTGCTCCGGTTCGTAAGGGGGTGCAGGAGCAGGGGGTTCAGCAGGAGGAGTGTCCGTCTGTCACGAGCCCCGCCAGCCGCAGCAGAATCGATCCGGCCGCCAATTTGCACAGTCAAATATTTGGCTTCGCGGCGCGGGGCCGGCTCTGCTCGAGCCGCCCCGGTGGGCGCGGGCCCGCGGTGACGGTGGCGGCTGCTCCGCGATCGATGGCGAGACGTGCGGCGAGCTGGGGCGGCCTCACCGCGCGGGGCCGGGGCGGCGGCCGTGGGGCCGCACCCACGATCTCCATCAGCACCCACGAGCCTCGAGAGCCCACGTGGAGCCCGCTCAGGGGGCAGCACCTGTGCCACGAGCGCAGGGGCTGAGCCAGGGTGTCCTCCAGGCCCCCTCCATGGCCACTGATCGCCGATACCACCCAGCCCATGGAGCTGAGCCATCTGTCACCGGCAGGGGATGGCTGAGGCTCGGCCACACGGCCACTGCCACAGGTGGCCATCGGCTTGTCCCCGAGGGGGTTTGGCTGGGACGTGGGATGGGCAGGAGTGCGACTGGTGGTGCTGAGGCAATCCTCTGGTAGCTCCCATGGACGGGCACCACACAGTTCCTACGGACACAACTCCATAGCCAAGCTCCAGAGCCCTTCCCCCGTGCATGCCAACGCCTGGGCCCGCAGCCCAGGCAGGGGGCTCAGCCCCCAGCTCAGCCCAGGGCCCCCACATCAGGCTCCCCCGGCCATGCCAGCGGCGTGGGCAGCCCTGTGCCTCACCGTGCCTCTGGTGCCTCACCATGCCCCTAGATCCGCTCGCTCCCTCGGCCCCGCTAAACTCGTTAGCGGCGGGCGAACGTCAGCCGGGCGGGAGCGAAGCGCCAAATGCGATTACGGCCCCGTCTCGCTCCCTCCTTCCACCCCCGGCCCCATTTATCGCGGAGGCGGGCGGGAGGGAGGCGGAACTGGTGCTTATCTCGGCCGAGAAATCCCGCTCCGGCCCTGATTTATGGCTGGCTGCGAGGGATTCCAGCGGCACTGCGCAATTACAGAGCATTTAGAGCACCGAGGGGTCAGCGCTCGAGCACGGCTTCCCCAGCACAGCTGGAAGAGTCGGGGTAGCCAGGTGGGCGCTCCAGTTCAGGAATGCTCCTTGGGGCTGCACAGGGACCACCAGGTGTCTCCAGGTGGGTGACAAAGTCCCTGTGCCTAAAGTATGGCACAGGGGACAGGCAGGACACTGCCTCACAGGACCAAGGCCAGGCAGGAGGGTGGGAGCACCCTGGAGGATCCCAGGGAGGTGGCATGGGGCTGGCAGCACCCATCTTTCTCAAAGTGTGGGGACAAGCAGTGCCAGTGGGGACAGGGGTACCCCAGAGGGAACATGCTGGCCACAGAGAACCACAGCAGGTCCGGGATCCCATCCTGGCAAGCCAGATCCACCCCATGGGGTGCCCAGAGCCAACACTGAGCCACAGCTCTCCTAAGGAAGGTCACGGCAGGCCTGATGCTCCAAGCAGCTCCTGGAGCAGCTCAGGGATGTTTACTGGGAAAAGCAGAAGCGGCCGGCAGCTCTTCCTGTGTGTGCTGAACTTTACAGAGCGCAGCCGTGCCCCGGCATAGGAACAACCTGGGAGCAGGCGGGGAAGAGCCGCGGGAGCAGCCGCGGGATGCAGAGCAGCTGCTGTTCAGTGTTTTATTAAAACAAAAGTGAAGACCCAGCACCCGCCTCACCCAGGCTCAGCTCTCCCACCGGGAAATTGCTGCCAAAGGAAGCTCAAACAGTAGGAAATGAGTTTGAACGAGGTAGAGCCCAGGTCTCAGCCTGCTCCAGGGTGGATCAGACCCTTGGATCCAAAGCCAAGGGTGACCCACGAGAGAAGGCCACAGAAATAGAGGGCAGGAGGGAGGAGCAGCCAGCTGAACACCCGATCCATGTGAATGAGGTGCTGTCCTCCCCCTCATTTAACACGTTTCCATTAAATCAACATGAAAGAGGGGAAATCCCAAGTCTAAATTTGCATTAGGAGGGCTGAGCTACAAGGAATCACAGGGGACACTGGGCAATAAAAGGGCCTGAGAAGGCACCCAGTCCAAGGATATTGTCCTGGAAGACATCAGTGAGATTGTACCCGATTAAAGTGAGATTGTCCCAGAATAAAGTGAGATTGTCCCAGATTAAAGTGCCTCAGATCAATGAAGTCCTACAATAGAGACCCACATGGGGACAAGGGTCTCATTCCACAAGCACAGCTGGTGGGTGAGAACCTGAGCAGGGAGAATGTGCCTGAAAAAACCTCTGGTTGTGTTCACCTTGGGAAGTGTGCAAGGAGACGCCTCACGCTGCTGTCTGCATTCAGCTGGCAAAGCTCATTAACAGAGGTGGCCTTTCACTGCCCTTTTCAAATGGGGAAATTCAGGCCCCTTCCCTGACTAAGAGAAAAGGTGAATTAAGAGATGAAATGCCGGATGAGGAGGAACACCAGCCCTCCGAGCCCGGCGACAGCCGTGCCCACGGCCAGCCGCGGCCAGAGGAAATCCAGGGAATCCTCGAGGCGGGCGTGCAGCCGCAGGACCTGCCGGCGCGTGCTCTCCCGGTCCCCGGAGTTGTCGATGACGTGGGTCGCCCACTTGCGCTTCTCGTCCAGGGGCAGCTGGGAGCTGATCCGAGCTTCGGCCTCGGCCACGCCCAGCCCGCTCCTCTTCATCAGCCGCGCCAGCTGCGTGGGGGGGTCACTGCCGGGCAGAGCACGGGGCTGAGCTGGGGGTGGGAGGGAACGGGGGATCTGCCTTCCTCAGGCACCAGGGGGAATCACTGGGATAAAATGGGAAGGACAGAGGTGCCCCCTGTCTTTTCTGACACAGTCAGCCTGCAGTTGGATTAGCAGGGCCACCGCTGCCTGGGCTGTTCTCAGCCTGTAACAGTGCCCCAAATCCTGCCCTGATAGAGCATGGGCTGTGGAAGGCCCAAAGGCAGTGAATTCACCTCTGTGATGGTGGCAGGTTCCAGGGGAAGCTCAGGAAGGCCCTCATGCACTATAAAGGGAGGTGTCGCTTCTCTCAATGGGCTTTGCACTGGGGCTGAGGCTGAACCTTCACCAGAGTGGAGGCACATGATGGTCCCCTCTGAGAGAGGTGGCATTGTCCCTGTCCTCATGGCTTCCAGAGCACTTACCAGTAAACCAGCACTGTGTATTTCATAAACCTGGTCAATCCACGGGTCTCAAAGAGCAGAGGGATGTCGAGGATCACATAGCGGTAGCCTGTGGAAATGGCAATGTTCCCCAAAAAAGAGAACAATGTTAACCCCTATTCCCAAATTTCTCATGCTGCACACACACACCATGGCCAGGAAAAGCAAAGCAAGCAGGAGCTCTACAGCTCCCCGATTACAGCTGTGCAGAGCAGAGCCTGCTGGCCCTCCTCCCTCTCACAGGGAAGAAATGGTTTCATTCCAAGTTTCCAGAGGAAAAAAAAAACAGCCCTAACCTGGTTGCTCCAGACCAAAGGTGAAACTGCAGAAATATAATGAGGAGCTGAAACGAGGAGCTGAAATGAGAGGAGCAGTGCCTGGCTGGCAAGAACGGCAGCCGTGTGCTGTGCTGGCCTCTCCCGGGAAGCAGTGCCCACAGCAGGATCTGCTCTCCACTCCTCTTGTCCAAGACTTCACCAGGCTGCAGCCATCTGAGCCAACATTTCCCAGCTCAGCTTTCCTCCATTTATGAAAAGCTTTGGCTAAACAGCTCCATTTTTCCAGGGAGAGCAAGGAAATCCCTGCAGAGCTCCTGCAGCTGTGACACTGAAACATGGGGGAGGCCCCAGGCACAGCCCAAGGGCTGAACCCTCACCAAAACTAGCTGAGTTTGGTTTAAAACCTCTGTCACCACAGGGAGCAGAGCTTGTCACAGTCAATCACTGTCCCCCTGGTTCTGCCCCTGCCTCTGCCCTTGGCCAGTGTTTAGGGAGGTGGGAGATGCCCTGCTGAGTATGGGGGAGAGGGTGAGGGAAGGGGAAAGCTCTGAGTCAGGACTTCCCTCCTCTGTGTGTCCCCCAGTCAGGGGGACACCTCAGGCTTTGTTGGTGTCCCCTTTTTATAACCCCCCTAAAACCGAGCTGCCCACAGCAAGTAAAGTTTTGACAAAGACATCATCATCCAAAGAGCCACTGTTCCACCAGCATCTCTGCCCTGCAAGGCTTCTTGCTGTCCTCTGATTTGATCGATCAGAGCTTTCCTTGCACAGCCATCCTCAGAGACAACATCCAGCTATCCCAAATCATTAAATCCTGACTAATGAGGACAAAGCAGCCTGCTGAAGCCACACAGTGCTCTCGCCGAGGGCCAGGACAGCATCCGCCTCCTGAGCCCACAGCCTCGAGTTCAAGACTCCATCTCTGGCTCCTGGCATTCCTGCCTGTTGCTTCCTTTGTGCTTCCTCCTCACCCCGCAGCAGAGCTCGGCCCCGTGGTGCCCTGGCCTGTTCAGCTCTCACAGGGCTCAGCTCTGATAAGCACCACGAATCCAGACTGACTCTATTAAAGCATACGTCTGTCTACACGGAGACCTCCGGAACAGCTGGTGATCTTATCTGGCATTTCCCCAGCCCAGCCTGACAGCTGCATTTGTTCCATTTATCAGGGGGAATGTGGGACTTTGGAAGCCACAGCTGTCAGCCCATTCCTCACCTTATCTACACTCAAAGGGCTCCACAGCTTGCACTGAAGCCAGAGCGGGCTGGGGGCAGGGAGGGATATTTGGCCGTTTCGGGAGTGTGACATTATCCGGTGGGTAATCTCAGCAAAGCTGCTCCCAGGCCCTACAGATACACTTTAAACCGCAGAGGAAAGCAGTGAAGGGCAGCAGTGAAAGGCAGGAGTGAATCGGGAATGAATCCTCCAACACTGACACCAAAGGCAGAGCACAAAGGCTGTCACTCAATGTCCCTTTCCTTTCTCTGTCATCCCTGTCCCCACATTCAAACCAAAGGCAGAGGGAGCAGGGATGGCTCCTGCCCAAGGAGGAGTCCTGGCAGGCTGGACACGGCCTCTTACCAAGTACAAAGTACTTCAGGACCTGCTTCAGCATCTCCTTCAGGATCTCAGGGTGGGTGATGGAGTTCAGCAGCTGCCGTTTCTCTGGCTGGGAGAAGATAATGTTTCCAAGAGCCTCACGATTTATCTCGCCGTTCTCCAGGAGGATCTCGGTGCCAAAGTGCTGCAGGATCTGCTGATGGGCCTTGGAGTGGGGCTGCACCACTGAGAACATCAAACAGCCGGGGGTGAGAGCCGGTTTTACAGCACAGTCAGTGTTTGCATCAGCAATCGCCCTCAGATGGGCTTTGCTCATTAACTAACGGAGCTGATGCTCCCACGGCAGCACATCTGCCTCCAGCACATCTGTCCTGGCACCACATCTGCACAGCCCAGCAGCTCCTGCCAGCCCGAGGTCCCTTTGAGGGCTGACACCCGGGAGATCAAAGTCCTGCAGAAATTAATTCAGAACCATAACCCTCCTGGCACATGCTGCTGCAGGGGGTGACAAGTCAGCAGGGAGGGCAGGAGGACACGGTGATGGCCACACGCCAAGGCTGGGGCAGGAGCTGGGCTGAGCTCATTCCCACCAGGGATTGAGCAGGGAGATCCTAAAGGGACCAGGACCAGCTGAAAACTTCAGCACTATGTGGATACTCACTGATGCAACTTGGCTCTGCATGCTGCTGAGATTTTTTTTTTTTTTACTGTCTTTCACATCAGTCACTAAATTCTTCAGGAAAATGAACACAAAAACCTTCTAAAAGCTCAATCCCCAATCAGCCCTTGCAGGAGCTCTGACGTTACAGGAGTGTATAACTTTAAAGCCACCAAAAAAAAAAATCACCAGCAAAAGGGATTAAGCAATAAAACCATAATTAAGCTCCAGCTGAGGGTAACCACAGCGAAGGACAGACCGCAGATAATCATCTCTCCCAAATCCAGGAACATTGCCACAGGTTGTAACCTCAGGCCAACCTCATAAAAGTCTTTAAGACCAATTTTTTTCTCCCGTGGAATATCACATGGAGGCAGTTTCAGGATGGGTGAAATCCATATAGTAAACAAACACATATAAAAAAGGAATTGGTGCAAAATAAAGTGATTGGCAGAAAACTTTCACAGAGTATCTGTAGTGTTTTCCTACCATCTCCGAGGGCTTTTAGCACCTCCAGCAAATTTCCTGCACCTCCAGGGGAATTACAGTGCAATAAAATGTTAAAGCATCGCAGCTTTGAGTGGCTACACAGTAAGTTCTTCACCAAACAGAAAAGCTCAGGCACTTCCAAATGACACCACTGCACCATGGCTCAGCAGCAGACCCCAAACCTGCTGCATGCAGGATCCATAGCCCTCAGAATCCCAGACTAGTTTGGGAGAAAAGCTCATCCAGTCCCTCCCCCTGCCATGGGCAGGGACTCCTTCCAGTATCCCAGGTTGCTCCAACCCCCATCCCACCCGACCTTGGACACTTCCAGGGATGGGGCAGCCACAGCTGCTCTGGGCAACCTCTGCTCTCCTGGTTATCTTGGTGGGGTGAAGGGATTAACACCTCACAGGTAATCAGGGAAAACAAGGTCTGCTCTGGTCCTACTAAGTCAACAGATCTGGGATTCTGGGTCTTTTCTCCAGTCCAAGCAGCACATTTTGAAAGCAGCAAGAGGCAGTTGTGCAGTGCAGGGGCACAGACCAAACTCCCCCTGACCTGGGATCTCTGGAGTCTCCTTTTTTTTTATTATTTTTATTTTTGAGCACATTAATTTTGTGGTCTGATCTCTCAGCATCACCAAAAAACCAACATCCAGCACAGAGGGATGTTCTCTTTCAGCCACCAACGTAACTGAGTGACAGGATGGGTGTCCTGGGGCTCAGGGGGTGTACTGGACTAGCTAAGGGATCCCACTTTCCAGGGAACCACATTTATTTCTGCCCAGAGCTGGCTTTCAAAGCTGGGAAGCAACACACGCCAGGGGATGGAAACTCAGAACACAATCTCCCCACGGTGTTTATTAGGTCGTGATCTCCTTTTCTTTATTAAAAATATATCCTAGTTCCAATCCCCTCCAGGGCAGCTGTTTGGCAGCCCCGCGGACTGGGAAGTGGGAGGGAAACCCTTCTTCGATGTACCCAGAGCACCCTCTGCCGTCAGCGCTTCCCGGCAGCGATCCCGGTTGTCAGGGGAACCTCAGGGAGCAGGACCAGCTCTGGAAAACTCACCCTGCTTGGCAATAACATCGGCATCGATCACGGCACAGCCCAGCTCCCGCAGCACCGCCACCACCGTGCTCTTCCCCGACGCGATCCCACCCGAGAGTCCCACCAGGAACATCGTGCTCTAAAAGGGAAAGAGAAGAGCTGGAAAACATGCCAGGACAAGGCCATTTTGTTCATGCTGAGCACATCAAATATTTAGTCCCAAACAGGCTACTTTGTTCAAAGCTCATTTTCCGACTTTCTCAGGGCGTCACTGAGACATCAGCAGGATTTGGGCACCCTCTGAGCTGGATATCCCTGTTCCACAGGCTGGAGGACAGTGTTGGATTAACCAAGGTTCTTCTGGAGCCCCCCAAACTCTGGATGGGCCACTTGAGCCAGCCCTAAGTTCCTCCAGCTGGTTTATCTGCAGCCCCAGCAACTCCTTCCCTTTTAGCATCTCCACTCATCAAACCAGAGTCCCATCTACAGCATCCTGAGTCATGGAATCCTGGAATTGTCTGGATTGGAAGAAAATTAAAGCCCATCCAACTCTATCTCCTGCTATGGGCAGAGACACATTCCACTATCCCAGGGTGCTCTAAGCCCCGTCCAGCCTGGCCTGGGACACTTCCAGGGATGGGGCAGCCACAGCTTCTCTGGGCAACCTGGGCCAGGGCCTCACCATCCTCACAGGGAGGAATTCCTTCTCAGTAATCCATCTGGTAGTGGGAAGCCATTTCCCCTTCTCCTGTCACTCCAGGCCCTTGTCCAAAGTCCCTCTTGGAGCTCCTTTAGGCACTGGAAGGGGCACAGAGGTCTCCCTGGTCACCTCTTCTCCAGCTGAACACCCCCAGCTCTGCCAGCCTGGATCCAGAGCAGAGGTGCTCCAGCCCTTGAAGCATCTCTGTGGCCTTCTCTGGACCTGCTCAGAGAAATCAGGAAATTTCTGGCAGGTTTGTCAAGGGTGACCCAAGAGCAGTGGAAAAGGGCAGAATTCAGACAATATCTCAGCCAGGACTGGGACACACAAGGCCTGAGAGGAAGAGCCCTGCTCAATCCTTGCAGCTGGGTATCGGAGCTCAGCCACCTCTGACAGCATCAGGACCCAGAGCCCACAGAGCACTCAGTGAATCCCATTGGACAGAGAAATCCTAGCTCTGAGCAGCAAACTGGTGTCTGTGAGCTGCCAAACATGGCCCTGAGCACAGATCTGTGCTTGCCCTTGGCCTCGAGGCCGGGAGGGGGTTGGTAACACTGTTCCCACAGCACCTGCACAGATAGCTCCCTGCTCAATCCAGACCCTGCAATTCTCTAAATCGTGCTTGTGTGCTCTCAAAACTAAAAGGTTCAGGCACACAGAGGCAGCCCTGGAGAGCTGAGGGGACTACTGTGGATATCTGCATGCCAAAAATACAACAGCCTCAGCAGGCTGGGTACAGACTCCAGTGTCCCTCCTGCAGCCCCAGCCCAGAGCGCCCAGGCCTTTGTGCAGCCGAGTCATGCAAACCCCCAAGGACAGCAGCTCTGACTTTGCTGTCACCTCATCCAGGGTGAGAGGCTGAACCTCCCACAGCCCAGCCTGTGGCTGTTGCATCTGAGAAGGAATTGTCTCTATCACCTTTGGCCAGGAGCCACAGGCTGCTGGTAGTCACTCTTTGGCTTCCCCTCACCCAAATCCTGCTCCCTCCTGATAGCCCAACCCCAAGAATCTCAGTCACTATCGCTCTGCCTAACCTGGCTCTGGTTTCCCCCCTCCCTCCAGATATCACCAGCCCTCCAAAAACTGCACATAAAGGAACTAGATACCAACTGCCCACACTGTCCCCTGCGAGTGGCACCCAAGGACAGCAGGTGGGAACACGGGGCTGCCAGAGGGCTGAGGATGGATGAAAACACAGCACTGTAAACCCTTTGGCTAGAAAACAACAAAACAAGGCACTTTAGTCATAATTCAGTCCTACAGACAGGACCCAAACCCACAGTTTGGGGGGAAGGAGGGTGTGGGCAAGTCCTGTAGCAGCTGGAGGCAGCTCAGCAGAGGGAAGGAGCAGAGCTGGAGCAGAAGCAGCAGCCCCTGCCAGCAGCTCAGGCAGCAGCTCCACCGAGCACCGACCCAGCCTGCAGCAGCACCACGTGCTCCTTCCCTTTTCCAGACACCAGGACAACAGATGGGGATAGCTCCAGCAGCAACAAGGGGGGATCCAAAAGGAATCAGAGAGGGCCAAAATACTAACAGCAAACAGCAGTGACTGGGGAGGCTGATGTACATCCCAAGCAGGACCTGGACCCCACGGGGAACCTCTCCAGTGTTACAGAGGGGCTTGGAGTGACAGAGGGGCTGTTTATTTATCCCAGCAGGTTAAAATCCTGCCCTCCCACCAGAGCTTTATACTCCCACTGCTGCAGCCTGTGAGGGGCAACACTGCACCAGGAGGATCCGGATCATGGCAGTGGAGGCTCCAGCTGCTTATTTTGTAAAAATACTCTAAAAACTCTCCTGCTCATGTAAACAGAGGGCTTTAACTGCAGTAACCCCGGCGTTCTGGCCTTCAGCCTCAGCTGGGACTTGCTCCCAAAACCCTGCTATTTCTGTCCCTCAGTCGCATGCCTCCATCACAGGAATTACTGCAGGGGGAAAGCAGCCCTTGGAAGGGTTATCCTGGAAACCAGGGCCAGCCGGGGATCTGAACACTTGTGCTGTCCAAGGGCCTGCACAGATCTCAGGCATCAATATTTAACAAGCTCGGGTTTGAACTGCACACGAGGGGAGAGGCCAGCCCGCTCCTGCAGATGTTACCGGCAGGAGCCAGAACCAGTTTCCCCCAAATACGCCATTTTTAGGGGATATATTTGGCCTGTTCCAACTAAACCAGACATGGGGGAAAACACAACATGAGCCACAGAGACTGGTCAGGCTGGAAAACTCGGTGAGCTGTTCCTGCAGTGAAGAATGGGGAGATGCACCCAGGGCACTGAGGAAATATTTTTCAAAGAATTAAGTGCCCAAAAATTCCCGAGTCCCAACTCCTGCGGGTTTTGAGCACAGCACAAGCTGTCAGCCTCAATCCCTCCATCCGGCAAGGACAGGAATTGGGGATAACGCTGGACCGTGTCCTCCAGCACCATCCTACACCCGGCCCTCCTCTTGAGCCCATCCTCGTCTCTGGCTGGTGCTAAGAGAGCTGGTGTTTGGTTCGAGGAGGCTGCAGTTAAAGGGAAGAATCACCAAATACATCGTTAATTGGCGGGGAAAGAGCCGCCGCCACAACCACCTTGACCCACCCCGAGGGGTGCCAGACCCACAATGGCCCCCGCCCGCCGCCCTCACCACTCACCCTCCGCCCGGCTTCACACGCGCCGCAGTATCCCGTGCGTCTATTGGCCAGCGGGGAGCAGGGGCGTCTCTCCCAGCCAATCGGCACCGCCCTCATTAGACTCAACCCACCCCTGAAGCCGGAAGCGGGCGGAGACGCGAGCACCGCGGCCGCGGCGGTGAACGCGCGAGTGGGGGGACGGGCCGCGGCTCTCCGCCCGGCGGGGCATCCACGCGGCTGTCCGGTGTGAAGGAGCCCTCCCGCCACCAGCGCCCCGCCCCTGGACACCCCCGGAGACTGACGGGAATTGTAATCCCGACCCCAGGGCAGCACGGCCCCCGCATGCCCACGCAGACTACCACTCCCGGCATGCCTCGCGGCTCACCGCCCAATCGCGGCGCCCTTTGTTGCGGGGGTGCGGCACGCGCGGCGGCCCCGTTCAAGATGGCGGACGACAGTGAGACAGCAGTGAGGCGGCCACCGACGAGGCCTCCGCGGCCGGCGGCGGAGGAGAACGACCACGAGCACTGCAGCGACTGCGAGAACGAGGCGGAGCATGGCTCCAACCGGGGGTGAGCGGCGGCCGGGACCGCGTGCCAAGGCGGTGGCTGGGCCCATTGAGGCGAGGAGCGGCCGGGAAGTGAGAGGCGCCCCGCCCCTCGGGTGCGATGATTGGTCTCTGGGCAGCATCCCGGGCAGCGATTGGTCGAGGCGCCGGTCAGTCTGGCGGGGGGGCGGTGCCGTTGGCGCTCATTCACGCCCGCTGCGGGAGCGTGTCCGAAGCTCAGCAGGGTCGGGCGCGGCTGCGGCGTGGATGGGTGACGGCTGCAGTGGCTGTGGGGCCTCCTGGACAGGGCCGGGAGTGCCTTTTTCGGGCAGAAATAAGCCCAGTTAGCAGCTCTTCATGGTCTTGCATTAGGGTGTGTCTCCCCACATTCCCTCTGCCCTCCTGCACAAGCCTCAGCCCATTCGTGGCATATCCGTCCCCGCGGTGACACCCAGGGTGGTGGCACGGTTGGATGTGTGATCCTGCTTTCTGGAGCATGTGGCATGCCTATGCCCTGGAATAATCCCCGGGTTCTGCACACTCATCCTGTCATTATCCTAAAGACACCCCAGGGTTTTGCAAAGCTTTGCCTACATTGTCTCGTAGTTGGAGGAGCTCAGCCTCCAGAGATATGGACTGGTGGAATAACAACAACAAGGCAGGGAGCGAGCACAGGCAGCGAGGCAGCTCCTTATCTCAGTAGGGAAGAGCTGGGATGCTTAACGTAGCACCCTCATTACTCACAGCCTTAATTAATACGGTGCAGAGCTGCCTCACCATGCCTGGCATTTGTGGGAGAGGCTTCATCCTCCTTCCTACTGGGAATGAGAATGTCAATGTGGGGGATTCCAGAGGTTTCTGGCGGTTTTGCACTTTGTTCTTCCTGCCCCTGAGCCTCACTGGGCTCCTCCTGCTCACCTGGTGCTGCTTCCCCAGCCCTGCACCGCAGAGAACATGGGCTTGGAGAGACCTCCCTCCATCAGCAGCCTTCCATAGACAATCCCGCCTGCCCAGGAACCAAAATGAATAAAAGGTCACACAAGAAATATCACAGAGGCTTTTTTTATGACAGCACAGCTGCCCATTTATATTTTATTTGCCTCCCGGATGTGGCACCGTGTCTCAGTTTAATCGTTTTAGCTGTGCTTGGGGAGATTTTTATTTTCTTTCCCTCTGACATGATTAGGTTTGTGGAAGCCAGAGCCGAGCAGAGGAGACGCGGTGCTCAATCACCGCTGCTCCCCAGCCCAGCGGTTCCTCCTGCCCTTTGCCAGGAAGAGGTGTGTTCTGGAGCCCTCCTCAGGTCCTGGCGTGGGCATCACTCTGGCCGCCTTGAGGAGCTGGAGAACCACAAGCAGCCTGGGGAATATCCAGTAGGAAATAGTTTGGATAGCTTGGGAAATGACACCGAAAATGTGGCTGGTGGGCACAGCCATAAGGAGTGTGAGGCAGGGTTGGAGCTCTCTGGCAAATTCTCTCTGTACCCCCAAAACCCACCAGGGATCCACCAGGGAGGGACCAAGTAGTGGGAAGGAGGATGCTTTTCTTACTGGATGCACAGTCATTAATTCTGTTGATTCCATACCATCCCATTACACCAGGGTGTGGGAGTGATTCCAGTCACCCCAGTGACACTGTCCCCAAAAACAGGGCAGGAGAAGGGCTTTGAGCTGCTGGGGTTTGTAGAGCCACACTCAGAGCCCTGCCTGTGCCAGTTGGTGCTGGGAGTCACTGGATCTTGGCGCTGAGGTTTAAAACATAAAAGTGTTCCGTAGTGAAAGCAATACTTCCTTTCCTTTTAAGGACAGGAAAGAGGAATTGAGTTTCCTCAGCCTCAGTCCTGTGTCAGCACTGGGATGTGGCTGCACTGCTCTCTGCTGTGGCTGTCCAAGCTGATTTTCCAAAAAAAAGAATCCCACTTTGTTATTTTTGATATTTCCCTTTGTGCAGAGAGAGCTTCTGCTGTGTCCCTGGTGGCTGTGGAGGATTTATTCCCTGGTTCTGGAAAGGCAGGAGCATTGCATGGGCTCAGCCTGGTGGGATTTGTCACCTCACAGGCAGCGAGAGCAGTGGTGACAGCAGGGATTGGAGTGTCCCAGTCCCGTGAAATGGTTCTATTGTTGCCAAAACCACCTGGGGAGGCTGTTCCTGGCAGGAAGAGTTCAGAAAGAGTTCACCCTGTGGCACAGCTGGGTTGTCACTGGGTGGGGTGTGAGGGGGCAGAGGGGCACCCGTGTGTTTGGGAATCCCTGCCTGCACTTAGCCATGAGAAGGGGTTCCTGGGACAAGCACTGAGCTCCAGCACGTGGGACTCAGTTGTAGGTGTAAGGAGCATGCTGGTGGCACGCTGGGCTCTGCCATGTGGAGATCCTCCCCTCCTCCCTGCCACAGCCCTTAACGAGATTACAGAGATTACAGCCTAAGCACCATGCCTGATTAGCCCCAGGGATGGCAGAAGGATTTTCCAGCACCTAAATACAGAGCAGGGATCTACTCCTTGTCATCTGACACTTTCAGCCTCCCACCAGGCTGAGGGAGATGCCCCCAGCTGGAGTTGTTCCCGTTGTGCTTCCTCCCTCAGGTTTGGGAATACAGTGGGAACACTCAAGGATCCAGGGATGGATAAGTGGGTGCTGAGCACCTGTTTGTTACAGTTTTCCAGCCTCTAGAGGGGCTGAGCTGGTGGAGCACAGTCAGTCTGAGCGGGTCTCACCCTGAACAAGCCCAGCCGCTGCCTTTAAGTGCTTCCAAAAATGTATTTTCAAGATCACTCAGGTTATAGGAGTTGTTTTCTGGGCAGTGGTTGGTGCTGGAGCCTTTGCCTTCAACTCATAGAGCCTGGTAACGGGAAAGGAGGGATTGGAGTGCTAAGTAATGGCCATGATGGTGGGGGTGCCTTTCCCAGAAGAAGGGAAAAGTGTTTTCCTTAGCCAGAAAGGGACCACGGTGATCCCACAGGAAACTGGGAGATGTTTTGCACACTGCAGCCAAGGTGCCTTTGTCCAGCTACTTCATCTCTCAATGCACCTTGGAATGCAAAGGGATATGGGAGGAAAAAGGCCTTAAGTGCAGCTGGGAACGCTGTGGGCTGTTGGATGTGAGCTGGGCTGGCAGCTCACCCTTCCTGGGGGTGAAACTGCTTCAGCCCTCTCAGCTTTGTGGGTCAGACCAGCTGCAGTGGCTGAGATTTAATGGTGGTGGCTTGTCACAGGATACTGGTGGGGCATTGTCATCAATTTCGGGAGTATCTAGGGGGTGCAGCTACCCTGGAGAAAGAAGGTATTTGCTTTCCTAAATAGATTTAAAATAGAAGATACCTGTAATTGTTGCTTCTCTGGGTGTTGTGAGCGGGACCTTCGGGTTTTCGAGCATTTTCCTACCTGCTGGTGACTCCTCTGCCAGGGTGGTTTTCATCTCCTGGCTGGAGCAGGGCCCTTCCCCAGGCCATGCCACCTGGAATGCAAAACCTCATCCCACCTTCTGCCGCCCTCATTTCTTCCAGGTCACGACAGCTTTGCTCATAAATCAGGGAGGAATTTTCTCAGCGCTTTCACCTGCGAGCCCGGCGTGGTTGGGCTGAGCTCATTAGCACCAAGCTGGGAGTTGGCAGCTCTGATTTATGAAGCAAAGCGATGCCGACAGAGTATGAGGGGAGCATTTTGTTTGTCACAACTGACACCTGCAGCATCCCAATGTGCAGGTGAGCTGGGAACACGTGTCCATCCCCTTTGGAAGGGGCATTTTCCGTTGTCAGCCCTTGGGGTGTGCTCAAGAATTCTCCTGGTGCTGTCAGTTTGTGGTTAAAATTGATAGGAAACAGTTTGGATGTGTTTATTGCAGCTCCAAGGTGGCTTTGCTCATCCCAGGACTTCAGAGCGGCCAGGATCTGCCTGTGCTCCTCCCCAGAGAGTTAAAAAAGCCATCACACATTTGTCACTAAAATCAATAGTGGTGTCAGCAGCACCGTGCTGGGATTACTGCTGCTGTCATGTCCAAGAAGCATCTCCCGGGTGGAGGCAAAGACCTTTCCTGGCAGTGGGAGGGAAGGTGAGATTCCCCCCAGGGATGGTTCAGCAGCTCCATGGGCTGCTGGTCCTTGGAGCTGCTGGTCCTCAGAGCTTGTGGTCCTCAGAGCTGTGGCTTTGCTCCTGCTCCTCTCCCTGTTCCCCTTCATGCTCTTCTGGAGAAGAGGGGAAACTTCTCTTCACCCGCTTTTGGGGACAGCTCGCCCTGAACCACTGCTTGTTCCCACACCAGGAATGCTTCCCATCTCCTGATGTCACACACAGCCTCTGCTGATAGGTGGGAATCCTTTTCCTCAGCATGTGCTGTCTGCAGAGTCTCTGCTGCTGTTCAGGTTTTATCCAGAGGAAAAGCTCCCCCAGCCCAGCAGCTCCCTGTCCTGCAAACCATCCTTCTCTGCTCCCCAGGGCAATGCAACCCATCACATTGGCTTTCTATGCTACATCCACAGGCATCTCCCAGCTTCATCCCTCAAAAAACATTTCTCCGTCCACTTTTCCCTAGTTTCATAACCTTCTTGCTGCTCAACCCAGGGATTGCATAGAGTGGTTGGGTTGGAAGGGACCTTGTAGATCATCCAGTTCCACCCCCCTGCCTTGGGCAGGGACACCTTCCACTTGCCTTTCTTCAAGCTCTATCCTCATCCCAGCTCCTCCTTGTTCTGGCCTTGCTGAAATAAATAGTTGGATGCTGCTCCAGCATATTTTCCAGCATGTTTCTTCTTTTTTTTCTCCTGCTCCACCCTCCTCACCACTATCTTGTGTTTGGTAAAGACATTAAACTGCTCCAGAAGTGAGCAGTGCTTTTGTGGGGAGATTGCAGGCTAGTGCCTCTGGGCAGGTCAGATCTGAGGGGTTGTCCCTGCTGTGAGAGTTGTTTTGGGGTGCAAGGAAGGGGGCACCTCTGTTGTAGAGTACAAATGGCCTGGCTGTATCCTGACCCTGCTGGGCAGCACTGAGGGACAGGACAGAGCTGATCCATGTGCTGGCACCCACTGACCCCAGCTTGCTTTGCAGGAGACCCCTCATGTGCTGGCAGCTGGCAGAGCTCTCCTGGCCCTGTATCCCTCCCTTTCCCCTCTCATCCCTCTGCTCAGACCTGCTCCAGCCTCGCACTCCACAGGGTGGATTTGGGCACAGGTGGCAGAGCGGGTGATGTGACAGTGGGGGTGTGGTCACCTGCAGCACAGGGCACAGTCCCCACCACCCAGCAAACCTCTGGGGTGGGAGGTGTTGGTGCTGGTCCCTTTTTGGGAGCTCACAGGGAATTCTGTGCTGTGGGGTGGGCGCTTGGCTGCAGCCTCTGTGCATGGAATATTCCCCTTGCTGGAGACTTGGACTCAGCAGGGAGCCTGCATTTTCTTTAGAGTGCCTCAGAAACCAAACAAATATTCTCCCAAAAGAAAACCCCAAGGCTCCAGTGATGTTTCTTTTGTTCCCCAGGGGCCTGAGTCCAGCAAATGACAGCGGAGCCAAAAAGAAGAAAAAGAAACCCAAACGGAAGAAAGAGAAAGGAGGAGGAGACCAGCCTGACCAGGCTCAGGACCAGCCAGTGAAGGTGACCAACCACTTCCCGGAATCCTGGCTCCCCCACAACAGCCAGCCCCATCCCAAACCTCTCCAGTGTTAATTAGGCCAAGGAAAGAGTTCCCAGCCCTGGTTTTAGGCACTTGGTTGCTAAAAAAACTTCAGATTTAGAGTGATTTCCCAGCATGGCTCCATGTGTGGGAATTCCTGTTGGTGCAGAAGGTGTTTGCAGGGCACTGTGGGGATAATGCAGTCCTTGGCTGGATATCCCAGCCAGTTCCAGGGTCAGACTGGCACCTCCAAGTTATCCTTCCCAGACACCAGCTGCCTGTTGCAGGCAGGAGCTGCCACCTGCCAGCTCTGCGTCCTGCCCACAGCAGCACGGGGGTGACATCTGCTGGTGTTGATTTTGTGCTTGATGATCACAAGAACAGCAGCTGGGGAGAGCAGGGTCTATCTGAGAGCAGGGTCAAAACCCTCTGGGTTTTGCCTGGTCCTCTCCAGCAGCCAGTGACTCAGGAAGCACCATGGGACACACAGGGTTTGACCCTCCTGGCCCTCTTGTCCCCTCTAGTCCTGTGGTAGAGGACACACATCAACAGAGGCTGTTTTCTGTCTGATACCCTGTTCCTGTCCCAATATTTTGAATGTTTTGTCCATCTGACTGTGCAGAGCTTTAAATTTAAATTTAATTGCATTTTTCAAACTAAATTCCTCAGGGATCAGAGAGGAGCTGGGGTTGGGAATTCAGTGCAGAGCCATCCACCCTGAGGAAGAGGAGGATGAAAGTGTCTTTCATCTTGATTCAACCTCTCTGCCTTGTCCCAGTCCCTGGTGTCCAGGGACTCCTCTGGAAGCTGCAGTTTGTGGATACAGATCCAGCTTAGAGGGAGGAGGCTGAACAGTGAGAGAGAAAAGCCACTGAAGGAATCCCAAGTGCTGGGTGTGGGTTGGTCCATCTGTCTCTGCAGGATTTCATTTGGGGAGGTTTGCTCCTGGGGCTCACAGCAGCCACTTAACTGAAGCTTAAAGCATTTTCAGAAAATTCTTCTGTCCCCTTTGTCCTAGGAGTGCCTAGAGGCCATATCTAGGTGCGTGGCAGGTGGCTGGTGAAAGGGTTCATCCATCCTGTCAAGGATTGAGGATGGGAAGGGAGGTTTCTGCCTGCTCTCCCTTTCCTGGCAGCACCCCATGACAGGATCAGCTCCAGGTTCCCCTGGAGGAGCCCACATACAGACCTGGTGGCTCAGCTTACTCATTTTGTCTTTCCACCCTCCTTTTCTGCCCTCAGGTGAACTCTTTACCTGCTGAGAGGATCCAGGAGATTCAAAAAGCCATCGAGCTCTTCTCTGTAGGTCAAGGCCCTGCCAAAACCATGGAGGAAGCCAGCAAGAGGAGCTACCAGTTCTGGGACACACAGCCAGTGCCCAAGTTAGGTATGTGCAGCCCCTCGATGTCCTGTGGGCCCTGGGGGAGGCCTTGTGGTCCCCAGGCTGCTCCAGGAAGCCCTCAGAGAAGCCTGGAGATGCTGATCTGTGGCCACCAAGTGAGTCCCTGCCTGGCCTGGGCTTCAAAGGTGCCCAAACCACTTCTCCACCATTCAGCAACATGGGCTAAGTGGATGGGGAGGGTCTGAGGAGCTGTGCAAGCACTGCAGGGGGTACAGAGGGACAAGGAACCACTTCAGACATCTGACCTGATGCCTCCTGCATTTGTGCTTCCCTTAATCCCAGTCCTTAGCCCTGGAGTTGGGTCTCCCCAGCCTCTGTACCCAAGTTTTGTGTGTGGTGTTGCCACAGCCTATGAACTCAGAGCTGTCCAGCTCTCCCCTCCCTGGAGGCTGAAGCCTCCCAGACAGGGATCCTTGGTGGGGAAGGGAACTTGGGGTGAGTCAGGATGGGGCTGGGAGCAGCTCTGGGAAGCAAATCCAGTGCTGAGCTGCCACATCCTTGCTCTGCTGGGCTCACATCCCTCTCTGGCACGGGCAGGAGCTGCAGCTGAGCCAGCAGAGGGGAAGCACAAGTATCAAAGCATTTCCACCCCAAGCTGCCATGAGCATCTAAGGATAGGGAGCCCCATCTCTTGGTCCCCTCTTCCCCTGTGAACATCCCAGTGGTGCTTCCCAGCTCTGGTCCTTGCTCCAGCCCTTCCTCTTGCTCCTGACAGCCTGTGGCAGTGACCTGCCACTGACACCATGGCAGGAGCTCTCAGAGCAGATGTGCCAGGTGAGCTCCCTGGCTGGAAGGCACTCATTCCTAGGCTGATTGAGGTGCCTGGGATAACTGTACTTCAGTTTCTCCTCATCTGCATCCCCTAGAGCCCAGGGGAACTAGAGAGTGAGTCCAAGCCACAGTTTCTAGATTTTTCCAAAGGTTGTCATGGCTTCAAATTTGCTGCTCTTCAGTATTTCCCTTTGTGGGTTTGGTGTCCCTTTTGCTGCAGATGCAGTGTTTGATTCCCATTCCATGTTGTCCACTCCACTCTGAGGCCTTTTTGGGTCTCAAAAATTTTGCTGAGAGCGACAATCTCAGCTTTAAGTTGGGAAAATCACAGTGAGATGGCACGTGGTCATGTGAGACAGCAGAGCCTGGTCTTGCATTTGCCCTTTTTTTCCAAGGATGCTGGACATGGGAAACATCATTTCTGCTTGGGAAAACCCTGGGGAAAGGGTGGAAGGTGTCTCCTGGGGAGTGGGAGGCACAAAGCAACTCGTTCCTCCCGACACCACAGTGGTGGCTGTGCCCTGGCTGTGCCTGGCTGCTGGCCACTTGCCATGTCCCAGTGCTCCTCGTGGTCCTGGCGTGCTCTGGCACACAGCATTGTGGGCATGGGGCTGTTTAGGGCTGGATAACAGAAGTGCTGGGGGATTTTTGGGGCCAGATCTCAAAACAGAGAGGGTGGCCAGGGGTGAGCATTTCTGGAAGCTGCCTGGGGTGGGTGTGAAGGGGGAAGTTTTTGCTCCAGGCTTTCATCACCTCCCCATTGCTTGGAAACCTTTTCAATGCCTTTTTAAGGGAATTCCTAATTAGCACAACTTGCTTTTCTTGGCAGCACTGAAGTGATGCTGCTGGACCGACATCCCCGAGAAAGCCAGAGCTCGAGCCGACATCTCCTGGCTGAATCAGGGCCTTTAGGAGTCAGTGGTTTCACAACAAAAGTTGTGTTGTTCACTGCAGCTCTTCTTTAGGCACAGTGGGCAGGAAACCCTGACACTTGCCAAGCGGCAGTGGCCAGAGCTGGCAGGAGATCACTGTCCCATGGAGGGGCTCACGGGAAAGTGCTGGCCCAGGCTGGGATTGTGGGGATGGGGAAGGATCAGGCATCACGTGTGGAGCTGGAGGATGTAGCTGTGGCTGTGTTTGGTCACCCGATGGGCTCCACTGCTGTCCTAGAAGGAGTTTTGATTCTCTGCCCGTTGTCATATCCCAAACTGGGTGGGTGAAGTGACAATCCCTGTCTGCCACTGCAGGGGTGGGAGACATGAGGCACGTTGGACACCAGACTGAGGTGTTGTGGAGGCTTGGCCTCACACAGCAGAGAACTCCTTCATGGCTCCCTGCTGTGTGTTGCAGGAGAAGTGGTGAACACCCATGGCCCGGTGGAGCCAGACAAGGACAATATCCGCCAGGAGCCGTACACCCTGCCCCAGGGCTTCACCTGGGATGCCCTGGACCTGGGGGACAGAGGTGTGGTGAGTACAGGCAGCTCAGCACACGTGTGTTGGAGTGTCTTGGTTGGCAGTTCAATGCTTGGGCTCTTGGAGATGGTTTGGGGGATGGAAACATGTCCTTCAGCACAGCAGGTGATGCTCTGGCTCTGTCACACCATCTCCTTGGGTGTGGGTGGGGCTGACTCCCCACACTGCAGTTCCCTTTTACCCATCCCAGATTGGGCAGCTTGGCCTGGTTTTTTCAAGGGGATGTAAGGATGCCTGAAGCCTGGAGTTCTCCTGTAGGAAGACCCTTTAGAGCATGACCCACCCCCCTGGAAGATAGCACAGGGCTTACCTGTGTCCTGCTGCTCCCCCTGCTCTCTGTGGCACTGGTCCAGGACCCTGGAGCAGGAGGATGTGCCAGAGGCAGGGAAATGGCTGCATGTGGTGCCCCAGTGCTGTGGCCACACATGAAGGGTTCAGGATCCTGTCTGGGGGCAGTTGATGGCTGAGTCACCTCCTTAACCTACGTGCTGTGTGCTGCTGCAGCTGAAGGAGCTCTACACACTGCTCAATGAGAACTACGTGGAGGACGATGACAACATGTTCCGGTTCGATTACTCGCCCGAGTTCCTGCTGTGGTGAGTGGCACCAGGAGTGCAGAGCAGGGGGGGTGGGATGCTGACAAGCCTGATCCCGCTGACAGGGCTGCAGC
This sequence comes from Nicator chloris, assembly GCA_013400495.1. Classification (NCBI taxonomy): domain Eukaryota; kingdom Metazoa; phylum Chordata; class Aves; order Passeriformes; family Pycnonotidae; genus Nicator; species Nicator chloris. Next base: position 39,155 of record WAAE01010470.1, read on the forward strand.
TGCCTTTGCTTATCCTATCTCCCTTCTTCCTGAAATGTCCCTTCCCCATCTGTCACTGTGTTCAGTGTCCCAGGGACATGGTGAGAGGGGCTGTCACCCAGCCCTGCCTACCTCTGGCTCCTCGAGATACGGGAGCTTAAAAGTGGACTTTTTTCCTCTTTGGTTTGATCCCTTAAGTGTTCAAAAATCCCAGTAGCTGAGGAATTCCTCAGTGCCCTGGAGCTGTGGGATGAAGGCAGCTGCCAGCAATAACCCTTGGAGTCCTGTTGCAGCAGAGCTGCTGTTTCCTCAGGGTGTTCCTGAATCGAGGAACAGAGATTTCCTCCTGTGTCCCTAGTGAGGGCCGGCCGTGGGTGCAGGAATTGCCCTGGATCCCAGCAGTCCTTGTCACATCAGTGTCACTCTGTCACCCACTTGCCAGCGAGCAGGACTCAGGGTGTCCCCGGGCAGGGTGGGAGGCAGGAGCAGGTACGCCAGGGACCTTGGGTGGGAGGTGACTGCTGAGGTGTGTCCCCTCCCCAGGGCACTGCGTCCTCCAGGCTGGCTGCCCCAGTGGCACTGTGGGGTCCGAGTGGTCTCCAGCAAGAAATTGGTGGGATTTATCAGCGCGATTCCAGCCACCATCCACATCTATGACACGTGAGTGCTGCTGCATTTCTCATCCTGCCCCTTGCTGACACCTGGGGCTTTGGCTACACTGTCCTCCCCAGCCTACAGCCAGACCTCCACCTTTCAGCTTTGGAGATGTTTTGCTGCTTGGAGGGGAAGATGGGGGGTTATTTAAGGGTTGGCAGGGAGGTTCTGGGCAGGGATGTCTTGTAGTTAACCACTGTGAAGGCTGTTTTCCTCAATGAGAGGTTGACTTTGAGCTCAGGCTTACAGAAATCATTCAGGGCTAGATGGAGATGTGGAATCATATAATATCCTGAGCTGGAAGGGATCTCCAAGGATCATCCAGTCCAGGTCCTAGCCCTGCCCAGGGCAGCCCAACAATCCACCCTATGCCTTGAGAGCATTGTCCATACTCTCCTGGAGCTCTGACAGCCTTGGGGCTGTGACCATTCCCTGGGCAGGAGATTCCCTGGGCAGTGCACAGCCAACCTCTGGGGCAAGAACCTTTCCCTAATGTGCAACCTGACCCTCCCCTGACACAGATTCAGACCATTTTCCCTGGGAATCCCTGGGTAACAGCTTAAGGGAGGGTTCTCCAAACCCAGCCCCTGCCACTTCTCTGAGGTGTTGACTCCTCATTCCCTTGAAGGGGCTTGGAGGTAGATTGCCCAGGGTGTTGGTCTGATCCTCCCAGGTCAGGACAGTCAAGCCTCATGCTCTGCATTGTTTCCTCCCCAAGAGAGAAGAAGATGGTGGAGATAAACTTCCTGTGTGTCCACAAAAAGCTGCGCTCCAAACGGGTGGCTCCGGTTCTGATCCGTGAGATCACGCGGAGGGTGCATTTAGAGGGCATCTTCCAGGCTGTTTACACTGCAGGAGTGGTGCTGCCAAAGCCTGTGGGGACTTGCAGGTGAGTGTCTGTGGCTCTCCGAAGATTTCTGTCTGCAGACCTTCCCTTCCTGTGGTCCCCTCGATGGCCAGTGGAGTGTGTGGGATTCCTTGGGACAGGAGAGAGTGATCCCAGCCCAGGTTTCTCCTCCCACACTGTCCTTCCAGGATTAAGTGCAGTGGCTTTGCTAAAGGTGGTCATGTAACACAGGAGAGGAGGCTTTGGCAGCACAAGCACTTCAGAACCGTGTTTCTCTCTGTGGGGAGCTGCTGGCCTGATGTTCTCTCTTGCCCTCGTGGCAGCCACGGGAACCTCGTGCCCCTGCAGCCGCCCCGCTGCCCCAGAACGAGTCTCCCACTGCCAGTGTGTTTCTGCAGGTATTGGCACCGCTCCCTGAATCCTCGGAAACTCATCGAGGTCAAATTTTCCCACCTGAGCAGGAACATGACTATGCAACGTACCACGAAGCTTTACCGGCTGCCCGAGGTGGGTGCCAGCCGGGAGCAGAGCTCAGGAGTTGCTCCTCACTGGGAAAGGGGAGAGGCACAAACATCCTGGTCGAGGTCAAGTCCTCTGCCTGGAGACCCAGGGTTTGTTCCATGTAGTAAATGACTCTGTCAAGCAGTTGTGCTTTATTTAATCTTTATGTATTTTTGCCTGGGTACCTGCATTTTAAGGGCAAATTCTTGCAGTTAGAGGACCCTGTGAGCTTTTGTTTGCTGGTGAGTCATAGCCTGTCGTCCTGGTAAAACGAGCAGGCAGATGTGACAGCCTTCATCTGTCCAAACACAGCCTTGGTGTGACCTTGGATCAGGTTAGTCCCTCATTCTTCAGTCACACTGATCAGTTCTGGCACTGCAGTTGTCCTGCTGGGGAAGTTCCCCAGCTGGAGATAGAAGAGAAAGAAACAAACAAACTGCATTAAAATTGCCACCACCTTCCCCGACGTCGTTGGCTCCTTTCTGTCAGCCAGAGCTGCCCCTTTGGGGTGGAAAATGCTGCTTTCATGCTGGGCAGCTCCCAGCTCCTGCCTCCCACAGCCACACAGACAGCAGTTGCTGGGCTGGAGCTACTGGTTTTTGCACAGAAACTCAGCCCCAGAGCAGATCTGGGCTTGCTGAGCCATCCCAGCCCTAGATTAGTAATTGAGCCCAACTGGGAATAACATCTTGTGCAGCCTGCGAGACATCTCCCAGCCCATGCCTGCTCTGAGCGGGAACAGGAACCTGGAGGGAAGCAGAGGTTGTGTCATTAGAGGGTAGGAGACCACTCCCAGTGAGACCTGACCTGGTACTTGGGCATTTGGGACATGCTGTGCTCTCTGTGATCTTTGCCATCGGTGTCACAGCTGATCACATCTGTCCTTTGCTGGGCCTGCAGAGCTGGGGGGCTGAAAATGGGCTGATCTAAGCAAAGAGTGTCTCTGTGCTGCTCGTTGGAGAGCCCTTGGGTGATGAAAACCACTGTGCAAGCAACAAAACAACTTGTCCCACTTTCTGCAGACTCCCAAGACTCCTGGCTTGCGGCCCATGGAGCACAAGGACATCTCTGCTGTGCACAAGCTCTTGACCGAGTACCTGAAGCAGTTCCACCTGACACCCGTGATGAGCCGAGAGGAGGTGGAGCACTGGTTTGTACCTCAGGAGAACATCATCGACACCTTCGTGGTGGAGGTGAGGGGCAGGAGCAGGACGGGAGGGGTGTTCTCCTGGGCTTTTGCCTCTACTGGAGCTGTGGGAGTGATCAGGGAGGAGCTCCATGCCCCTCTGGGATGGGAATTTGCTGGAGGATGGTGCCTCCATCCTGGGCCCTGAGTCTCTCTGCAGCCATTACTCCAACTGGGAGAACGCCTCTAAGGCTCTGGCCAGGCTTTATCCCAGCCTGACATGTCGTGATGTCACTTCTGCCTTCCAGAGTGCCCCGGGAGAGGTGACAGACTTCCTGAGCTTTTACACGCTGCCCTCCACCATCATGAACCACCCGACTCACAAGAGCCTGAAAGCTGCTTATTCCTTCTACAACGTTCACACCAAGACGCCTCTCATCGACCTCATGAGCGACGCGCTCATCCTCGCCAAGTCGGTGAGGGAGGCACGGGTGGGCTGGCGCCCTGGGACACTGGGCAGCTCACAGGAGCTCACCAAGAAACTCACTGGGCAGCTCGCTGCAGGCTGGCCACCCTTGGGTTTGTGGGAAGGGCTTGTTCCCAGGACTGTAGATAGCCAAATCCGAAAGGATCTGCCACCCAGCAGAGGGATGCAGGGGTACCTTGAACCTTCCAGCTTGTGGTGGGCTGAGCTCAGGATGTTACTCATGCTCTACACCAAACAGTCCTGTGGTAGTTGGGTTGAGGGTGAGGACACCAAGGCTGAGCTCTTGCCTTTTTCTGGGATTCAAAGCCAGGCAGGAAAGGGGGCCAGGCTGCTCACAGGTGGGAGGAACTCCCCAGCACAAAAGCAGGAACTGATGGCTTCATGTCTCCCTGCACAGAAAGGATTTGACGTCTTCAATGCACTGGATCTCATGGAAAACAAAACCTTCCTGGAGAAGCTGAAGTTTGGGATCGGGGATGGGAACCTGCAGTATTACCTGTACAATTGGAAGTGTCCCAGCATGGCACCAGAGAAGGTCAGTGCTGTGAGGAGGGGTCTCGTCCCCACAGCCCTGGGGACGTGGGTTTGCTGTCACCCACACCTCAGCATTCCAGCCCAGCTGGTGTCCTTGCAGTGTCACACGGTGATGGGTGAATCCCTGTGCCATCTCCTGTGCCTGCACAGAGCGTGTCCCTGGGGAAAATCCCTCCACACTTGTCTTCCAAAGGTAGTTTTATTCCTGGACTAGTGCAGGTTCAGTCCTTCCCCACACACCAACCTCTTCGCTCTGAGGAAGGAGGCCAAGCAGAGAGGAGACAGCAGAGGGCTGCAGGGTGACAGATGTGACACTGGGGGTTGTGACAGTCGCCTGCGATCCCACACAGGACCTGGGTGTCACTGCACAGTCCTGGGTGTCAGTGTGTCCTGATGGAGTGGGAGGAACAGCCACCCCTCTGGAGAGAACAGACAGGCTGGAGCAGGACCTGTGACAAAGGAGCTCTGCCATCACGTGCAGGGGGCTGAGCCACGGGATCCCAGGATGTCATTTGTCCCCAGGGCCAGCAGCCAGTTCCCCACTGACCTGCTCCCAGAGCTGTGCTGCAGCCCCACCTGCCTGCCCTCGCCGTTCTGAGACAGCACCTGGTTGCTGCTGTCCCTCCATGCCAGAGATGTGATTCAGCACCTGTCCAGTCTACAGCCACCTTGCAGAGGATGGTGCTTGAGAACCAGAATCTGCCCAGCTACATCACAGCTAATTAATGCCTTAACAGCTAATTAATGGCTTGATGGCAGTCACAGGGCTTTGGTTCCCTGGTGTGAACCCAGGTGTGTCTCTGGCCACAAGCCCTGTGCTCTAAACCAGCCTCACTTCCCTGCTGAGCCTCTAGGAAGGCCCAGGAGGTGTCAACAATCCCTTCTTTTGCTGCAAGAGCTGGGGTGTGGGAGAGCCTGATGCTGGGAAGGTTTCCTGTGGTGGGGCTGCCTCTGGGTCCACTGGATCAGAGTGCATGACCAGCCACCAGCATGTCCTAGAGAGTCCCCAGCAGTGCCAGCTGCCTGCGGAGGGACATGTCCAGGGACCAGGCTTTTGGTAAGCAGCTTCTCCCAAGTCACAGAATCATGGAATGGTTTGGGTTGGAAGGGACCTTAAAAGAGTACCTTGTTCCATCCCTGTTATAGCAGGGACACCTTCCACTTTCCCAGGCTGCTCCAAGCCCTGTCCAGCGTGGCCTTGGACACTTTCAGGGATCCAGGGGCAGCCACAGCTTCTCTGGGCACCCTGTGCCAGGGCCTCTCCGCCCTCACAGGGAGGAATTTCTTCCCAAAATCCCATCTAATCCTGCCCTCTGGCAGTGGGAACCCATTGCCCCTTGTTCTGTCACTCCAGGCCCTTGTCCAAAGTCCCTCTTAGAGCCCCTTTTGGCACTGGAAGGGGCTCTAAGACCTCCCTGCAGCCTTCGCCAGGTTAACAACCCCAACACGTAGGAGAGGTGTTCTGTCCCTCTACTCATCGTGAGCTGAGAAACATCCTTGGCTCATGAATCAAGGCTGTCTCATCACCTGACAGGGCTTGTCACACCCCAAACATTGGTCACCTCCCCAGATTAGAGCTGGGCAGGGCCCATGTGCCCATTCAGCCACAAGCCCAGGGCTTTGCTGCTCTCAAATATCCCAGAACCAGTGGGGAAATCCACACAGACAACACCGAGCCCTTCCAGCTGCGTCCGTGCAGAGCTGGGAACGGAGCAGAGGACACATCCTGACCCCTATTTCCATCTCTCCCAGGTCGGATTGGTGCTGCAGTAAGGGAGCCCTTGCCAGGAGAGTGTGGAGGAGCCGGGCCTGCGGAGCTGCTGCCCTCATCCTTTCTGCCAAAGCTGGACCCACGCTGGGAGAGGGGGACCGGAGCCGCAGCCCCCGCTGCCATCAGCCGTCTCCTTGTTTGAGTTAACTGCATCCTCGTAAAGACATGATCAAGAGAATGTAACTGCTGAAACTAGATCATGATTGGCATAGAATGGATTTAACGGGTGAATAATAAAAGTATATATTATATATATTTTAAATCTTTCCTGTTCCCAACTGCCATGAGTTGCATTCGGCTGCTGAAGGTCACCACTGGGCGGCTCGACCGGGACTTTTCTCCGTGGGGACAGCTGAGGTTGATGCTGTGGCGCCGGCGTGCTGGAGAACTGGGACGTGGTGGCTGCTGGCCAAACCCTCCCGCCTGCCCCGAGGGTGCTTCAGGCTCTCCCCTGCCCAGCTCTTTGGCCCCGGTTTGCTCCTGGCTCCATTTAACAGGGTCCCCCCTGCAGGCTCAGGAGCACGTCGAGATTCCTTTCAAAGGGCTATTTGTGCAAGCGATGCCTTGTCCCATCTCCTGCCCAGCCACGGAGACTCCAACCCTTCCTGCTCGACGCTGAACCGAGGGGCAGCAGCGCCTGAAGATCCAGGGGGGATTTGGCTCCGGAGCGTGTCCGGCACACCCCGCTCTGCTCGGACCCGTGGGGCTCCTTCCCCTCAGCCTCCCCCACTGGGCTGTGGGCACCAGGGGATGCTCCACTGCCACACCTCCGGCCTCTGCTCAGCTGCTTTTCTCTGGAAGCATGGAAATGTGGATACGTGCCATCGGCATCACCCCGGAGCTTCAGCCTCCCCAGCTCCCGGTGCCTCCGCCGCCAGCTCCCATTGTCACCTCGTGCTGTGGGATCCGCCAAGAGAAAGGAAATGTTTTCATGGAAAACCTTCATCCCATTGAGATCTGGGAAAGGAGTGCCCGGACAGCCTCCTGCCATGTCGTGAACCTTGTCCACCCAGAGCTCCGAGATGCTCCTCCCCGCCCAGCCAAAGGTTTCCAAAGCTGCACACCAAGGCCAAGACCCCGTCTATGCACTCTCACTTCTCCCTGTCCCTGCGTGTCCCTGTCACACCCCGTGGCACCACGGACCCTGACAGCCTGTGCCCACCCCAGCCTGGACCTGTGGGGCCTTGGTGGGGACCAGGAGCCCATCACATCCCCCCTGGCAGTGCCATCATATCCCCCCTGCTCGGGGTCCTGTGTCACCTATGCAAGTACCTCTGTGTTCCCTCCTGTGTCCCTGCTGTCCTGGGCTAGGGGAGGCTGGGTGTGGGTGGGGGACACCCCATGGGACTCGCCCCCTGTCCCCATGGCAGGTTTGAGGGCTGCTGCAATGAATCCCCCCAGCTTCCATGGGTGCAGTACCCATGGGTGCTTGGCAGCTCCCCAGGGCACCGCTGATTTGGGAGTGGGCTCAACCCTGATCCACCCACAATGGGCCCTGGGGGGTGACAGGGACACTGGGACAGGCTCTGTTAAAATAAAACCTTTATTTGACTGGCTTGATCCCAGGGTGTACATCTCTGAATGTCACTGGTGCCAGAGCAGAGGTTGGGAATGTGTCCCCACCCGGGCACAATGGAGTGTGTGGTGGCAGGGTCCCCTCAGGGGCTCCAGGGTGATGGCACGATCCTTGCACCCTGAGAGAGGGACTGGGATCAAGCATGGCCAGGCCTGGTGAAATTTGGTGGTTGCTGTCACCCATGTCACCCCTGTGCAGCTGTGCTGGGCTGTCGTTGGCCCAGTCAACCCATCCTGGTTGTCACAGGATCTCTGTCCCCTCAAGGAGGGGAGGAGTAGGGCACCAGCGGATTGGGTGGCACTGGAGAAGGGGAGGGGAGCCCCCAGCCCTTTGGGTCCTCCCAGCCCTGCTGTCACCACAGACAGGTGAGCGGCGTCCTCAGAATGTCCCCATGCAGGGTGCCCACCCATGGAGGAGCCTGTTGTCCCCCACACGGAGACACGATGTCCCTCCCATGGGTACCTCGGGGACACAAGGATGTCCCTCCTGTGGACAGGGCGCTGCTGTGGCACCTCACCCTCACAGGCTCTTGCATCGAACATGCACGAAGAGCGTGGCGGGGGACAGGGATGCCCCGTCCTTGGAGAGCAGGTGGATGTGGCGATACCCTGGGGACAGACGGGGCTCAGCGAGTGGCAGGGGGCTGTCCCCGTCCCCGGAGGGCAGCGGGGTGGCACCCGCACTCACCTTGGCGCATGCTGGGCAGGGGCAGCGTGAACTGCCCCACGAAGTCGTTGCAGGAGGTGCTGTCGTAGTCCTCCACCACGAAGCGCACCAGGGCCAGCTCGGGCACCCGCACCTGGAACCGCAGCGTCTCCTCCCAGCGCGGGTTGAAACCTGCGGCACCGGCGTGGGGGGTGGGTGTGGCCACCGGGGCCACCAGGGCCACTCAGGGCCCCGCAGGGACCAGCAGGACCCCCCTGTGCACTGCCCCTGCCCTGGCTGAGCTGCCGTCCTGCACTGGGGGATGTGGAGGCTCGGGGAATGGGGGTGATGCTGGGGCCGTGATGGGGTGTACTGGGGAAAAGGGGTCCTACTGTGGCTGCAGTGGGGTATAGTGGGGGAACAGGGGTCATACTGGAGCCATCATGGGGTATACTGGGGGAAAGGGGGCCATACTGGTACTAGACTGGGCTATACTGGGAGAATGGGGGTTGTACAGTGACTGTGGTGGAGTATACTGGAGGGATGGGATCATACTGGGGCTCCGATGGGATATACTGGAGGAATGGAGATTATATTGGAGCTGGGCTGGACCATAGTCGGAGAATGGGGGTAACACTGGGGCCGTGGTGGGTATACTGGGGGAATGGGGGTCATACTGGGGCTGGGGATACTGGGGAGAATGGGCGTCTCACTGGGCTTGGGGTGGGTATACTGGAGGCAGTTAAGGGAGCAGCACTGGGACATGATGGACCCTGTCACTGGTGGGCATCTGCCTGTGCTGGGGAGAGGACATTGTGGTGCATAGAGGGGACTGGGATGTCCTGGGCACTGGTTCAACTGCCAGTGAGTGCTGGGGTGTGAGTACCCAATGCACTGTCCCTCACAGAGATCAGCGTGCCCCTGGCATCAAGGTGTCCCTGGATCAGGGTGCCCTGGGGTGTCCCTGGGTGTCAGGGTGTCCTGGAGAACCCCTGGAGATCAGGTTCCCTGGGCTGTCTGCAGGGATCAGGGTGCTCCAGGGGACCCTTGGGCATTCCTGGGATTCGGGGAGTAACAGGGTTGTGAGAGGTAACAGATAATTGGATGTCCCTGGGGGTCGGGGTGCCCTGGAGTGTCCCCATGGGTCCAGGTGTCCCCAGGGGTGCCCAGGTGCCAGCACTCACCGTTGTTGAGCTTGTGGTGGGTTTGTTGCTTGGCGCAGTCGGCCGGGATCCCGTGGATCTCCACGCGCACGAAGGGATCCACGATGGAGCTGCCCTTGTCCCTGTTCAGCTTGGGCAGCTGCTGTGCTGTGATCACCTGTGGCACAGGGAGCTGGGGACCAGGGGACAGGGACCACAGGGGTCCTGGGGGGATGAGGGTGTGGGGACAGGACTGGTGCCCCCAGGAGAAGGGACCTGGGTGGCACTTGGCTGGGCTTGGGGACACGGTGAAAAGCAGGGAGGTGGCTGATGCCACCCAGTGGCTGACGCCAGCTGGATTTGGGGACAGGGTTGGTTCACCCAGGAGAAGTGTCGTGTGGCACTGTCAGGAGTGTGGATGGGGTGAGGAGGAGGGAGGTGGCTGGTGCCATCCAGGAGGAGGGATGTAGGTGGCACATGGCTGGGGACAGGGTTGGTGTCCCCAGATGGCACTTAGCCAGGAGTGGGGATGGGGTGAAGAGGAGGGAGGTGGTACCACCCAGGAGAAGGAACACGAGTGGCATGTGGCTGGGTCCCCAGGAGAAGGGATGTGGGTGGCACTTGGCTGGGACTGGGGAGGGATGGGGAGGAGAGAGGTGGCTGATGGCATCTCAGAGAGGGGACATGGCTGATACCAGCTGGATTTGGAGACACTCAGAAGTTGGTGTCACCCAGGAGTAGAGACATGGTGGTACCCAAACAGATGTGAGGGGAGGGTCAGTGTCCCCAGCAAAAGAGAGGTTGGTGGCACCCAGGAGAAGGTATGTGAGTGGCACTGGGCTGGACATGGTTGGCATCACCTGAGGGGTCATGGGTGGCACCCAGCTGGATATGGGGTTGGTGTCACCCAGAAGAGCTTGGGTGGCACCTGGTTGGGAGCAGGGTTGGTGTCACCGGGGAAAAGATGGAGGTGGCACCTGGCCAGGCATTGGAATGTCACAGGTGTGACCCAGCAGGGACGTGGGCGGCACCCACCCGGGCCTGGGGACGGGCTCATGGCGTGTCCTCACCCTGATGTGCAGCACCAGGCGCCGGGAGCCCTCCCCGGGGGGGCTGCGCAGGCAGAGGGGCTTCAGGACGTAACCGCAGCGCCCGTTGGGCAGGAAGCGCCCGGCGTTCAGGTCCATCTCGTACCCCGGCGTCTGGAAGTTGAGGGCCACTGTGGGGACAGCAGGGTGGGGTGTCAGGGTGGGTGACGGCTCCAGGGGCAGATGCCAGGTCAGGGGGGGCCTGGGGGTCTCACCCAGCTGGCAGCCGGCGTTCCACATCTCCTGGGGGTTGTAGTTGGCAGAGTTCATCTTGAGCCCCAGCGGGTACACGCGGCTGAGCTGGCGGGCGTTGTACCGCACCAGCGCCGGGCCTGGGTGGGGGACACGGCTCAGCGGGGCCGCTGCACCCTCGAGTGCTGCTGGGGGCCCCAACAGCAGGTGATGGTCCCAGGGACATGGACAGAGCCTGCCCAGCTGGGTGGGCCTGAGCCTGAAATGGGACCCAGGCCCTGAAACCAGACCCTGGGGTTCAGACCCCAACCCTGGACCTTGAACTTGGACCCCTGATCCCAAACCTCTGACCCTGGATCCTGATCTTGACACCACATTGACTTTAGACCCCTGACCCTGGACCTTGACCATGGAACCCAGACCCTGACCCCAGATCTTGACCCTGATCTCTGGACCTCAGACTCCAAACCAAAACCTCCAAGCCTATGCCCTGACCCAGATCGTAATCCTTGACTCCAGACATTGACCCTGGCCCCAGACACTGACCCTGGACCCCAGACCCTGAACATTGACTCAGATCTTAATCTCAGGCCCTGACTTCACATTCTGACCCTGACCCCCAGCCCTTGACCCCAGACCTCAGTCCCTGAACTCTGACCCAGACCATATTCCCAGGCCCTGGACCCAGATGCCACATCCTAAACCCTGATCCCAGACCTTGATCCTGGTTGTGTGACCCTAACCCTGGCCTCTGGCCCCAGGCCATGCCAGCAGCCAGGGCAGCCTGGGTGAGGCCAGTGTGATCCTGACTACCACCCGTGGAGCCACCCTAGAGACAGAGCCCATCATTCTCAGCCCATCCTGCATCCCAGTGGCTCAGAAGTATGGACCCACCCTGTCCCCATCCCTGTCCCCATCTGGTGGCCCTCACCTGCCTCCTTGATGAGCTTCCGTGCCTTCCTCTCGCTGAAGGAGGACATCTGGCAGGGCTGGGGGTGGCGCAGGGCCTGGGCCAGCCCGGGGAAGGGGACAGCCTGGCAGTACACCACCAATGCTGACAGCTCCGGGGACACCTGCAACGCGTCCTTGGCCTGCAGGAGCCACTGTGGCATCAGGGACAACCTGGCCCCAGTGGCCACCTGCCGGCCCAAGGCTCTACAGACCCCCTCCCCTGCTACTGCTGAGTGCTGAGACCCCCAAGGCCATGGAGACCCTCAAAGCAGTGGAGACCCCAAGGTGGCGCAGAACCTGAGGCAATGGAATGATGGACCACGGCCTGATGGGGAGCTCAAGCAGGCTGAGAACCTGAAGTCATGGAGAACCCAAGGGGATGGACAGCCCAAGATGTTAGAGACCCCAAAGTGCTGGAGAACCTGAGGTGATGGGCACCTTGAGATGATGGAATACTCGAGGTGACAGAGACCCCAAAGTGATGCAGACCCCAACAGGTCACCCTGGATGTGATGGAGGCCCAACATGATGGAGAACTTGAGAAATCAAAGTGTTGGAAACCCCAGAAACAGGCCACCCAGCCCAACAGGGAGGCACAGCTGAGGGGTCCCCAAGCTCAGTCCCCTCTTCCAGGCAGTGACAGCCACTCACTGCCCCCACAGCACCTGCTCTGTCAGCCCCCCAGCTCCATCCCATGGCCCACCTGCAGAGGTTTGATCTCCTGCAGCGACTGCAGCGACTGAAAGGAGAGAGCAGGGCTGCAGAGGGGGTGGCAGAGCTGGCAGCACTCATCTGGGACAGTGCCAGAATGCCATGGTCCCCTGGCACCACCAGGGTGCTGTGATCCGTCAGGACCACCAGGATGCCGTGGTCACCCAGAACCACATCCCTAGGGAAGTCTCTTACCCGCCTGGGGCTTCTCTCCTGCACCTTCTCCTCTTCTTCTTCCTCCTCTTCCTCTTCCTCTTCCTCCTCCTCAGGGTCCAGATGGGAGGTGACACTCTGGGGCTCCTGCCACAGCTCTGGCAGCTTCTTGCCCTTCACCAGGATCTTTTCTTTCAGCAGCTACAGGAGGCAGGTCCGAGCTCAGGGCTTGGAGGGGACATGGGGACACTGAGGTGGGCGTGCAGGTGGCCTTCCCTCTGGTGAGGGGAGATGGTGGGGGTCCTGCCCCTGCAGGGGCCGTGTCAGCAGCCTGTCCCCCAGGATGGCCTTCATGTGCCGGGCCATGGTGGCCTGCTGCTCCAGCCCGCAGTGGTTCTCCAGGGACAGGATGACAGGGTACGGGGATTTCTGGGCATGGGGATGGGCAGCCCTCAGCACCTGGCACTCGGCACCCAGCACCCCCACCCAGCACCCAGCACCCCCAGGGCTGCCGGCCAGCCTCACCTCGAAGGCGGAGTCGCGGATGCTCTCGATGACGTCGCGGAAGAGGATTTTGGAGGTGAGTGTGTGGCCATGGTACACAACAGGTTCCCCGTCTGAGCCCTCCCAGCAGTCCAGCTCCACACAGCGGCACCCTGCCCTCAGCGCCCTGCCACCACACCGGCCCCAGATGAGTCCCTGTCACCCTTGAGGCACAGGACCTTCTGGGGCTCCACAGGGACACCCACCTGACATAGGCTTCGGTGCTGCTGGTGCCGCCGATCTGGTTGCGGGTCAGGTAGGTGTTGTGGGAGGAGGAGATGAAGTAGTGGCTCAGGGGCTGGCTCATGTCCTGGTGCACCTTGGTGTGCTCCTGGTTGAGGATGTCACCGGCAGCCGAGAGCAGGTACATCATGAAGCCATCCAGCATCATCAGGTCCTGCCGCTTGGCTGCGGGACACGGTGGCAGGTGTCACAGAGGGCTGACATGGTGCTGGCAGGGTGGCACCCTGGGGACTTGCCCCACCTGGAGGTCCCAGTGGTGCCATGTTCACCCCTGCCTAACCTGGCACTGTGGCACCCAGGGGACATGGAAGTTCCCTCAAGTGCCCCATCTCCATCCTGATGTCACTCATCCTGCTGGTGCCACATTCACTCTGGATGTGTCATGGTGACACCCATGAGGCGTGGAGGTTCCCTGTCCCCACCCTGGTGCCCTCTGTCCTCCCAGTGCCATGTCACCCCAGACCTGGCACTGTGGCACTCAGGGGAGTTCCCCTTTGTGTCCCATCTCCCATCTGATGTCCCCTATCCTCCTAGTGTCACATCTACCTTAAGGGTGCTACTGTGACATGCAGGTCCTTCATCCCTACCATGATGTCCCCTGCCCTGCTAGTGCTGTGTTCGCCCTGGACCTGCCATGGTGGGACCTGAGGAAGACAGAAGTCCCTCAGCAGTGTCACATTCATACCAGAGCTCCCATCACATCACCCATGAGACATGGAAGTCCACCTGCTGTCCATTCCCACCTTCACATCCNCGCCGCAGCAGCCGCCGGCAAAACTCCTCCAGCTCCCGGCCCTCCAGCCGCTCGTTGCCCGAGTGGTCACACTCCTGGTGGGACACAGCCCAACCTCAGGGACTGTCCCCTCCCTGTGTGGACAGGGTACAGCCACCCCCTGCCTTGTTCTGCCTGTCCTCTGGAGCTGGCAGTGCGCGTAGGATGAGTTTGGGGGCTCAGCTGCTGTCCCCTCTGTTCACCCATCCAGAGCCCTCTGACCCTCCACTCTGGGATGGAGCAGAGCAGAGCTCTGTGCCTCAGCTTCCCTAGGTGGAAAGACACCTTGGGAGATGCCCAGAGGGACAGCTCTCCATGAGGGAGAAATGTCCCCCCTTGGGGACAAACAGCACAGTGGCTGGGACAGCTCACCCCACCTCTCCCCTCTCCACTGTGTGCTCCTGGTGGGACCCAACCACTGGTGGCAGTGGGTGGCTTTGGTGTGAGGAGTTTGTCAGTTCTCTGTGCTGGGGAAGGTGGTGACCGCAGTGGGCACAGAGGGTGCAGCGCAGGACGGGTACCTTGAAGAGCTTGGAGGCGTAGACATCGTCCATGTCAATGTTGAGCATCCTCAGCATGCTCTTCACCTCCCGGAAGGACATCTTGTTGTCCTTATTCCTGTCTGCTCGCTGCAGGACCCCGTGGATCCAACTGCACCGGGATAAGGAAACCACCCGGCATCACTCACAGCCGTCCCCACCCTGTCCCCAAGCCCCCAGAGCTCCCTCAAAGGATACTGGTCGAGCTTCTCCATCTGGCTCATAGCCTGCAGCCGCCCCATCAGCTTGGTGAGCCCCTGCACCCAATGCCGGGCGTCCTCCTCTCCGCGGGCGGCCAGGTCGAGGTTCTTGCGGCGGCCCTTGAAGGCGAGGGTGAAGCAGTGGCGCTCGGGGAAGGCGGCCCCGTGCTTGCGCAGCCCCTCCGACTGGCGACCCTCGCGCACCCGCTCGATGTGCGCCACCGAGACTGCGGGGACACGCGCGGGGGTGGGGAGGGACGATGGACGTGCTCCCTCGGCGGGTCACCCACCCGCCAGCATCCTGCAAGACACCCTGGCTGCTGATGGACACCCGCGCGTCCCCGCGGCGCCCCAGGGGACAGGGCTCGCCTCCTGTCGGTGCCGCAGCCGGGCTTAACCCGCTAATCCCAGGCGAGACAGGAGCCGTGGTCGCTGTCCCTGCGGGGATGGGGACGGGGACACTGGCAGGGGATGGAGCCGCCTTGCAGCGGTGCCAGCTCCAGGCACCCATCCCAGATGAGAGGGTGGAACGAGACAGAGGACGCTGGGGAGGGGGACAGAGTCTGGCCAGGATGGAGACGGGACCTTGTTCTCATCCCAGGGGGGATGGGAGCTCTGCCTGGGGTGTGCTGGGAGGCACTGGGAAGTGTTGGAAGGCTCTGGGAGCCACTGCGTGAAGTGGGTTGGAGTTCAGGTCAAGGGTCCACATTCTGCATTGGATTCATATCTTGAGTGAGGGTCTGGATCCCAGGCTTGGGGTGCAGGTCCTGGGTTGGGATCTGGGTGCTGGGTGGGAGTCTGGGTCCTGAATTGGGGTCTGAGTGCTGGGGGATGTCTGGGTCCTGAATGGGGATCTGGGGTCCAGGTTACAGGGGGGGATCCAAGCAGGGATCTGGGTCCCAGGGGGGATCTGGGTCACAGGTGGAGGTCTGGGTGGGGTCTGGTTTGTGGAGTTCCGTGTCCCAGAGTGGGGTCTGGTTCTCATTGGGGTGTTTGGGTCCTGGGCTGGGGTCTGGGTCCTGATTTGGGGTCTGGAACTCAGGTGGGGTCTGGTTTCTGGGTGGGGATATAGGTCTTGAGTGGGGGTCTGGGAACTGGGCTGTGGTCAGGGTGGGGCTCCAGGTGGGATTCTGGATGGTGGGACTGGATCTGGGTCCTGGGTGAGGGTCCAGGTTCTGGGGTGGAGTCTGGGTCCCAGGTGGGGCTCCTGGATTGGGGTCGGGGTCTCACATGGTGTGTGGACTCTGTGTGGGAGTCCAGGTCCAAGGTTGGGGACTAAGTCCTGGATTGGGATCCAGGTCCCAGGTGGGGGTCTGGGTAAGGGTCTAGGTCCTTGGTGGGGGTCTAGGGCGGGGTTTGGGGCACTACCCGGGTGCTGGCCCTCCCTGCAGCTCGTGGCAGTGCAGGATGTGCCCCGGTGTCCCCGAGCCCCCACGGGACAGTGGCAGCACTCACAGCTCTGGGGGGAGCGGGCGCGCCTGAAGCGTCCCTCGAAGCAGACGGTGACGCCGTCCTCCTGCAGGCGGAACAGCCGCTCCCTGGAGCCCCCCTTGGCCTTGACCTTCCAGAGCAGGGACCCCTGGAGCATCCGCTGGACATCCTCATCCTCCGTCAGGCCTGCGGGGACCAGCCCTGGGCTACCGGGGGGTCTGGGGGCACTGGGGGTACTGGGGGTTCAGGCTGGGAGTGCGGGGGTTGGTGCACATCTGTGTGCACATCTGTGCCCAGTGGGATGGCAGGGGACAAAAGGGACAGGATGGGATGAAAGGGATGGGATGGGATGGGATGGGATGGGATGGGATGGGATAGAACACCATAGAACAGGGCAGGATGGGATGTGATGGGACAGATGGGATGGGACAGGAATGGGTTGGAATGGGACAGGACAGGCAGAAGAGGACAGACAGGACAAGCCACTGCCCTTGGGCCCCTTTGGAGCACAGTGTGGCTGTTCAAGGGGGACGGGACAGGACACAGCAGTGACACAGCCCAGCTGCTAAATCCCAGCAAAGCCTCCCAGATCCTGCATGGAGAGTGCCAGGACAGTGCCAGCAGTGGAGCTCAGCCTGGGAACAATGATGGGGTAGGCTCAGGGGACTTGCGGGCCCACGCCTCAGCCAGGACTTTTCCATCTATTCACAGAGTGGTTATTTCCTCCCTTTTTTATTTTGGCAGCCATTCCTAACCTCCCCAGTGGCCACATCCTGTTCTGGACAGAGATTCCACTCCTGGGCTGGGAAAGGGCAGTTTTGGGGCTCCCAGGGACATCCTGAGCCAGCCATGGCCTCGGGGATGCAGCCACCAGCTGCCAGCACCTCCTGCATGGTCACATCCTGCCCAAGGCGCAGGATGGAGGGCAGCTATGGCTGCACAAGCATAGGGATGCAGGGATGTATGGACACATGGATACAGGTCCATGGGCACAGGGATGGACACATGGAATGTCAGATCCATGGGCACAGGTGTGTGGATGCACGGACACCTGGGTGCCTTGTGCGTGTGGATGCACAGACACAAGGACACATGGACGCATGGATATAGAGATGCAGGGATGTATGGACACATGGATCCGCTGATGCAAGGACAGACAAACACACGGATATTCAGGCAGATGAATACCATGGATGTTCAGGTAGACGGGTGCACAGGTGCACGGGTGCATGGACACAGGCACATATGGGTGCAGGGACACAGATGCTCAGTCATGAGGAGTCACGGGTGCATGTGGACACAGGGTGCACTGATACATGGATGCATGGAGACATGGGCGCAGGGATGCATGGATACACAGGTGCATGGATGCGCTGCTGCCAGGACACATGGACATGTGACCACGTGGATGCACAAGCGTTGGGATGCATGGACAGTCAGACACATGCTGGTGCATGGACACAGGGATGGGTGCTCCAAGACACAGCCGAGGGGATGCATGGACATACAGGTGCCAGGATGCAGGGACAGATGGACACATGGATGTATGGATATAGAGGTAGAGGGACAGATGGATGCAAGGACACACAGACACAGGGACACACAGACACACAGACATGGACACACGGAGCTGCAGCAGCTCCAGGCACACGGCCCCGTGTCCAAAGCCATGGGGCACAAGGCCAGATCTGGCCCTTCCCACTGCTCCCACTCCGGACCAGGCCGGCTGCTCCCAGGGACACACCTTGACCTTGCTGGGCACCCACTGCCCCTGCGGGGACTAGTGAACCCCGTGTGCCCACTGTGCCATGGGCACCACCCCTGGGTGGGGAAACTGAGGCAGGGTGTTGGGGAGGGTGCCAGGGAGTGGGACCTGAGCCTTGGGGACAATAAATACCCTGAGCAAGGGGGCTCCTGTCACCTGTGATGTGGCCAAACCCTGACCCCGCTGTCCCCCAACAGCTGGGGCAATGCACAGCTATTTTGGGGTGGCCTTGGGGACCCCTCCCATCCCAGGGGACCCTTCCCTATGTGGGGGAACCCATCCACCTGGGGGACCCTCCCTACCAGGGGGACCCTTCTGTTCCTGGGGCCCCATCTCTGCCATGGGAGCCCCCACCCTGCCGTGGGGACTTACTCCTGCCGCAAGGGTCCCCACCCACTTGGGGGACCCTCCCAGCCACAGAGATCCCTCCCGGACCCCTCTGGCACAGCCCTGACGGAGTTTCTGCCCGGTTCTCCCTGAACTCACCCATTTTCTTCAGAGCTCTCCCGGGCCGGCGGGAGCCACCGGCCCCGTCTGACGGGGCGCGGAGCTGCTCGGCGGCGGGACGCGCCTTCCTGCCGCAGATCATGACGCGGGACCCCCGGTACTGCCGGGACTCCCGGTGTTCCCGGGACTCCGGTGCTCTTGGTGCTCCAGGTGCCCTCGGTGCTCCCGGTACCCCGGGGAGTTCTGTTGCTCCCGGCACGCCCGGTGCCCCCGGCCGGTGTAACCGGGCTGGGCGGTGGCGGAGGTCGGGGCTGGGGCTGGACTGGGGCTGGGCGGCCGGGCCGTGACCGGGGCCGGCCACGGGGAGGGACCGGGAGGAGCCACATCGCAGCCCGGGCGCTGTTAACCGTTTGTGCTGGCCCGGGGCGAGCGGGGCTGCCGGTGGTGACCGGGGCTGCTCGGGATGGGACCGCACCGGATCCGGGCTTCACGGGGCTCGTTCTGCGCCGGGGCAACCTCAGCACCGGGAACGGGCCGGGGTCCCGACGTCCACCCGGGTATTCGTTCTGTGCAGAGGGTCCCGCGCTGTCCGAAGGCCCGGCCTGTCCCGGGGCAGACCAGGAGTCCCCACTGCCCCCCGCGGGTCCGCCTGCACCGGGGACCGGCGCAAGGGACACACCGGTCACCACCAGGGAACCCTACTCTGCCCGGGGGCCACGGTTGCCAGTGCCACCCTGGCAGCACCAGTGGGGACCCAGGGCACTCCCTCTGCCGTCACACCCGGGGCACCCAGTCCTGCCGTGCCAGCCCTGTGCCCAGCTCATGGGCTGGGTGGCACCGGGCTGAGGGGCCACAGGCACGTGCTGGGACCTCCAGGTGACTGTCCCCACTGGTGGGACACCCAGGCAGGGGCAGCAGCACGAGCTGGGGAGTGCCAGTCCCAGAGCCCCGTGTGTGTGTGTGTGTGTGTGCGTGTGTGTGCAGCCATGTACACACAGACCCCAGAATCGTTTGGGGTGGGAAAGACCCCCAGGATCACTGAGTCCAGGCTGTGCTCAATCCTCACCTTGTCCCCATCCCAGAGCACTGAGTGCCACATCCAATTGTTCTTGGGCATCTCCAGGGATGGGGACTCCACCACATCCCTGGGCAGGTTCTTCCAGTGCCTGACTAGCCTGTCCATGGAGAAATTCCTCCTGATGTCCAACCTGACCCTCCCCTGGCACAGCTTGAGGCCGTTTCCTCCTGCTCTGACCCTGGTTGCTGTTTTCCCACAGCCGCCACTGAGGGTGGGTGGGGCAGGAAGGGATGGGTGACTGCAGGTTTCTTCCAAAAATCCAGAGTGTCCAGGGGAACAGGGAGGCCATCCCGGGCCTGGCTGGGCTGTGGGGACCAGGAACTACAGGAAAGGAAGAGAAGGTGACCTTTCCCAATGCCAGCCCCTGGGTGGGACAGTGGGGCATCCAGGGGTGAGAGCAGGGCAGACTGGAGCAACATCTGGGCAACATCTGGGCACCTTGAGTGATACCTGAGTATCCTGGGGTGACATCTGGACACTTAGGGCAGCATCTGGGTACCCTGGGGGATGTTAGACTGTACTGAGGGAACATTGGGGCATCCATGGCAACACCTGGGCATCCTGGGTGATATTTGTGTGCCCTGAGCAACATCCAGGCACCCAGAGCAATAAATGGGCACTCCTGAGACAATCTCTGGTTATCCCAGAGCAACATCTGTACATGCAGGGAGACATCTGGGCAGCATCTGAGCAACCTGGAACAGTATTTTAGTGCTGTAGTTCAAGACCTGGGCAACTCCTGCAACATCTGGACAGCTGGGGACACATCTGTGCAGTCCCTGGGCTGTTTGCGGGGGGGATAAAGCTCTTCCTGAATACTCTGGGGACAAGGGGACACCAGAGTCACCCCAAAAATGCACTTGCCACTCACATAACCAGGCTCTAATCCAAGTTCTCTTTCTCCCATTGAAACTGCATTCCCAGGAATTCAGCAACAAATGCCTTGACCCGGAGAGATGACCAGGATAAACACCACTGGCTGCAAAATCCGCAGCACGAACAAATCCCTGTGCGGTTCCTCCTCTCCCGCGGCGTTGCTATTTTCTCCCGCCCGGCAGCGGGTTGGAAAGGATCCCATGGAAAGCAGCGGCTCGCATTCCCGGCCGCTTATAGCACAGCACGTGTCCCGTGAATCAGCGGCCGGGATTCGGGATTCGGGGCCGGCTCTGCCGGCAGCTGGAGCCAGCGAGGCCCTGTCGCTGTTCCGAGCAGGAATCCTGAGTCAGAGCTTGGAAATGGCCGGAGGTTTACAAGGCTTTACTGCTTTTATTTAATAGATATATACTAATTATTTATTTCGTTTTATTTATTTATCTCCAAATGGCAAAGGAAGTGTTTCCCCAGGTGATGTGGATGAGATTTAGAAAGGGGGGGGGGGGGG
>WAAE01010470.1:70292-104450 GCA_013400495.1 Nicator chloris
CCGCGGCCCGAGCACGGAGAGGCGCCGGCGGAGGACGGCGATGCCGGGCGGCTGCCGCCCCCCGGGGCGGAGGAGGCGGCGGCGGGCGGCGCCGAGGGGCGGCCGCCGGCGGGTGGAGCGGGGCGTCCCGGCCTGGGCCCGCGGTATCGGGCCATGGGACGTACCGAGGAGTGGCCGGTGAAGAAGAAGCACCGTCGGAGGCCGTCGAAGAAGAAGCGGCGCTGGAAGCCGTACTCGAAGCTGAGCTGGGAGGAGAAGCAGCAGTTCGACGAGCGGCAGAGCCTCCGCGCCTCCCGGCTGCGGGCAGAGATGTTCGCTAAGGGGCAGCCGGTGGCACCCTACAACACCACGCAGTTCCTCATGGAGGACCATGATCAGGAGGAGCCCGACCTGAAAACCGGGCTGTACCCGCGGCGAGCGGCAGCCAAGTCGGACGACACGAGCGAGGAGGATTTCCTGGACGACGCGGCGGACGAGGACGGGGGCAGCGACGGGATGGGGGGCGACGGCAGCGAGTTTCTGCAGAGGGACTTCTCGGAGACGTACGAGCGGTACCATGTGGAGAGCCTGCAGAACATGAGCAAGCAGGAGCTGGTGAAGGAGTACCTGGAGCTGGAGAAGTGCCTCTCGCGCATGGAAGAGGAGAACAACCGGCTGAGGATGGAGAGCAAAAAAGCCGGGGGGGAGGCGGCGGACCCGGCGCGGGTGCAGGCGCTGGAGCGGGAGGTGGACAGGCTGCGAGCCGAGAACCTGCGGCTGCTGAGGGAGCAGGAGCTGCCCCGGCAGGAAAAGGGCCCCTGCAAGCCGGGGGAGTGACACTGGGCAGGGGGGCGCGGGGGGGTTTTTACAGTGTTGGGTGGAACATTCGGTCCTTGTACAGAGTCGCCGCGGACCCTTTTTATGGGCTAAACTGCAGCTGGGGGGGGGGGCGAGGGCTCCCCCTTTTTTAGGTGGCTGTCACGGGGCGAGGGGGGTTGATGTATTGGTGATATCTGGTTTATGGTTTGGTTTTTTTTTTTTTTTTTTTTTGTGTCTAAACCAAAAAAGTAAGGAAAAAAAAAAACCCCAGGAAAGCAGTAAATTGGCCAAAACTGACTATAAAAGATATAGAGGTCTAATAAATTTAATTACTTGTAACTGTAATAGTTTTGGTGTGTTTTCTCGAAAATAATCGGAATGGCATTCCACCAGGGAATGCATCCTGGATTATTTTTATCGTGTTATAACTGTTGTTTGATTAAACTTAGTTGTAATTCCTTGCTTAACCCTTTTTGTTATTATTTTCCCCCATTTGTTTTGAACTTTTAATTCTGGTGAATGAGCTGAAATAGTTAAAAGTACCTGGAAAGGGGGTAAAATGGTGTGTGATGGACACAGAGGGGTACCTCACTGAGGTAGGAGTAGCCTCAAGTCTGTTTTGTTTGCCTAAGGCTCACTTAAACTTGACTCTTGTTTCCCCGCAGCTCTGTAGGAATCCAGATCGTTAACTGAAATCTGGGCAAAAACTATCAAAAAAAATGTACTTCAAGCTACAAGTGAGGAAAAACTAAGTTTTTGAGCAGCCCGATGAAAAGTTTTGGTAGTCAGCACTTGGCCTCTGAAATGGCTGACGAGGGAGTAGGGAAAGGCGATGGCTCAACCTCCCTCCTGCTGCACCTGAGAGGGGGGGAGGAGGAGGGAAAAGCTCCGAGCGCTGGAGCTTTTTTGGGGGGCAGAGAGGTGCATGAAGGGGTGAAGCAGGGGAGGGGCTGAGGCTGCTCTGGCTGGGGCCGAGGTGCAGGAATTGGAGGTGATGAAACCTGTACCTGGTGAGGTGGGAGCCAGGATAGGCCTGGGCAGCTGCCCGCAGGAATGGGAGGAATCGGGCTTTTACACAAAACCAGAGGGCTCGGGGGACGGGAGGAGGGGACAGGGCTGTCCCAGCGCTACCAGCGCAGGTAAGGTGGTGTTAGAACGGCTGGAGGGGGATCACACCGATTTTATCTCCCCCGCCCCCAGCTCTGGGGCACCGGCGGGGGGGAAGGAAATGAGCCAGGGCCACTTGCTCAAGAGCCCGGGAGCCAGCGGCCCCTTCCCTGTGCCATGACATCACCGCAGCGCCGGGGGAGGGGGCTGATGATCCTGCGGGATCCTGCGGGATCCCTGTGATTGGGATGGGGCCGAGCCCCGTGTCCTCCTCCGGCCCGGGCGCTGCTTCCCTGGCGATTCCCTCGCCGTGATTCCCACAACCGGCGTTTTCTCCCGGGACA
Source organism: Nicator chloris (assembly GCA_013400495.1). NCBI lineage: Eukaryota > Metazoa > Chordata > Aves > Passeriformes > Pycnonotidae > Nicator > Nicator chloris. The sequence continues at coordinate 72,542 of WAAE01010470.1, forward strand.
GGACGCGTGTCCGATGGCACCGACGGGGGTCCCTCACGGTCCTAGCTCTGTGAAATGCAGCTCCCGGCACCTGGTTGGTGGGAAAACCTTGATCCAAAGCGATATTCTCAGTCAGGTTCTGCCCTCATACACTTAATCCACAACTGTCAGGTTCAAGTCCCTGGAATGAATGTTTTCTCTGCAAATGCTTTAAAAAATACAACTTAAAAAAACCCCAAACCTAACAAACCAACTAAAAGCACCATAATGATCAACTCCCCAACCTGCTCTGCCTCCACCAACTTCTCCTGCCTTATTCTGTGCTGTTTAATGACTCTCCCTAGGAACCAGGTTATCCTGATCCCAAGGGCTCATTGCAGCTCCTGTGCCCAAACCTCCTGCAGACACAGACCAGTGACAGGCAAGGACCTTTGAAACCTCCAAGTGGATCAGTAATGGACAGGGAGCTCATCCGTGCTCCTACCTGGCCAGGGGGAGAGCTCTCCATCCCAAGTCTTCCCACGAGCTTTGGAGCAGAGGAGCTGACTGGAGCTCCCCTGTGTGAGCATGGAGCCCACAGCAGCAGGGATCAGCCCAGCATAGCTCGGGGTTGCAATCATGGAATGGTTTAGGGTGGATGTGACCCTAAAGACCATCCAGTGCCAACCTCTGCCATGGTGGAGAGGCCCTGGCACAGGTTCCCAGACAAGCTGTGGCTGCCCCTGGATCCCTGGAAGTATCAAAGGCCAGGTTGGATGGGGCTTGGAGCAACCTGGAGCACCTGGTTTTGCTGCCATGGCATGGGGTGGAATGAGAAGGGCTTTAGGATCCCTTCCCACTCAAACCATTCTGTGATTCTCTGGACAGGGATACCACTAGGCCAGGCAGGAATCACATCCCCAGGGCTCCTTGGCTGTGGGAGGGCAACAACCACACTGGATTTGGGGCACTTGGAAACACAGAGCATTGGGAGACCCTCTGGCAAAGGGCTTTCCCAGCTCCTCCCCTCCCAAGGGTTTTGTTTTCAGAAGAAAGCGCTGAAATTCTGTCCTGGGGAGATGCACAAATTACAGCACCAACACAAAAAACGGAGACTGTTCCATCCCACGTGCGGGAATGGCCTTTCTCCTTGGACAGAAGCAATGCAAGGACAGAGCAGTTCCCTGCAAACACTGCACAGCCAAGAAGGAAGTGTCCATTAATGCCACAGCCTTGGCGTGAGGCAAGCCCCAAATCCTGCCCTGTGACACAGGAGCCCCTTGGAGTCACTCCTGGTGCTCCTTCCCTGGCACTCTGGGCCTGAGCCCGGTAAATCCAGTGGCTCCCTGATCCCATGCCAGGGTTATACCAGAGACATGGCTCTGGCAGCCCCACTGTGCCCTGCCACCACTTCACCTGCACTAACTGCACTCCCCTTCACTGGCTTCACCTTCCCAGGATACACTCACAAAACTGCTGGGAATTTCCTGGTGACTCTGGGTCACACAAGTGGCATTTTAGTGAAACAAGAGGAGAATCTGCAGCTGGTGGGGCCATCACCAAAAACCTGCAGCTCTTGGTGTATCTGCAACAGAAAAAACCCTGTCTGGCAGCTCTAGTCCCTCGGGATTGCTCCCCTTCTGCTCCCCACAAACCCTGGAACACCTGGGCAGGTGCAAAGCTCACAGCTCAAACCAAGTGTGACCCTCATTAGTTTGACCAAATCAGCTTGAAATTGCATTTTCAGCTGTCACAAGCATTTGAAGACACCTCCCAGTAAACCTCCCAGCCCTGGAAATGCAGCTGGGATATAAAAATATCATGGAATCACAGAATGGATTGGGTTGGAGGAACCTTAAACACCAGTTCCACCCCACTGCCATGGGCAGCCACTGTCCCAGGTTGCTCCAAGCCCTGTCCAACCTGGCCTTGGACACTTGCAGGGATGGGGCAGCCATCACCTTTGCATATGAAGCTTTGGAATTCAGGACCTGCTAAAGCAACATCCGCAGAGTCATAACAACAAATATAATTAGAAAACCCAAAAACCTCACCAAGTGCCTAAATGTAAAATAATCTGGTTTTAGCTGGCTGACCCACGTCTGACAGCACAATCTGCACTTAGAGCAGAAGCCTCCCAAATCTCCCTGTTCTAAACCTAAACCAAGCCCTACAAATACCAGGGGATGAGCTGGTGTTATTGGCCTTTGCCGATGCAAGAACGGGGCTGGGAACTGGAGCTCTACTGAGGAGCCGTGGGGAAGCTACGCCAGCTCAATCCCTCCCCAGCGCTGACAATTCCAAAAAGAAAAAACCATTTTTAGTTTTTAAAGAGCCGGATTTTGACTTTGCACGGGGAAAACAACGCTGCAGGTGCTTCCCCAGCCCCGCAGGGGCATCGCTCCCTCCAAGCACGGGGTCGCTTGGGTTTGTTACCGCCCGACAAGTTCCCCCGGGCCCTGGCAACAGCTAAACGCTTTTGTTTTTGAGTCTCCGAGCTCCCCGGCGGGGAGGCCATGTTAGCTGAGATCCACTGGATCCGGACAGGATCCCTCCGGGAACCCCGCGGGGTTTGGCTGAAATGTGTGAAACAAAGGATTAAATACCAGGGATTAATTCCCCCCACCCAAAACGCGGTGTATGAAGGAGTTGAGGGACGGGACACCGGCACATCCAGCCTTCCAGACGGCCTTCCCAGCTCCAATTTCCATAAAAACTGCAATGTTCCTCCCCTCCCTGCTCATGGGGGTCAGGCAGGCCAAGGCCCGCACGAGATCGCGCTGCGGCTGTCCACAAACGTTAAAATACCGTTTAACACTAATTTTGATAGAAAAACAGCCCTAGCCCCCGCCCAGTAACGCAGGTGCAGCCGGAGCTCGCAGGGCCGGGCCGAACTCCTCCGCCCCACCGGCTCAGACCCCGGGGAGACCGCGTAGCTCCATGAGGCGCCTAGCAGCACTGAGCTCCGGTCCCGGAGCGCTGACGGGGGAGCGTCCGGTGGCGCCGCGGCACCGCCCTCCCCCCCCCCGCCCCCTTAGGGCAAGCCGGGGGCCCCACGCTGCGCTCGCGGGACAGAGCCTCGGCCGGGCCGCCCCGCGCTGCCGGCTCGGGGCCGCGGAGGGAACCCCGGTCCGCGAGGGGAGTAGGCCAGGCCCGGCCCGGCCCCTCACAAACAAAATGGCGGCGGCGGCACCGCTCCCGCTCCGCCCGCCCGGCCGCCATAGCCGCCGTCCCGGCTCCGCCGGCCTCCCGCCAATGAAAATCCGCCGTACAGCTGCGTGACGGCTCGGCGGAGCCAATGGAAACGCGAAGGGCAGAGGAAAAGGTGGTGCGTGTATACGGCGCGAGGCATTGTGGGTGTTGTAGTCCACTCTACGCGCTCCGGTGGTGGGGCCTGGGCGGTTGCGGACTCGCCGCCCCAGGACGCCCCGCGGCCCCACGTGGAGGGCGCGGTGTCGCGGCGGTGGGCGGAGGAAGCGGGCCGGGCCCTTGCGCGGCTGGGCCGGGTCCCGCCGCGGGGGCGGAACAGCCCATACCGCGGCCTCCCGTAGGCCCTGATGTGACATAGGGGGCCTTGCAGGGCCTGGATTCCCCAGAGCCCCTCGGCGGGGCGGGCAGGGCCCATGGGGCTCCGGGAGGAGGCTTTTGGCAGCGATGGCGACACCGAAAGCCAGCCCTGAGGGCTGCTCTGCCGGGACGGCCCAGGGGGCCGAGGCCTTGCTCAGGCGGCGTGTGCGGGGGCAGGGCAGGCTCCAGGGAGGGGCCTGGGTCGAGGGGGTGACCCCAGCGCCTAAGGGGGGTGTTCTGTTCAAAAGTGGGGTGTTCAGCCCCAGATGAGGTTGCTTGGCCCAGGAAGGGGGTGCCCAGCTCTAGGCCAGGCTTTCTCTTCAGCCGTCTGGCGTTTAACTCCCTAATGCCGCTGTCGTGCTCCAGAACCGTTCCGGGGCAGCAGCAGACGCAGATCAGGATCACAATTGGCACACTCAGATCGCAATTAGATAGATCACAACTAGCAGACACGTGTCCCCTCAGCATGGTGGGTGCTCAGTGTGCTCAGGGGGTGACAGTTCTCTCCCCAGATCATCCATCTGCCCAAATCCAGCTCTGCTGAGGGCTCCTCCCCAAGTTATCTGGGCTCCATCTCAGATCTCAAGGAGAGGAGTGACCCAAAGGGCAACGTCCATGAGCTTTCCCAAGGGTTTCACAGGGATTTTTCCCCACTGGTAGCGCTCCTTGCTGACTGAGCCCTGTGGGGTGTGCACAGGGGGTTCAGTCAGCAGGAATTTTAAGGGAATAATGTGTCCTTGAGGGATCAGGACACATAAAAGGCAAAAGAATAAACCAAAAACAAACAAAACAAAACAAAACCAAACAACAACAACAACAAAAAAAAGGCAAAAAAGTCTCTCCCTTCAAAGTTAGTAATCTTGAACTCCCATTTACTGGAGCAGGCTGGGCCCAGGCCCTGTCCCTGTGTGATTTTTGGGAAGAACAATTCAGGGAATGAGCCTGAGCAGCCACTTGAAGCATTTGGAATTAAGTTCAGATGTTATGAAAAGAGAAAGAGGTTTGTTGGATTTCGTTGGTGGTGGTGGTGGTTTGTCCCCGGTTTTGTGGGGTTTTGTTTGTTTGTTTGTGGGTTTTGGGTTTTTTGTTTGTTTGTTTGTTTTTCCTGGACTGGTAAATCCCCAATCATAAATTCTCCTCCCCATAATGTGATTTCAGTGAGTGGGGGTTAATTGTGCCAAACGTTTTCCAGCCAGAGGGTTGGTGTTGGATATGGCCTGGTTGTTCCTAAGTGGGAAAGGGAGGTGTAAAATGGTCCAAATCTTGGGAATTGGGTGGGGAGGAAGGGGACAAATCCACTTCCTCCTGGACTGTCCCAGTATGACCAGTAGTAAGGGGGACAGAACCCTTTTTGCAAAGCTTGGGGGACTGGTGATGGTGGTGCCACATCCCAGGAGAGGGGCTTTCAGGCATCACCCCGGCGTGGGACCAGGTGCCCCCAGCCCCTGGGATCTGTCCCTGTCTCCACAGGCCCAGCATGGGGGCAGTGGCCCTGGCACAGCCCCTCCAGAGGGTTTGTCCCTGTCCCCCACCCCGGTCTGTTGGGATCAGGGAGGCAGAGCCATGTGCTCTGAGATGCTCTTGGGACATGGGGGTGGTTCCTGGATCCCCCTGAGCTGGTGGCTCAGATGTTCTCCCTGTGCTGACCTATCCCTACAAGCCAGAAAACACCCATTTTGGGGGGCTTTCTGTATCAGGAGCTGTGATATCAGCACTCAAGGCCACATCAGTCCCTAGCCAGTGAGGTGGGGTTTGACTCCCGGCATGTCCCATTTCCTGGGATTTTGTGCTGTCAGTGACAGAGCCTGATGACAGCCTCCTCAACCATGGGATCCCCTGCCTGTTCCTGTCCTTCCCTGACTCTTCCTGCCCTTCCTGCCTGCTCCTGCCCTTCCCTGCCTGCTGCTGCCTGCAGCAGAGCACAAGGGGAACACGGAAGGGTTTGGAGGAGCCAGGAGCAGCCTGGGGTGCTGATAACCCCCACACCTCCGGGTGTTGGACTTATCTCTGAGCCCAGCTCTGGCCCTTGTGTCACTCCCCTGCAGCGCCTTTAGCCACGGTGAGGCTCTCTGAGGTCCCATGGGCCATTATTTGTCACCCCATGGGGTTGTTGTCAGGATCCAGAGGCAATTCCATTCCCCAGGGTGCTTCCTTGCCGTGGGAGCACCATCAGTCCTGTCCCTAACTTGCTGCACCTTCCCAGGGCTGGAGGAACAGGTCCAAGGTCCTGAGGCTGCCTGGAGGAGCTGGATCAGCCAACCCCACACAGGCACAGGCTGATTCCTGAGCTGGTGCCAGAGATACTGTGGTTTATAGATCCAGATTGATTTATTTTCCATGTATTTGGGTCTTTTCCAGCTATATTTTAGCTCCTCCACACCCTGGGGTGTCTGGCTGAGCATGACCAGCCCCGACTGCCACCCAAGGGTCCTCCTTGTGGCATCCCAAAGCCAGGGTGCCACAACCCTTTCCACATTCTCAGGAATGATTTTGGGGCAACAGATGTTTGCACAACGCAGATCCTGCAGAATGGGGTTTGACCCCAGCAGCCAGGACCCAGCTCCCAGCACCCCCAACTCCCCACGCCCTGGATCTCAGCGTTCCCAGCACTCCCAGCAGGCATCAGCCGCTGCTTCCAGCTTCCAGCTCTCTCCACACAGCTCCCAGTGCTTCCAGTGCTCCCAGCACTCTCATCATGCATCATGACCATGACTTCCAGCACCCAACTTCCCACAATCATCTCCCAGTGCTCCCATTTCTACCAGCAGCCTGCACCCAGTGCAGACTGGAAGCTCCAGTGCTTCCAGTGCTCTCAGCATGCAACTTCCAGTGCTCCCAGCAGGAATCAGCCATCACTCCCAGCACCTGCAACCAGTTCCCAGTACTTCCAGCTCTCCCAGCACCCATCTCCCAGTGTTGCCAGTGCTCCCAGCTCCCAGCTCTCCACACCCATCTCCCAGTGCTTCCAGCGCCCAGCTCCCAACACTCCGCACCCCTCTCCCACTGCTCCCATCTCCCAGTGCTCCCAGTCCCANACCCCCCATGTCCCTCTCTGTGCCTCCGTGTCTCCCAGGTGTCCCCAGACCTTCCCAGGTCCCCTGTGCTTCCATGTGCCTCCACCCATGGTGTCCCCGGTGCCCGCATCACTGGTGTCCCTCTGTCTCTGGAGTGCCCCCGTCTGCCCCCATGACCTCTGTGTTCCCCGTGTTCCTCCCATGTCCCGTGTCCTCCCCATGTCTTCTGCATCCCGCCATCTGCTCCATGACCTCTGTGGGCCCTGTGGGTCCTTGTGGCTCCCGTGTCCCCTCGTCCCCAGTGTCCACTGCCTTCCCTGTGTCCCCTTCATGTTCCCCTGGTCCTCCCAAGGCCTCTGAGTACCCTCCTGTGTCCCCGTGTCCGTGGTGTCCCCTGTCCTCATGTCCTTCACGTGCTCCCATATTCTCCATGTGCCACTGTGTTCCCTGCGCCTCCCAAATCCTCAGTGCCCTCCATGTCCCCATGTCACCCATGTCCCACACACGTCTGGCACATGTGCTGAGTCTTCCTTGCCAGGGAAATGGGGAACAGGGGCCGTGTCCCCTGGCATAAGAGAGAGCAGGTACCGTGTCCCCCTGAGGTCATTGAGCCCTTCCCTCAGGCACAAGGGAATCAAGGACAGATGGACACCCAGGACCCATTGATGTGACCCTGTCCCCCCATGCTGTCACTCAGCACCAAGGCCCACAGCTGAGCCCTGCAGTGACATCGTTTACTGCAGGACCTACAAAAAAGCAGAGGCAGCTGAATCTGCACAGAGGGTCCTGACTCAGCCCAAGGTGGGAGTGGGGGGGGGCTGCATGGGCGGTCGGGGTGAACAGGAGGGGGTCTGGTGGGCACCCCATGGGCAGCATGAGCGCGTTTGGGATTGGGGGAGTCACCTGGGAATGCCATCCCAGCCGTGCCAGAGGATCCCCCAGGCAGATGGGGACAGCTTGATTCCCAAAGCAGGAACACATAGCTGCCTGGGTGTGACTACTAATGATTAATTAATTAGGTTAATTAATTAATTAATTTTATAAGGCACAAGGAGAGGGTGTCCGTGGTGGGTAAGGCACTGCTGGACATTTCAGATGGGCCACCTTCCCAAATCCGAAAGCAAAAGTGTGGGNCTGCGGGGCGCCAGAGCCGGATTCGGGCGCCCCCTGGCCACGCCCACCGCATTGCGCAATTCGCCGGCCTCGCCCAACCCGGAAGCCCCGCCCCGAACGTCACCGCCCCTTGCCGTAGCCCCGCCCCAGCGCATGCGCAGCCGGCGCCGCCCACCGGCGGCGCTCGCGGTTGTTGGCTCCGCCCCCCCCCGTCTCGCCCCCCACGTTCCNCGCCATCTGCTCCATGACCTCTGTGGGCCCTGTGGGTCCTTGTGGCTCCCGTGTCCCCTCGTCCCCAGTGTCCACTGCCTTCCCTGTGTCCCCTTCATGTTCCCCTGGTCCTCCCAAGGCCTCTGAGTACCCTCCTGTGTCCCCGTGTCCGTGGTGTCCCCTGTCCTCATGTCCTTCACGTGCTCCCATATTCTCCATGTGCCACTGTGTTCCCTGCGCCTCCCAAATCCTCAGTGCCCTCCATGTCCCCATGTCACCCATGTCCCACACACGTCTGGCACATGTGCTGAGTCTTCCTTGCCAGGGAAATGGGGAACAGGGGCCGTGTCCCCTGGCATAAGAGAGAGCAGGTACCGTGTCCCCCTGAGGTCATTGAGCCCTTCCCTCAGGCACAAGGGAATCAAGGACAGATGGACACCCAGGACCCATTGATGTGACCCTGTCCCCCCATGCTGTCACTCAGCACCAAGGCCCACAGCTGAGCCCTGCAGTGACATCGTTTACTGCAGGACCTACAAAAAAGCAGAGGCAGCTGAATCTGCACAGAGGGTCCTGACTCAGCCCAAGGTGGGAGTGGGGGGGGGCTGCATGGGCGGTCGGGGTGAACAGGAGGGGGTCTGGTGGGCACCCCATGGGCAGCATGAGCGCGTTTGGGATTGGGGGAGTCACCTGGGAATGCCATCCCAGCCGTGCCAGAGGATCCCCCAGGCAGATGGGGACAGCTTGATTCCCAAAGCAGGAACACATAGCTGCCTGGGTGTGACTACTAATGATTAATTAATTAGGTTAATTAATTAATTAATTTTATAAGGCACAAGGAGAGGGTGTCCGTGGTGGGTAAGGCACTGCTGGACATTTCAGATGGGCCACCTTCCCAAATCCGAAAGCAAAAGTGTGGGACAGGGCCGGGTCAGTGGCCAGTAAATGAAGTGCTGTCGGTAACGAGACAAACCCAAAGGATGGATTGATCTGCTCGTCGATCCCTGGATGAGCAGCCAGCTTTCCCTGCTGTTGATGTCCCATGGATGTGATGGTCCATCCAGAGGGAATGCGGCTCCCAAGGGATTCACCCTCGAGCCAAGTGCTCGATCCTGGCACATCCCGCAGGGACGTGGGTGCTGCCACCCCTCCACAGATCCCCCAGACGTCAAATCTTTGTGCCCTCCTGGCTTTTTCTGCTCCTTTTCCCGCTGTCATCGGGACCAGCGTCAGGCCAATACTGACATCAAGTGGCTGCCGGGATCCCTCGCATTCCTGGGCTCCTCTCCCCGTGTGCCGGGGGCTGCCCAGCACCGCCCGGCCTCGTCCTGCCCCGGAGAGGGACCGAGCGGCTCCGGAGCCGCGGCCGCAGGTGCAGGGCGTCCATCGCCGCTCTCCGGGCGGGCGGGATGCACCCAGCCGTGCTCCATCCGCCTGTCCCCAGCCAGGCCACCCCCGTGTCCTATCCTGTCCCCGGCAGTCGATATCCCAGCGGGGTCGGGTCGAGCCGAGCGCTGGCGCAACCGCCGAGCCCGCAGCATCCACACATCCCTCACCCCGCGGGGGACCCCTGCCCAGGGCACCCCCGCGCCCAGCTCTGCCCCGCCGCTGGCAAGGACGCGGTGACAAAGGCACGGCGAGGTCGTGGTGACCCCGCCATTGCCCTGGGGACATTTGTCCCCTACTCCCTGCCGGAGACCGTGGACTTTGTGCCGAGCCAGGGAGCGGCACTGAGACGCGTCTGGCGGCGCTGGCACGGCCCCAAATCTCCCTGAGACCTGGCTCCGGACAGCAGGTAACGCCGGGTGACACCCCCTCTGCCCCGGCTGCTGTGCCACCGGGCTCCCCAGGTATTTCGGGTCCCTGTGCGGTGCCACTGCCTGATCCCCGGGTCTGGAGTCAGCTCGCAGAGGAAATCAAGGTGTTGTTCCCATTTTAAATCTGGGCAAACTGGGCAAACAGCAGCACCGGGCACCAGAGCAGCTGCACGCTCCTGCTTTTGGGGGACAAAAGCTGTGAAACACGTTTTTCCTCCAAACCACCTGCTTTGGAGGCCCGGAGGAGTTTTGCAACTCCCCATTCGCCTTGACCCCCGCTTCCCTGAAGCCGGGAACGAGCTCTCCCGGGAAGCCGAAGCCCAGGGCTTGCGCTGGGGAGAGCGATCGCTCCGCTGGGATATTGACTGCAGGTGGAGCAGGGACGGGGGGGCAGCTGTGGGTGCTCAGCCTCTCTGCAGGAACCCACCCATGGGTGGGACGGAGGCGGGGGTTGGCCGGGGCTGGGTTGACTGCGGATTTAACCCGTGAGAGGCCCCAGATTTTGCATAGGGGCTGGGAGGGCAGAACAGGTGTCTGCTGTGTAATTGAGGTGCGTTAGGTCTCTGCAGCTCCTCTGCCTGAGCTCTCCGTGTTGCTAAACCTGTGGCGCTGCATGGTGCTAAACGGGGCGTTGGGGCGTGATCTGGGGACAGCTCACGGGTGGTGGGGGTTGTTTATCCCCCAAGTCCGGAAGCGCTCTGCTGGGAAGGAAAGGGAGGGGAGACTCAGGGCTGTTCCCAGCGCTGGAGTGGGAGGGATGCTCCCAGTTGTACCCCGAGACATCCCCATATGAGTGGTCCCAGTTGTCCTCAACCTCCAGCATCACCCCTTCCCTCCCTCCCCAGCTCCCTGGTGGCTCTGCAGTGACTGGGAAAGGTCAAGGACCTGCAGGTGGCCTGGGACAGGAGGGACTGGACAGTGACAGGTCAGTGCTGTGGCTCTTGGGTTGGGGTTTGGGTGCTGTTGCCTGACAATCTTGGGTATCACTGTCCTCCCAGCCTTTCTGGGGACAGAGCGTGGAGGGGACGTGTAAGGAAACAGCTCCTTTGCCCTACAAGTGTGGTTTTCCTGGGGATTTCCTGGCTGATGTAAGTCAGCGCATGGGAAAAGCATCGGCTTGGAGCCTGAGGTGCTCCTGGGAAGGGGCTGTGCCAGTCCAAAAAGGGATGTTGCTTTAAAATCTGGCTTGGTCCCATTGGGTCCATCAAGAGGGACCCCTCGGGGGGATGGGGAGTGTGGATGCCAGCAGAGCGATGCCGGTGCTCTCCCGTGGCAGGGAGAAGGCGCAGAGCCCCAAGGAGCAGCTGGAGCAGAGACACAGCCATCGCCTGCCCCAGCACCCCTGTCCCAGCTCGGGGCTGCCAGAGCCTGGGGGACACATCCAGTGCCTGTCCTGACTGTGCCAGCACCCTGTGAGGAGCCGGTGGCACCGCCATGTCCCAGGCAGGAGGTACAGCAGAGCCCTGGGTCTGTCCCCAGGGAGGCACAGGGGCCCCCAGCAATGTTGTGACACCCATCCATCCCCCCTATCAGCACCAATCTCCATCCCACTCTAGCCCCATTTCTCTTGGATTTTTGATCCTAAAAGCACCTTTCACCCCAAACCTGACTTGCAGAGTGCTGGGCTGCCCCAGGACCTCCTGTCCCCATGTTCTCCCAGGTGCCATCCACACTATGTGGGGAGGGTGGTTGGTCCCAGATGGAGCAGGGGAACAGGAATTAGCACTGGAGGGGAAGACAGGCCCCTGATCCCCAAAGCATGGGGGATCCCTGCATGGCCCACCTTAATCCACCCCCCAGGAGCTGAGGAGGCCTTTGAACACCATGATGTGGTCATCAACAGCCAGGACAGGCTGTCAGATGTGTACACGCAGCTGGACAAGCTGGGGGAGTAAGTGAGGGTCCCGTGTCCCCAATCACCTGGGGATGGCCTGTGGCTGTCCATGTGCAGCCCTGGTGGGATGCAGGGATGGTGGTGGTGGCTCTTCTATCCCTCATCCTCCCTCTGTCCCAGGGGGAAATTTGGGACGGTGTACAGGCTGCAGGAAAAGGCCACGGGGAAAATCCGGGCTGGGAAATATTTCCTGACACGCACGGCAAAGGAGAAGGAGGCGGCTCGGGCCGAGGTGGAGCTGATGAACCTCCTGCATCACCCACGCCTCGTGCAGTGCCTCGATGCATTCCAGGGCCCCGCCGAGCTGGTGATGGTGATGGAGTAGTGAGTAGGGGGGCAGTCAGGTTTGGGGGTGCTGGGGCAGTGCTGGGCTCTGCCAGGGGGAGCTGAAGGTGGGGAGGGGTCCCTGTGCTGTGGGGTGGATGTGGAACCTGGTGACTCTGGAGTTATGAGGTCCTCCCAGAGTGCTGAGTCTGGGTTCTCTGGTGGGGCTTCCCCTCCTCAGGGCTGATAGATCCCAAAGGGGTTCCCAGCACTTTGTTGTCCCCAGCGTGGCAGGTGGGGAGGGGTCCCTGTGCCATGGGGTGCTGGTGTGGGATGCATGGGGAAGCCTCAGCTCCTGGAGATAAGGGTGGAGAGATGCTCCCAGAGTGCTGAGTCTGGGTTCTCTGGTGGGGCTTCCCCTCCTCTGAGCTGGTAAGACCCCAAAGTGTCCCTAGCACCTCGTTGTCCCCAGCGTGGCAGGTGGGGAGCTCTTTGAGCGCATTGTGGACGATGACTTCGAGCACACAGAGCCCAGCAGTGCCCAGTATGTGCGGCAGATCCTGGAGGGGCTGCAGTTCATGCACGGCCAGGCCATCGTCCACCTTGACCTCAAACCCGAGAACATCGTCTGCGTCAGCCCCGGCAGCCACTGGATCAAGATCATTGACTTTGGCTTGGCACGGAAGCTGGGTGAGCAAGCAGGGGCTCCTGGAGGTCCAGGGCAGGGACTGTCTCTGTCACAGGGACAGGATCTGTCCTCCTGCCTGGGACACCAAACCACGGCCCTTCCTGACACCCACGTGATGCTCTGGGGACACCTGTGTGTCCCCCGTCCTGCCGCTGGGGTGGAGACCCCCAAGGCCCCTGTGCCTGTGGGTGTTGGGCACACAGAGGTGCTTTAGGAGAGCACCAAGACCTGCAATTGGCCTTGGAGGGTGGCAGCTCCACCTGGGCACAGGGGCTCATCCACCTGGGCTGTGTTGGTGTGTCCTCTGTCCCAGACACCTGTCCCAGGGCAATCCCAGCTGGACACCTGCCCCAGGGAGATCCCAACTGAATCCTCTCTGCAGCTCCAGACACCCCTGTGAAGGTGTTGCACGGCACCCCCGAATTCATGGCTCCAGAAGTGGTCGCCTTTGAGCCCGTGAGCTTCTCCACAGACATGTGGAGCGTTGGTGTCATCTGCTACATCCTGTGAGTGCCCTCCTGGGCAGGGCAGGCTGGGCTGGAGGGGGCTGAGCTGTCACTGATGCCCTGGGGTCACCTCTTCAGGCTGAGTGGGGAGTCCCCCTTCCAGGGGGACACTGACATGGAGACACTGAGCAATGTCACAGCTGCCCAGTGGGACTTTGAGGAGGAGACCTTCTCGGAGATCTCCCAGCAAGCCAAGGACTTCATCAGCCAGCTGCTGCACAAGGACCCCCGGTAGGGCCTGGGGGTGGCTGTGGGCTGCTCAGCTGGAGCTGGGCTGGATTTTGGAGTGCTGAGGGGGTGGGCTGGGGAAAGCTCTGCCTGTTTGGTGGAGGGGACACTCCAGATGAGGGTCTGAGGGTGGAGCAGCCCCCCTGTGACCCCCCTGTGTGTGCTGCAGCCGGCGGCTCCCCAGTGCAGAGGCTCTGCTGCACCCCTGGCTGCTGCAGCCCCAGCCCAGCAGCCCCAAGGTGCTGTCCAAGGAGAGGATCAGGCAGTTCCTGGCGCGTCGGAAGTGGCAGGTACCTGCTGGGATGATGGGGACATGGGGATGGGTCTGGCTGAAGGGCTCAGCGCCCGTTCTCTTCCCTCCAGAAAACAGGGAAAGCCCTGCTGGCCCTCAAGAGGCTGACCTTGCTGTCCCAGAGCCTGGAGGGGAAGGCATCAGAGGCTCAGGATGAAGAAGGTGATGGCCCCTGAGGCACCATTCCTAACACCCCCCCAGCCCATTCTCTCTGCTTTGCTATCTTCACCTTGTGCTCCTGGGCAGCCTCCTCCCCTTTTTGCTCCTCCCTGGGTGCCACTAAACACCCAGGCATGGCCCCACCATGGCATTTCTGCTCCAGGGCCCAAGGTTCTCTCGATCCTCAGCCCTGTGGGGTGGTCTCTGAGGCAGCCTTGGACGGGCTCATCCCACTCTGTGTGACCCAGATCTCTGGGACCCAGAGCTGATCCCCAGGGCTGCCTCCTGCACCTCTCCAGCACAGGGGAGAGGTTGGATCCCAATAGCTCCTCACCATTCCCTCTACCCATCTCCTGCAGGCTTGGGCTGCAGCCTGGAGAAGGAACAGCCCTCTGGGGCTCTGCCCCAACGAGGTCCCAACCCCTTGGAGCTGCTGACAGACCAGGAGGAGGAGGAGGATGGTGGGAGCAGTGCAGCCTCAGGGCAGTGACAGCATGGCCCTGTCACCCCCACCCTGGACCACCTCGAGATGGGGATGGAGCCCCCTCCAGCAGCTCCCACAGTGACCTGGCCAGACTTGGGGCAGAGCCAGACCCTGCTGTGGGTGAGCTCTGGGGTCCCATGGTGCCCCTGTGCTGCTGTCCCTGCAAGGAATCCAGGCACCTGCCACCAATAAAGCACTGACAATCTCTGCACTCCCTGTGCTGGTCCTATTTCCCCCAAACTCACTGGGAGAGGTAGGAAAGAGCTGCTCAGGCTGTGCCCACCCTGTGGGAGCTGGGATCAGGCTTTTGCCCACTTGGGCCACCAGCCTTGTCCTCTCCAGGAGTGATGCTGGCCCTGGGCACAGCAGCCATGGCTATTCCTTGCTCAGAAGAGTATTCTTTCCTTATGGGGGGGTTGGCATCATGTCCTGAGTTCACATGAGCTGAGATGAGTTTTGAGGCCTCTGGCCTCTCAATTTCTGGGCCACCTCTGGTACCAGTAGGGCTGGAAACTGCTGTGGGACCTCCAGCCTTGGCCTAAGGAGGCAGAACTCAGTGTTTGGGAGCCCTGGGGAAGAGCAACCCCAGGCACCCAGATCTGCTGGAGAAAACCCAGCTGAGACAGAGATTGGCTTTGGGGTCCTGCTGGGCACTGGGGTCACCATGAACCATCAGTGTAAAGGGTGATGAATGGGAGCCTGGGCTGCAGGAGGAGGGAGGGATCATTCCCAAAGTCAGTGAGGGCACCCCTGCAGGACTGTGCTGTGTTCTGGGGGCCCCACTACAACAGTGACATGGGCACTCAGGGGACAGTTTGGTCAAGGATGAGGGAAAAACTGGAGTCCCTCATCCACGAGGAATGTCTGGGAAAGGTGGGATTGTTTAGGGAAGAGAAGGCTCAGAGGTGTCTCATCACCTCATATCAATACCTGAAGGGAGGATGAAATCAGGCTCTTCTCAGCAGCGCCCAAAGTCCATGGACACCACGTGAAACTCCATCTGAACCTCAGGAAAACTTTTCTACTGCTGATGCAGTACTGCCACAGGTTGCTCAGGGAGGCTGTGTGCTCGTCATCCTTGCAGATGTAAAAAAACTATCTGGGCACAATCCTGGGCCCCCTGCTGGAGCAGAGATGGGGACCAGGTGCCCTCTGGAGGCTCCTTCCAGCATTAAGCACCGTGTGATTCTATGAAAACCTGAATTCCTCCTGCTGCACGGGGCCGGGAGCTGCTCCCCTCCAGCACCTGCTGATGCCAGAGGCCCTGGAGGTGCCCTGGTTGGAGCAGCCCAGACCCGTGCCCAGCGCCAGGGTCCAGCTGTGCCAAAGAATGCACAGCTTCAAGCCTCCCTCCTCCTCTTCCTGGAGCAGGGGTGAGGAGGAAACTGTTATTTTTATTAAACAGAACCGAATCCACCCACTCCATGGGGGGGACACATCTGAGAGCTCTGCCTGGGAGCCACTCACGGGACACAGCTGAAAGGGACACCCACCCTGGGAGCTGCTGCTGGAGCAGTGGTGACAAATCCGTTTTGGACAGTTTGCTGAACCCTCTGGAAGCTGGTGGCCACCACAGCAGGAGGATGCACAGCAGGATTCAGCATCCTGCAGCCTCCAGAGATGGTAGAGCAGCCCCTGTGCCTGAACCCCTTGGCTAGGGGCACTGTGGCTCTGCTCTTCTCTTGGGCTCGTGGGGAGGGATGTGTCACCTCCCTGTCCCCTCGTTGTGGGACTCTCCAGCTGCCAGGGCTTTATCAGTGCCCAGGCCTGACTTGAATTTTTGTGGCAAAAGCCTGTTCCTGTTAATAATGTCCATGGCTGATGGGTCCATCTGACCACGGGAAGCAGGAGAGCACTGGGGGGTGGCAGATTGTCACATGCCCTGCCCAGGGCTTGGTGGTCTTATCTCTTGTTGGAAGTGGAGGATGAAATTTAAGAAGGAACTTTATTTGGAAGCCTGTGGATGGACCGGCTGCTGGAGAAGGGGGAGCCCTTTTTGGAAATCCCCAATGTTCCCTGGAGAAAAGGAGGCCCAGGAGGGACTTTCTGGCTCTCCACATCTCCCTGACAGGAGAGGGCAGCTGGGGGGAGTCGAGCTCTCCTCCCAGCAAACAGGGACAGGACAAGGGGAATGGCCTTAGGTTGTGCCAGAGGAGGTTTAGATTGGAGATTAGGGAAAATTTCTTCCCCCAAAGAGTTGTCCAGCCCTGGCACAGCTGCCCAGGGCAGTGGTGGAGTTTAAAAGCCATGTGAATGTGGCACTTGGGGACATGGGTCAGTGGTGGCCTTGGCAGTGCTGGGGAACAGCTGGACTTGATCTCAGAGGGCTTTTCCAACCTGAATGACTCCATGATTCCTGGCCAGGTCCATCAGCTGTGAGAGATCCTGACAGAACTCACCTGCTGCCTCTTCCTCCCCTGTTTTCAGCAGGAGCCGTGGATTCCCTGCTCCTCGTTGGAGAAGAAACTTCTTAGAAACAAATAAACAAAAATATTCCACATTCTGCCCACAGCATTTCCCATCCCAGAGTAACAGCGGGAGGCTGAGGAACCCCTTTCCCACACATCACATCCTGGTTTTTACCCGCTCTCTAGTCCATGTTTTCCTCGTTACACAGATTCCAAACCCATCCCTCGGGGATGCTGCTGAATGTGCTCAAGCTGTGGATGATAAGCAAACACCAAGTTGTGTATAATCAATCCCCTTGATGAGCTATTTACCATGTGACATTACCAAAATATTTCTGGTTGGGAATAATGTTTATCTTCCTCTGTTTTCCAAACTCCTTGTGGCCCTGAAAATCCAAGTCCCAGGACTCAAGGCATGAACTTTTTCTCTCTTAACCTATCTTTATACCGTAAAAATCTGATTTATCTACAGAAGAAGCTTATTTACTAACAGAAAACACATGCTCCTTTTCCTTCTGCTGCTTGCCATGGCTTAACACATTAAACTCTGCAATTCAGGAAGGGATGGAGAGTGAATTATACCTGGAACTCATTACAGCCGCTGAGAAATTCAGCAGTGCTGAAAATAGAATTCTAATCTCAGGATCTCAAAGGCAAAGGAATTAAGATCTTGTCCTTCCATCAAGGCAGGCTCTTGGGTTGACCTTCACTTCAGCCACACAACCCCAGAGAACGTCCTCAAGCCCTCAGGAATCCTCCATGGGGGCAGAAGAGATGAGTGATGTCCCCTGGGGAGTCTTGAGAAGTGGTTCCCATCTTATCTCAGGTGTGTTATCTCAGGTATTTCAGGTGCCCACAGGTCCAGGTCTTTGAGGAACACGAGGTGGGGTCAGCTGTCCAAATATCCCCAAGTTTATGGAGCTTTCTCCTTCAGTGCCAGGAGATCAGATAACCTCGGGCTGCACAATGTAAAACTGGGAAAGCTTGTCTGGATGAGGGAATATTGCCTGGGCAGCTCTAACATCAAGAAATAGGGTTTTTTTATGGACCTGCAAATTCAGGGGAAAAAAAAAAACCATTCCTGCTTGTGTTTTCCAGGGAATTGAAATTAATTAAGAAAACAATTAAGTGCCTGAAGTCACCCTTAATGTAAAAAATGTAGCCCTGGGCACACACTGAAGATGATTATTTGAATGTGCTGTTTCTAGAATATTTTTAAGGACATTTATCACAGGAAGCGAGCAGCCCTGGACTAACTGGAGTTGTCAGGTAAATGCCCTCATGTACCAAAACCCAGGAAAGCCGTGAAAGGAGAGAAGACACGGGAGTGCGAGGACAGAGTGGTGACAAGGATGTGGTGCAAGGGACACCGGGACAAGCCAGAGGTGAGGGTGGCTCGATGGAGGGAGAAGCTGTGCGTGGTGAGGGAACATCAGGGACACCTGAGCTGGGATGCACTCACCTCCCAGCAAAGCTGCCCAGGGGAAGAGGACACCCAGTGGGGTGTCCTCAGTTTCCAAAAGTCCCAGGTTCTGTGGGGTCAGGAGGCTCTTTGGGGTCACAGGAGCTCAAGAACCACCACCCCAAGGTGCAGCACCCCGGAGAAGAGCGCTGAGGTGCCCCCACCAGCCACGGGTGGTCTGGGTGGTTTCCCATCTCCAGAGACATCCCAGTGCCTGGGGCTGGGATGAGGGGTGGGCAGGATGCTTCCCCAGCTCGTCCTCCTGGTGCCACCGGTGCAAGGACTGCCCTGTCCCAGCTGCACCAAACACCTCCGGCAGCCCCAAATCCAGCCTGGGCTCCCTCTTTCCAGCCCGGTTCCGTGCCCATGGGAATCAGCTGAATCCAAACCCCTCAGGAAATACCTCCCCCTGCAGAGGACGCTGGATCCCCGTCCCTCCCCGCCCTCGGTCCGTGTCACACCCGGCTTCCCCAGCCCTCCCCGCCCTCGCAGCCCTCCCCGCAGCCAGGAGATGGTACTGTTGGCCTGGCCCTGCTCCTGCTGGGGCTCCAGAGCCTCAGCTGGGCCCCGGACCCGGGTCCTCGCACCCTTTTCCAGCCGGGGTCAGGAAGATGTTGCCTGGATGCTCCGACATCTCTCGGGTTTCAACCCAAACCGGCTGCGCAGAGCAGATGTGGCTGCCCCACCCCTGGAAGTGTCCAAGGACAGAGCTTGGAGCCACCTGGTCTGGTGGATGTCCCTGCCCATGGATGGCAGGGGCTGGGACTGGATGCTGTTTGAGGCCCATTCCAAACCAAACCATTCCATCATTCCATGATCCCGGCATGCAGCAAGGTGCTCATGGAGGTCCCAGACCTTGGAGTCCCCACGGTCCTCTGTCCCACAGCAGGGCCTGTCCCCAGCGTGGGATGGAAGCCCCGGTCCCACACACAGTGCAGGGGACAATCTTCTCCCCCGGACACACCTCTGGGACCACATCAGGATGGCTGTCCCTGTGCCCACAGAGGACTGCAATGCCTTCCCTTAAAAACCTAGATCCAGAAATGAAATGTAAAATATTTAACGAGAAGCTGAAATATTTAACGAAAGAGATTTTGACTGCAAAATTGAGCCTTGGAATATCAGAACAACCCCAAATATAGGTGACTCCAATTTCAGTGCTGCTGAGCTGTCCATGAGTCCTCTCCCAGCTCCCAAACCCCAGGCACGATGGGGTTTGCAGAGGGTGGGGGAGGTTGGCAGAACTGGCCCGGCGCGTTCCCCCGGTCCCTGCGGTGCCGTGGGTGACACTTGGCAGGTCCTGCCGGGCCGGAGATGCCGCGGGAGCCAGATGGATGCAGCAGTGCCAGCATCTGGCCGGGGCTGGGCAGGGGGCTCAGACCACAGCGGGTCCTGGGGTTGCTGCGATCCCCTCTGGATCTGTCCCCATCCCTCAGCACCTCTCTCCTCAAATCTCAGGTTTTAGCAAATTTCACCAAAACTCAGTGAATCTCACTGAATCTCACTAAATAGCACCAAATCTCACCAAATCTCAGTGTCTGTCACCAAACCTCACCGAATCCCAGCACACCTGCTCTGTGCAATGCCCTGCTGTCCTGGCAGGGCTCCGGGTCCACGGTCCTGGCAGGATCCCAGGACGTGCCGTGCTCTGTCCGTGGGGCGAATCCGGTGCCACATCTCAGTCCCTGTGCCCAGGGTGCTCTGCTGGGGCCGTGGGCTCTGCGGACAGCTGGGGGACACCGTGGGTGCCAGCCCAGCTCTGTCCCCTGTTCCCATGAGCCCTGGCCTGTGGCACGGCAGGAACATCCCAAACTGTTGGGATTTGGCCCCCCATGTGTCCCCACCCAGGTGGCCCCCAGGCTGTGCCACAGGTCCCCTGCCCGGCCTGTGATGGGTTTGCTTGGGCTCCTTGCCCCTCCTGTGCTGGCTGAGGTAGCAGAGGGAGCCCAGCACCTCCCAAGTGCCCTCCCTTCTCCCACGGCCCGTAAATGAGCGAGTGATGGAACGAAATTACATTTAAAAATAAATAAGTAAATAAATAAATAAATGAATGAATAAGTTAAAAAATTTAAGGAAAATCAGTTAAAATAAAATAATAAATAGTAAGGATTCAAAGAGTAAATAAAATGAGAAATAAATGAAATATAATAAAGATTATGAAATTAAGTAAATTATATAAAATTGTAATAAATTACTGTAAGATAAAAGAAAAGTCAAATAAAAAGCCTAAAAAAAATGGAAATTTTAAAATAAAATAAATAATAGAATGAAATAAGACTGAAATAAAATAGTTAACTAAAATGCAATGATATAATAATACACAGAACATAAAAATTAAAGTAGTTGATTAAATAAATAGACTGAAAGTAAATTTTAGAATAACAATAAAATTAAATGAAATAAATAAGGCAGGATAAAATAAAGGGAAAACAGGAATAAAAATAAAATAAAGTAAAATAACAAAATAAAAACCTTAAGAACAACATTTTTTAAAATGAATAAAAAGTAAAATAAAATAAAAATGAATAGAATAGAATAGAATAGAATAGAATAGAATAGAATAGAATAGAATAGAATAGAATAGAATAGAATAGATAAAATAATTAAAATAAAATAAAATAAAATAAAATAANCCAGTTACTGCAGATTTTTTTTTTCATTTTTGCATTGGATATGCTTTTAAAAATTGCACGGGCCCCCCCCGGCCGCCGCCGCTCCGCCGCCCCCCCGGCAGCCCATGCCCGGGGCCGCCGAGCTGGAGGAGCGCTTCGGCCGCGTCCTGGTGAGCGGGGACGGGCGGCACGGGGGGGGCCGGGCCGGACAGGGGGGTCCGGACATAACGGGGGGGTGGACGGGGGGGGCACCGACCCGCCGGGGGGGTCTCTCAGCATCCCTACCGGCATCAGCATCCATATCAGCGTTACCACCATTATCATCATTATAATGATCGTATTGTTACTATTTCATCGTTCTAGGAGTTATTTAATTCATTATTTAATTGATATTCTTATTCATAATGATGACTGCCCCGCTGTCACCTGGTTTCCCTGGGGACGCTCAGCCCTGCCCCGGGATGACCCCCAGCCACTCCCCTCCCCTCATCGCTCTTACCTTGGGGGGGTCCAACCCCCAATTGTTGGGGTGACCCCGAGTCGCGGACCCCGGGCAGGCTCCGCCATGGCGGGATCGGCGGCAGGGCCGGAGCGCGCCGCAGGCAGCCGGGGCTGCGGATGGCGATGCTTCTCTCACCTCCTCTTCCTCCTCCTCCTCCTCCTCGGAGCCGGGGAAGCCCCCGGCACCGCTCCCGACCTGCCGCCGGTGGGCAGCGAGCGATGCCGGAGCCGAGTTCCCATGGGATGGATGGCAGCTCCTGGAGACACCGGGAACTGCGGGAGAGCGGCTCCCGCTCGTTCCCTCCGTCCTTGAGCGGGGTGGGCCGGCCGTGACCTTCGCGCCAGGAGGGCCGGGTCCCGCCACCGCGCCACCCGCTCCAGCCCCTATCCATGCACTCCCCAAAAATGCTCCGAGAAAAAAGAATTGCTGCTTTAATCCCCCGAGCCCCTGGCGGGAGATGGAGCCGTTTTGCCGATCCCGTGCCGGGAGCAGCCACGGGCGCAGCTTCCACGATGCCAGAACACCGGGATGGGCTCGGTTGGATCTGCCGGGATCTGCTCGGCAGGGTCCACCATCCCAGCCCCGAGCACAAATTACTTGGGAGCTTTTTTATCTCGTGGAGTTTATGGGATTATTTGGGGATGAGCATCGCAACCAGAGCCATTGCAGTTGCAGGGGGATGATGGTGAGGGGCTCTGCCTGGCGGGACCCCCGTGGGACACCCAGGGAGGGGCTTTCCGTGGGACACCCGTGGTGGCAGGTGGCTGGGTGGGGTGATGGTGCCTGTGACGGCTCCGGCTGTCACAGCAGCGGTGGCAGGAAGAGACCTTGGGGTGTTTCCACTGCGAGGCCCCAGGAAGCAGCACTTTGAGCCAGGCTGGGCCCAGCAGGTTGGAAATTCTAGGTCAAAAAATGGTCAGAAAAGGGGAAAGTGCTGCTCCAGCCCTCAGCATCACCTTCTCTGCCTTCATCCCACGGGAAAACCCTTTTCCAGGAGAAGGGGCGCCCAGGGGGCTGGATATGCCCCGACGGGAAACGGGTGTCTTGTGAAAGCGGCTGTCCCAATCCCACTTCCTCCTTTCACAGTCCCTTCCCCATTCTCGTGGCTGTGGGGGCAGCGGAACCCCGGGGGGATGGGGACAGGGGGTCCCTCTGCCCTCATCCACCACAAACACGTTCCCTGACTCTGGCTTCAACTTTTCTACCTCCTGAGCTCGGTGATGGAGCAGGTGGTGATGAGTTGGGAATCTCCTGGTGGGACATGATCCAGAACTCACACGTTGCCATGGCTACAGTGATGCCATGAGAGCTCAGTACAAATCAGTTTTGGGCTGGACATCCCAAACTGGGAGAGCTGGAGGCGCAAAGCCTTGGCAGAAAAGCTCAGGGAGGAGCCTAGGGGATCCAAATTGCTGCCAGGAAGGGGATGGATACACCCATTCTGTGCCAAGAAATGGGAATTTAGTTTCCCAAAACTTTATTCTCAAAAATTGGCTTCTTCCCAGCTGGGGCACTGTGGCAGATGCTGCTTTGGCAGAGCGATGGGAGGGTTGTCCCGTGCCAAGTGGTTTGGGATATGACAAGGTGGATTTTTGGGATGGAGTAGAGAAAAAGCATCTCTGCTGCTGGGATAGGGATGTTCAGATACTCCTGCCTGGAGCAATCAGGATTTTTCCCCTTTGCATGTCAAGAGACATTAATTGGGAACACATAAGTGAATTGTGAGTTGAGGTGTGGTGGAGTCAAAATCAAACAGTGGCTGGCTGGGACAGGGGCTGCTCCATCCGGGAGCTTTGCCTGGTGGAGGCTTTGCTGCCTCTTCTCCCAGGACATGGGGGAGTGCAAGGCCAACGTCACCATTGCAGATGTTTGCAGATGTTTGCAGATGTGCTGTTGGCCCCAGCAGCAGGAGGGGTCACCAGCGAGCCCTGGCCACAGCGTCAGCCTCGGCTCAACCAGGAAACAAAATCGGTCCTCAGCTTCCTGCTGGAGCCATCTCCAGCCTGGCTCCAGCACGGTGGCCAAGGCTGGCTGGGGGATGTGGGACAGCAGTGGGGTGTCCCCATGGGGGACGTGTGTCCTGGCTGGGAAGTTGCCTGTGAGCCATGAGCTGCTGGGTCAGGGCCTGGAGAGTGTCCTGGTGCAGGAGTTCCCTGTGCTGCTGGATCCAACTCTGGCCGAAGCAGGAGGACATCCCAGTGCAGCGTGGGCAGGCAGGGTGGGCACCCAGCAGGGGTGAGGGCACGCTGGTGGGATCAGGCTCCTCTCCCCGGTTTGAGCTAGAGCAGCTTCTGCTTGTTCTTAAAATAGAGATGGAGCTGCAGGTAGCAGTGGCTGCCCACCCCAGCCCGGTCCTGCCACCCCCCCTGGGGACACATCTGCTCCTCCACAGGCAGTCCCTGCCTGACACGTGGTGGGTTTGGGTCTGGCTGGATCCATGGAGTCCCTGATGCGATCAGCTGGTCCTGGCAGTGTCCCCCAGCCCAGTTTGCTGCATGAGGGAGGTCAGGGAGCCCTGGGTGGGCCTGGTCCTGCTCTGTGCCTTCCACTGAGCCCTGGGAAGGGGCAGGAGAACAAGCCCAGTGGCAGTTGGGGGCACTGGAGGGGACACCACGGGACAGCTGGCACTGCAGGACTGGGCATGTCCCAAACCACCTCAGGGGTGCTCTGTGGCCATGAGGGACAGAGCATCCCAGGAGTGGCACAGTCCGTCAGTCACTCGGGCACCTGGAGATGTTGGTCCTTCTTGCAGCTGGAGAGAGCCCCTAAGCCGCCCTCTGGGGCAGTTCCCTGCCCTGTTCCCTGCCCTGTGGCAGAATTTTGTGCCTGCTGTCTGGACTGGGATGTTGTCCTGTCCCATGTGCTGCCAAGGCTTTCCACCCCCTCTCTGTGGATGCACATCCCCCGTGCCCCAGAAACGGCGCTGCCAGGGTTCAGCCCGGTTCACACTCAGCCTGGCGGGGTTTGCAGCACAAACACTTCCCTGGAGGATGCCGGAACATTCTGTGCCAGGTTTGGTGCAGAGCTCGGCTCAGCCCGGCTCTGCTCGGCGCTGGCCGCTCACGTGTGGAACAAAAAGAGGTGTCTGACACCCAAAATAGCTCCGTCCCCACCAGCCATGATAGGAAAAGGTTGTTTTGTACCAGAAAATGATGTTGGTGCTGCTTCACCTCCCCTGGCCTTGGTTTCAGTGTTGGGCAAAACCTGGCTCACCCCACAGCTGGTGCTGGGTCCCAGCCAGCCTCAGCCTGGTGGTGGCATAGCTAGGATGGCACTGCAGGCTCTGTGGCACTTTGTGTCACAGCACAGTTGTTGGGGGACATTCGGTGGCACCCCCTCGGTGACGTGGTGGGCTGTGAGGCTGCTGGGAAGCCCCAGGCAGGGGTGGGATGAGGGTGCTGGATGCTGGATGACGACAGGTGGGATGTGGCTGCTGAGGGCAAGTCACCGTGGCTCCTCCATCCTTGTCCCCAAAGGAGGAAGAGGAGGAGGACCAAGTCCTTCCAAGTCTGACACCTGTGGGGTGCTTGGCTGCTGCCCAGCCCCACATCACCCACTCTGCCCCACACCTCCCGCCCAGCCCCACATCACCCGCCCTGCCCCACCTCCCACACCACCGGTCCCCCCTCCCCGGCAGGAAATGAGAACCGGTTTCTTTGTGCTGCCGGCTGAGGCTCCTCAGCGGAGCCGCTTCCTCCCCGGCACCACAAGCCCACCCGGGAGGCGGTGCCACCACCCAGTTTGTACCCGACCTGTGCCACATCCTGCCCGCAAGGGAGGGACCGCGGGGCTCGGGACAGAGCCACCTCCACAGGGACAGCCCAGCATCCCCTGCCCCACCCTCGTGCTGGGTCCTGTCCCACCGCCAACGCAGGGTCCTGCTTTGTCCAGGTCCCACATGTGATGGCTTGAAGCCGGTCCATGCGGCAGGTGCCACCGTCCCCTCTCTGCCAAGGGCACCCAACAGTGTCCCACAGAGGGTGCCACAGGTGTGACAGAGTCCTGGGTGAGGTGTCTGGGTGTGTGGTCCCTCTTGGCACAGCGTTGTCCCTTGGTCTGACCCTCATCCATCCCAAGGATGGCAGCTCGGGGACCAGCAATGGGGACAGCCAGGTGCTGCTGTCACCTTGTCCGTCCCAGAACCCAGCCAGCAGCTCCAGTGGCTTCCCAATGAGGCCATTTCTGACCCTGCAACCCTGCGTGCCAGCTGGCTCCAGCCAAACCCAGCTCCTCCCCACCCACAGCTACTGGTTTTGGCTTCTTGTGAAAGCAGCCTGACAGGTCCTCCCTGGAGGTGTTGGAGAGGTTTCTGTTCCTGCCCACCACAGTGGCACCTCTCCCCTTGGACCTGCTCTTCTGTGGGCAACCAAAGCCCTGGGAGATGCCTTCCTCCAAGGATGTGGTTCCGGCATGGCATGCACCCCACGTCCCCATCCTCCTCGTCAAGACTGGGATTTAGGGGTGGCTTGGGGCTGTGCATTGCTCCACGTGCCATCGTACCAGCCTGCAGGCGCTCTCCTGCTAAGCTGGAGCACCAAAATTTGGGTCTTTTAACAAAAGTAATCACCTGTGAGCTGAGCTGAGCTGCAGCGTGGCCCAGGCCATGGTGGGTGTCCCATGAAGGTCACCCCATGGTGTCCCTCAGCACAGCAGCCCAGGGGCAGGAGCTGTGTCCCGCTCGTGGCGGGAGCGCTTTCGGCAGCGCCCGGTGCCGAGGGCGGAAACCGCGTCACGTCCTGCGGCGGCCGTGGGGGCTGGGGTTGTGCAACGGTGGCACGGAGGGACGTGGGGACATGCCAGGCCCTGACATCATTGTCTCTCAATAAACACTGATTTCCCCAGACGGGCTCGTCACACAGCTGTGGTGGGGGGGACTCAGCGGTGACCCCTCAGGCATGGCCTGGGCTCCTGGGTCCCTCATCTGTGTCACCAGTCGGTGTCCCCATCCCTCATCCTGTGCGGGCCTGCTGGCACTGGGCAGGCTGAGGCTGGGCACATGGTACACTCGTGACATGGATGGATGTGTCCAGTTCTTCCTCCTGTCCCCCACCAACACCCCCTGCCCTCGCCTTGGGAACCCTCAGGTGGGGATATTACTGATGGGTCATTGGGATGCTCAGATCCTGGGAACAGTGGTGTTCCCAACCTCCCACTGCTGTCCCCATCATCCCATCAGTGTCCTCATCTTTCCACCAACATCCCCATCCTCCTATGGGTAGCCCCATGTCCCACTGGTATCCCCATTTCCCACTCCTGAGCAAGGACACCCAGTGCTGGGTGAGCAGGGGGTGCTACATCCCAGGGGTGTTCTTGGGGTGACCCCCAGTGCTGACACCCTTCACCCACAGAATTCCATGAACCTGCCCCCGGACAAGATGAAGCTGCTTAACCAGTACGACAACGAGAAGAAGTGGGAGCTGATCTGTGACCAGGTGAGGTTCAGCTCACACCGTCCCAGTGCCATCCCTGTCCCCAAGGGCCACTCGTGGCATGGTTTGGGTATCAATCTGGCCATACCAAGCACTGACACCCATCTCGTTACTGACACAGCACCTTATTAACCTCATTAAGCATTGATGCAGTTGGGGTGGGGACAGGGACACTGTGGCTGCTGTGGGGACAGTGGCATGTCCCCGTGCCACAGCAGGTGGCCCAGTTTCAGCCTCTCTCTGGGGCTCGTAGGAGCGTTTCCAGGTGAAGAACCCTCCGTCCGCCTACATCCAGAAGCTGAAGAGCTACGTGGACACGGGTGGTGTCAGCAGGAAGGTGAGGGGTCCCTGTTGCACCCCGGTCCCCTGGTCCCCATCCCAGCCTGGGCACAGGGATGGTGCCAATGGCTGTCCCCATCCCACAGTTCAAGAGGCGAGCGCAGGAGTCAACGCAGGTGCTCCGGGAGCTGGAGATTTCCCTGAGGACCAACTACATCGGGTAAGGGTGGGGGTGGCTTTGTCACCCAGGCGCTGCCACAGTCCCCGGGATGGGGATGGGTGTGCTGCTGGCTCTGGATGTGGAGGCTGTGGACTCACCCTGCCCCCTTAGGAAGGCTGTGGCTGAGGGTGCCGAGGCAGCTGGGGGTGCTGTGGAGTCTGAACCCCATTTTGGGTCCCTAGTACCCCCTGGGTGCCAGGAGAGACCCTGCCCACACTCTGGCTGTCCTGACCCCTTGTGGGGTGGTGGGTGCCCACAGTCCCCAGGGCCAGACTGTCCTGTCATGGCAGTGGTGGCAGCAGTGGTAGTGGTGGCAGTGGTGACAGGAGAGCCCTTGGGCTGTGTCCCCCATATATCGGGTTCACCATGGCACTCACCTGGCCTCAGGAAAATGCCAGCTCATGGTGCCACCTCATGTCCACAGTGTGTTCCACCATTGCTGGGGACCTCTGACCACGGGGTGGCTCTGCTGAGTGTCTGGGGGGTGGGGGAGAGAGGATGTAGGGGTTGGCAGAGCCCACTAACCCTCTGCACCCTCCAGCTGGGTCCAGGAGTTCCTCAACGAGGAGAACAAGGGGCTGGACGTGCTGCTGGAGTACCTCGCCTTTGCCCAGTGCTCCGTCGCGTACGTCCCCACCGGGTGCCCTGTCCCCAAGGCTGGGATCAGCCTCCCCCGGGGCTCAGCGGGCTGGGGGGGGGTCCCTGGGGGTGCCTCCCTTGTCATCAGGGCGATGCTCCATGGCTGGGGCTAAGCAGAACATCCCTAATATTCGTGAGGGGCATCTGCCCCTATTGGGGTGCCACGTCTCATCCATCCCCGTGTCCCCACGGGCCACCAGGTATGACATGGAGAGCACAGAGAACAGCCCCAGCTCTGACAAGGGCAAGGAGCGGTCGCTGGAGGACCTGAACAAAAACACCTCCTCGTCCCCCACCCAGGGCTCCTCCAAAATACGGCCCCTCACTGTAAGGTAACGTGTGGTCCCGTCCCCAACTGTCCCCCTGTCCCTGTGCCGTGTCCCCCGCTCTCGCCTCGCTGCACCCCCGGCCGCGCTGCGCTTGGAGAGGGGCTTGGCAGGGAGACGCAGGCCCGGTCCTAAAAATGGGTGCCCATTGCTGGTTTGAGGGTGGGGACAAAGCCACATCCCCCTGTGTGCCCCCAGGGGCTAAGCCCTGCCTGGGGCCGGGCTGGATCCGTGTCCCCACCCCGGCACTGCGACCGTCTCGGGGTGCTCTGGTTAAACCCCAGGAATACACAAAAATTGGGGCGTTGGAGATTTTGGGGGAGCAAATCGCAGCCCCCTGGTTTAAACCCGGGGCGGAGGGACGGGCCTGTGTCCCCCCAAGCCGGTCCTGGTGGCTGGTGGCTCTCGCTTGGTGCCGCTCGCCCGCAGCCCCGTCTAACCCCGCTCTTCTCTTGCACGCTGCCGGGGACGCGCTGACGGTAGGTGACGGGGCACTGGCGGGACGGGGACACCCCACGGGACCCCGCTGCTGGTCACCAGTATTGGGGACAGGGCCTGCGGGGCATCCCCGGTGGGCGGGGCGGTCCCAGGGACACCCCACCGCGGTCACCCCAGGACTTGTAACGTGGCACCCTGGGGACCGCGGGGGTCCCTCGCCGCCTGCCAGCAGCTCCGGAGGAGCCGGGGTGTCCCTCCCAGCCCCAGGGACAGGTCAGGAGGGACGTGGCACCCGCAGGGGTTCCCATCCCTTGTCCCCGAGCCCGGGTGTCCCGGGGCGGCGCGGGAGCCCCGTTTCTCCCTCCTGTCCTGCAGGCTCTAACGCGCCTCCAGCTGCTGCCTCTCGAACCAGCACATCCACACCCTCCTCCGCCACGTCCACCCCAGCGTCCCCTGCGGTGCCCCGGGCAGCGATGGGGACAGTGCCCCCAGGTCACCCGGCAGCTCCTGCCCGCCCCGGTGAGCCTCCGAGACCACCCCTGTGCACGAGGGGGCCCCAAAGCCCATCCCACCCCACATCACCTCCCCAGTCCCAGGGCTTCTACATGGGCACGGACACGAGGGTTTCTCCCGTGGGGTGCAGCCGCCCAGGTGCCCCGGTGTCCCCCTGCCCCCGCTGCCGTCCCCTTGCGCTGTCCCCTCCCCGCTTCACGCTGCGCCCGCGGCTTCCCCGGGCCCCGCTCAGCCGCCCTCTCCTCGCCCAGGCTGAACCCCTCGCACAGCAGGAAGACGCTGCGCAACTCGCGGCTCGTCAGCCAGAAGGACGATGTCCATGTGTGCATCATGTGCCTCCGCGCCATCATGAACTACCAGGTGGGAGTGGGCGGCATCCGCGGGGATCCGCCTGGGGCTCCCCCGGGATCCCCCGCGCCTGCGGTGGCAGCTCCGGGGTGGGACCGGGTCTGGATGCCCTGGCTCTGAGATGTCCTCACTCAACCTGCCTGGTGGGGACGTGACATGGGGTGTCCCACGGTACTCGAGTGTCTCCAGGGGGACACACGACCCCATTAATGCTCCTTTTTGCCCCCAAGTCTGGCTTCAGCCTGGTGATGAACCACCCAGCCTGTGTCAACGAGATCACCCTGAGCCTCAACAACAAGAATGCCAGGTAGAAGCTGCCCTGCCCCCTGTTGTCCCTTGTCCCCCTCACCTCTTCCCCATCCCCCCCCCCATTCCCTTGCCCACCCCAGGGCCTCAACCCCCTCACACCACACCTCTGCAGGACCAAGGCTCTGGTGCTGGAGCTGCTGGCCGCTGTCTGCCTGGTCCGAGGTGGCCACGACATCATCCTGGCTGCCTTCGACAACTTCAAGGAGGTGAGTCCCCAGCAGGGACACCCAGTCCCCATATGAACATCTGTGCTCCAGCTGGGTTTGTCACTTCATTTCCCTGTGTGTGGCAGAGCCCTGCAGCACCCTCAAATCCCTGGCTTGCTTAGGGATGTTCCACTCACTGGGCTTGATGCCCCCATGCCACCATGTGTCCCCAGGGCCATGTCCCAGCTGGGCTGGGTGCCTGGCAGCACCGGTCAGGGTTGGGATGGTGTCACCAATAAATACCTCCTGTCCTGCCACCTGCCTGGGTGTCCCCTGGCCATGTCCTCCCTGGCCTTCAGCCCCCTGCTCCCCCCCCAGGTCTGCGGGGAGAAGAACCGCTTTGAGAAGCTGATGGAGTATTTCCGAAATGAGGACACTAACATTGACTTCATGGTGAGTGGCTGCTGGGGCCCATGCTCTCCTGTGCCCAGGCCATTATGCCTCAAGAGCTCCTAAGCCACCACACTGTCCCTATGGCATCATGTCCCAAGGGATGCTGAGCCACCGTGCTGTCCCCAGCACTCTCCCCAGGCCACCATGTCCTCGGGGGCTGCTGAGCCACCGTGCTGTCCTGGGGGTGCCATGTCCCAAGGACTGCCATTTCCCAAGGACTGCCAGGCTGTTCTGCTGTCCCCAAGGTCTTCTTAGCCACTACACTGTGCCCATGGCATCATGTCCCCAAGGGCTTCTAAGCCACTGAACTGTCCCCAGGCCATCATGTCCCCAAGGCCACTGTACTGTCCCCAGGCCACCCTGTCCCCAGGACTGTGTAAACCACCATGCACTCCCCAGGGGCACCATATCCTCGAGGGCCACCAACCTCTCATGCAGCCCCTGGGGCAACATCGCCAAGGGCCACCCTGCCCCAGTGCTGTGCCATGGCTGCACTGAGCTGTGTCCCCGCAGGTGGCCTGCATGCAGTTCATCAACATCGTGGTGCACTCAGTGGAGAACATGAACTTCCGCGTGTTCCTGCAGTACGAGTTCACCCACCTGGGGCTGGACCAGTACCTGGAGGTGGGTGATCCCAAGGGCAAGGGTGCCGGGGGTGCCGCCAGCGCTGGCAGTGACACCGGCTGTCCCTCGGCAGACTCTGCGCCTCACGGAGAGCGACAAGCTGCAGGTGCAGATCCAAGCTTACCTGGACAATGTCTTTGATGTGGGGGCCATGCTGGAGGACTCGGAGACCAAGACGGCGGTGCTGGAGCACATGGAGGAGCTGCAGGAGCACGTCAGCCAGGTGGGCCGTGGGCGCGTGGGCAGAGCCGCTGACGCAAGCCCCGAGGGAGGGATGAGGACGGGGCTGAGCGGCGGCGCCTCGTCCCCCACAGTTGACAGAGAAGCTGCAGGATGCGGAGAACGACTCCATGGCCAAGATAGCGGAGCTGGAGAAGCAGCTGAGCCAGGCGCGGCGGGAGCTGGAGGCGCTGCGGGTGAGCCGGGGGTGTTGCAGTGCCGAGGGAAGGCTGGGGCTGAGGGACCGGGCTCTTAGGGGTGCAGTGGGACACCAGTGACCTGCTGGGGGTTGTCACCTCTCCAGGAGCAGCTGAGCCCCCCGCGGCCGCCCAGCCCGCCGTCCCCACAGCCCCAGGAGTGCTACCGGCTGGCGCTGGAGCGGCGGCTGGCGGAGCTCGAGGAGAAGGGGCTGGTGCAGATCCTGCGTGGGCCCGACGGAGACGTCGCCATCGAAATTGTCCCCGTTGTCATAGAAACCCCCGCAGCCCCCGTGGTTTCTGGAGAGGCCACTTCCACCACCGACACCACCGCCACCTGCACAGGTACCGTGGGTGCAAGGCGATGTCCCTTTCCCAGCGGGGACACCTGGCACCAAGCAGGGGTGGCAGCGAGTCTCTGGGCACAGAAACTGAGGCAAGGGTGTGGGGTTGTTGCCGGGGACTCAGGGTAATGCGGTGGCAGAGGGAGCGCGGTGGTGGCACCATGCCCTGCTGTGTCACCATCTCACCCACCTCTTCTTTCCCTTGCAGATGCTCCGGCTCTGGCTCCAGCCCCACCTCCCCTACCAG